>CM034463.1:27590870-28080870 GCA_019925255.1 Litchi chinensis | reverse complement strand
GCACTAAGTCGAGCTAACGACATTAAACAAAGGCGCTGCTTGGGAGGCAACCCAAAGGGAGTTTGTTTCTTTTTCCTCTTACTTTTGCATTTATATTTTAGTTACTTTGCCTTTTCTTTACATTTCACCTTACATTGGGGACAATGTAAGTTTTAAGTGTGGGGGAGAGGATTTAAGTGTGTTTTAATTTGTTTTAATATATATATATGCTCTTTGTTTTTGTGGTTTTCAACGATTTTTGGTTGTGTATGTCATAAGCAAGAGTCAGTTAAGTTTGAAAAATTCATAACATAATTAAATAAATAATCTTCTTTCCTTGAGAATGGTAGTGACTAAATTCAGTAGACAAAAGCTGGTGAGATTTTGAGCCTTTAAACTGACACATTCATATCAGTCTCGCTGTTTTCTTTTTTGTGTGATATTCTACCATGGATTTGTTTCTTTAGAACTTGTCTTGATTCTCTTTGAGATCATATTGACCCATGCATGCATAAACATGATTAAGGCCCTCTTTGTTATAAGCTACATAAGCCAAAAAGCTTACCTTGTAATTAATTATTCCTTTGTTGAACCCCTTTGAGCTTTATTGACCTTTGTATTTTTTTTTTTTGTGAATCACATTATAAACTTTAAACCCAAAAAGAATGCCTTTACCCAAGCCGTAGAGCTAGTGGAGCATTGTTCATCATTATAACATGTATCGGCATGCAAGGAATAAGTGTGGGGGTGTCTGGATTTATGGTATGGCTTTAGCTGGTGAAATGGAACATGTTTTTACTCTTAATTCGTGAGTTCCATTGTTGATGTAATAGTGTTCAAAAAAAAAAAAAAAAAGAGAGAAAAAAAAAGAAAGAGAGAGAGAGAAAGAATTGATAGAGGAAATTGTTTTTAATGTTACAAATTGTCCATATTCATAATTTCTCCTTAATTTCCAAGAAAGGATTCTGCTTATACTAGATATATAAAAAGGTGGAAACTGTTGTGAAGAATTGTTTCCCGCTACAAAAGGAAAGAGGTTTTTCAATGTAGGAGTGTTACATGGTTTAAATGCTTTAAAGCCAAATTGAAGAAATTGTTGAATGGAATGATTTGTTTTACATGCTGGTTTTACATCTTTAATATATTCGAGCTTGAGTTGATTCAATTTTGCTCTGCTAGTTTCGATGGCTTTTAAGCTACATTTCCAAATAATTCTTACCTTGATCCCAAACCCTGTTACAACCCTTGAAAAGTCCTTTTGATTTGTGTTATGCATGTGATCCCAATGGTGGAGAATGAGAAGATATGCAAGCTTATGGTAGATCATTTCCATTGGAATGAATGTGAGCGAAACACATACCCTTCAAACACATGAGAGTCGAGTGTTTATTTCTATGAGGGTCTACGTATTTAGTTTATTCCATCTTCAAGGTGAAATGCTTACTAAGTAATTGTAAGTTGTTTAAAAATGTTTGTTCATGATGTGTTATGAGTTTTGAAAAGCTTGGTTATTCTTTGCTGATGGCGTGACAACCTTGGCATTTTTGGGAAAGTGAATTTGAGTTTTGCACGAGGACGAGCAAAAGTTAAGTGTGGGGGAATTTGATGAGAATGTAGAACGTCATATTTTTCTCTCTTAATGTTTAGTCTCTTATGCTTATTTGGTGCCTAAATGAACTCACTATTCTTATATTTTGATTTAGAATACAAATGGAGACATTAAGAGTAAAACATAGCTTTTTGGGCGATTTTGGACAGTTTCAACATCACTTCGTAATCTGGACATAACTCTCTCATCCGAGCTCCAATCGAGATGATTCAAGATGCTATGGAAAGAAAAGAAAGAGCTCTACAACTTTCGTGTTTTGAGTTTTGAGAGATACGGGCTGCATCAAGGTTAAAATCGGGCTTGAATCTGCTGTGACTACACTGTTGACGTTCTAGATCATTGCTTGGTCTGCAAGTTTGATGTGCGAACTTGACACAACTTATTTTTGGAAGCTTCCAAATCTGGTGCACGAAAATCCCAACTGATATCACAACTTTCCTTCTAGTGTTGAGGCTATTTTTATTATTTTCCTTAACTAGTCAGATTTGAATATTGTTCTTTTAGGATTATACTTAATTTGTTTAGCAGTTTTTTTTTGTCTCTAAGAGAGGCATTACCGTGTATAAAAGAGAGGAGAAATCATCATACTAGAGATCTCTCTCTTCCCTCTTCTCTAATTTTTTCCTTTGAGTTTTCATCATGGCCATGTGTGGCTAATTTTTATAGTTGGTCGAAGGAAACTGAAGCCTCGGAATCAATAAAATTGTTAGATCTAATTTGTTTTTATTGTTCAATATATGCCTTGGGTATCGGATGTTCTTCTATACTTATTTTCATGATTGTCTCGTTTAATTACTAGGAGGCCTACTAGTTTATTATTCGTTGCAATCTATTGCTAAGTTAGATATCAAATCCGTAATTGTTTGATCCCTCTAATTTATGAAGCAACTAAAATTTAATGAATTGCTGCATCATAAATTATTAGATTTTAGAAAGAATGCTCAACTAAATTAAATGCAATCGTTTGTGCTTGTGTTGTTTAGCTTCATCGAATTCTTTCATTCTTAAGGCTGCTATTAGATTAAACCTGTAGTGCTTGTCTTGGGTTATTTAATAGTTAGGATTGGTTAGATCATCTATTTTCTAATTAATTGCAATTAAGAAGAGATAGAAAAAATGGTTCCAACGGTGAATATTCAAAGTGTGAATTGATATATACTTGCATCAATGATCAGTTGTAAAATTCCGATGGTGGATGTTGACTTAGACCAACGTTTGTTCTTTTGATTGATTTCAATATTTCAATTTGAATTGCTCTTTAGTTTTTTTTCTTAAAATTGTTTTTATTATACTCAAATAACCCTCCCCCATCCTTGTTCACATAGCATAAAATTAGACTAGATACTCTCTGTGGGAACGATCCTTACTCGCACCACTAGACAAATTTTTAGGAGTATAGGTTTTAATTTGGTTGCTTGCGACAGCACATCAGGGATAGAGATGATATGTGCAAATCTGACTTATATGAGGTTGTTCTAAACCTCAAATCATGCCTAGGAGTCAAAGAAAATCATAGGTTTTGAAACGGAACAATTCCGATAAAAATTGCGCAAGTTATACCCAAAATAGTGCCGTTAGGGAGGCATTAAGTGAAATAACTATATAAATACAATTTTTATTGCATGGAATGAATTTAGTTGATCATAATTAGATAAAAGAACCTTAGATAAGAAAGAAAAACCATCGTCACTTGTCCAATACGAAAAAGTGCATCGAAAAATACTCGAAATAGAGCGTTTTTCTTAGATTTGACATAGCAAACGATAAAATTTTTCGATGAAATTTTTCGGGTGATCAGAATGTGAGATAAGAGGATCGTAAGAAAAAAAATGAAAGAAAATGGAACCCTGAGCAGACCTGTGCATCACATTCTGTTATGGGGTGTCAAAAGAGGCTTAAAATTTCGATTTTTCATTTCGAGCCGCTAAAAATTTTATGGACTGCGTGAGGGTGTCTCTAGGGGTGTATAATTGAAACTTTTATAAAGAAATCGGAATTAGAGATTCTCGGTTGAGTTAAAATCAAGTTAGGAGAGTTAAAGCGTATAGAGTTGTTAAAAGAGTTAAAGATGTAAAAATAATGTGACTAAGCACATTGTTAACTAATCAAGTGTTAAAATTTCTTCTTATGAATATGAATGTTATGTAGGTGACGAGCAGGCGAGCGAGGTGCGAGGAGCTCGTTGAGGCACTAGCTCATATTTGGGATCGAGGTAAGTGTATTCCACTTACGCTATTTCAATCTCAATTTACTTCGTAACTTATTAATGTTCAACAAATTCTCAAAATAGTTTTCCAAATATCAATTAGATTTTAAGTAAAAGTCATTACCTCGAATCAGGAAATGAGATTCGAAGGCAAAAGTTGTTTTCAAAAGTTTGATGCAAAGCTTGAGTTAAGAACCATGTGTATACCGTAGTATTGGAGTAATTGGCACTATGTGGCGACGTAAAAAATTTCGCTCGTAGTTGTCTAGAGTTATAATCGTTTGCGATAGGCTACGATGTAGAAAATTCCGTACCTAGTTACAAGTGATAGTGAGTAGTTGCTCCACAATATGCGATGTAGAAAATTTCGCATGTGGTTGCACAGATTATAGTTCACTAGCACTACAATTGTGATGTAGAGAATTCCACATTGTAATTGCCTAGAGTTGAGATTATCCCACTTTATGTCGTGATGTAGTAAATTCCGCACGTAGTGGTTGAGAGACTATAGTAGTATCACGTTGGCGTTAGTGAAAAAATTGTCACATGATGGCTAAAGTATATTAGGGTATACATATGGTCTTTTTATAAGAAATATTTTAAAAATTAAAAAACTTCAACATCCATATACATAAAGTATCAAAGTAGAATATTATTATGTGTTTTTATTATTATGTGACGAATTAACCTTTCACTTCTATTGTGTAGCTTGCTTACCCCGTCATGTGCCATTATAGGTGACTCCGTTGTCGAGAGACTGACATTTTGCGTTTAGGTGTGCGATTCATAAAATGTGTTGATGTAAATCATGTTTATGGATTAAATATATAAATTGTGGGAAGATACTTGTATTCTGAATTGTGTGATTGTAAATATTTGTGTATTTTCATATATGATGTATAAATGCATATTTTAGCATGAGTTCATACTTATTGTTGTGGAAAAGTGATTATAATGTATTGTTTGTGGATAAAATAGTTGGGAGGAAATGGAATTATAGTCGAAGTATAATTTCTTTGCAAGTAAAATTTTGGGTTTGTTAAAAATGCAGCCGTCATGCTGCCGAAATTTTTATAAAATCGTTTTGAAATGAAATTTGCAAAAAATTTTATCACTCCCAACTGCTTTAAAGAAAATCAAATTTGTAAGTTTAAACAAGTAAACCGGCTAAGAAAGTATAGGGGTTCGCTTCTCGGACTTCTTAATAAGACGAGTCGAATTCAGGAAGTCCGTTGAAGTGTCCGACGGGATCCTCTAGACAAGAACCTAGTAAGGGTCTGGTTAGGGTCCTGTCAGTAGATGACTATATAAAGTGAAGACATGAGAGGATGAAGCAAGAGATTCATTCGGCCATTCAAGGGAGAAACTGTGAGGAAGAGCCAAAGACCGAAAAAAGAAAAAAAAAAAAAGTGGTGCCGTGAAGAAAAAAAAAAAGAAGAAGAAGGAAAGGCCAAGGTTTCAAGGTGATTTCATTCACATTCAACCCTTATTATCACCCCTAAAGAATCAAGAAGAAGTGGGGAAGAATTGGTAAGTTAAATGGATTTATTTTGATGTTAGTTGGTATTGATTTTTATGGGTTTTTAAAGTTTGTTGATTTAATGAGAGTTTAATGGAATTTTTGGGTGGAATAAAGGTTGGTTATCTTTAAAGTGAGCTTGGAAGTGGAAGGAGAGTGAAGTTAGTGTTGGTCAAGCAATATTAGGAAGGTAAAGGTTAGGGTTAGATGATGATTTTAATGGAATTTAATTTATTTTGAGTTTAAGGTTTTATTTGATCTTTTGATGACTAATTGATGCATTTGGGAGTGATTTTTGAGATTGGAATGAAGTAAATACCTTAGTTGTGCTATATAATAGTAAGTGCCCAACTTGGAAAAATTTATGTAATTGAATGGATTTTAGTATTTGAATGAGTTTATATGAGAATTCATATTGATTGAGATGAATGTTTGAAAAGAAAAGCAAAGCAATGAAGGGATGAGTAATTATGTTAGTGTATAGACAAATTGTATTTTTGCATGTGTTGGGTTGATTTTAATGCTTGAATGGTTGGTAGAATGTTTTGGAATGAAAATGAGTTGATTGGTACCAAATAAGTGAAAGAAAAATGAAATTAGAAAGTTTGGGTGTTAATTTTGGTTAAAGTTAAGAATTGATGTAAATTTGTTATTTAATCCTTTTAATGTGTTTTGATGGTGTTTATTATGTGTTTGAATGCTTTAGTGCCAAAAAAATTAATAGAAATGGAAATGAGTTATCGGTGGAAAATATGGTGAAGTTGTGAAGTTATTGGATTATGTATTGATTAGAATTTAAATGGTTAATTGGTGTTTTATATATGTTGAAAATTAATTGAGTGAAATGTTTGATTGTTGAATTGATTTTAAATGAAAAGTGTTGGTTGGAGTGTTGGTTTGGAAGATTATGTCAAGAATTGGAATTATATTATATATTATCATTTAAGATCAAATTTGAAGAATAAATGAGATTGGCATTGAAATTAAATGAAAAGATAATGAATCTATAGTGGAATGTGATTTTAGGTGAATTGGAAACAAAAAGAATCAAAATGAGGTTTTGAAGGAGTGGTGGGGTAGTTGGAAGGAAATTTGTGAGTGGTTTCATTTTAAAAGATTTGATGAATTTATAAGTTGATTATCCATGTTTGCAACCATACATTTTAGTATTGAGTTATTTTAATGAAATGTTGTTTACATTATTTCAAGTTATTAAGTAAATTAAATTCTAGCATATTTTTAAGTTTATTATGCATGTATATTTCTTGAATTTATATTGTAATTGTATTGTATTTATTTTTAATCAAAGTAAATTAGTAAACTTTTAATATATATATATGCATGAAATTGAATTAAAAAGATGTTTCGAAAGTATTTTCAATTATATTAGAAAAGAAAGTTACAAGTATATGGAAGAATTTTCGATATCTTTGGTTTACCATAATCCCCAGTACACTCGGTCGTAGTATCATTGCATGTATGGCAAGATGGTTGGGATAATCACTAACTTGGGGGGTTGAGTCTGAGTCTGTGAGTCGCCTTCTACACGTATATGATAGTGTAGATCTATCTGATATTATGAGGGGAATCGCGACCCCAAGAGTTTCCCACATCTGCGACTACACATGGTAGCATTCTCGAGCTCTAGTGGCGATGAGAAATTCCATCACAATAGAGCTAAGCTTCCCTGGGCTGCCTTTGGGGAGATAAAAAAGAAAAACACATCAATAGATATAAAGTTTATTAAATCATAAATTTATTTCCAGTTTCGAGAAATAAAGAAAAGTTTATAAGACTCAATTAGTTTTGTAATTTTAATAAAGTTATAAGAAAATTATTAGTTTTATAAATTATTTTGGGAGGTGCTGACGTTCGGAAACGGTCAACCAGAGATTCTGGGGCCCAGATGGCGAGCTTGGTAATTAAGGGCTCTGATCGTACTGATGGAAGGATAGTAAATGGGCAATTAATAAAGTTCAAGGTTGGTGGTGATTAATTCAGATGAAGGAATGTCGGTCTTGGAGGTTGGTTGGATTTAATGAGGTGATCAATGAGGAATTAAAGAGAAAGAGAGAGAGAAGAGTGAAGAAACAGAAGGGTTTCTACGTGGTTCGGTGACTGCACCTACGTCCACGGCCACTCTGGAGTAATTCCGGCAGAGTGACGGTTTTCTAGTATGTTCAACTTGTTTGTACAGTAAAATATCTCCCATATTTATAGAGAATGGGAGATTACAATAGAAAAATACAAAAGAAAGTTACACACGTTACTGGCAACGGCTAGTTTCAATTAACCCTGACACTGTCATGCTGCATTCATGGTAAAGGTAATTATTGTTCTCTTCCTGCACATGTCTGCATTTAATATACCAGGAGAGGTCTTCACTTCATTAAATGCTTCTGGGTAATTGTGCATACAGTTTTCGGCGAGAAACCATGAGAGTTGGTAATTCTGACAACTCGCTGTACAAGATACCCCCTAAGTAAGCTCTTCGGCCAGTCAGATGATGCGTGCTGGGAGTAGGCAGATATGGCCAGGAGAGGAGGTTCAGACGATCTGGTGGCTTCTGCGACCTCGCGACCTGGGCGGACTCACGAGCTCGACGAATTGCGATGTGGGCAGGATGCATGCTCGAAAGGTCTGGTACTTGCTTGCGAGCTCGCGGCCTAGACGGCCTCACGAGCCAGGCCCCAAGCTATTGGTCTTGATCATGGGCCTTCTGGGCCTTTACTCCTGTTCAAACGTTTGGGGCCTATACTGGCCCACTTAGGCTGAGGACGAGGAAATAGGCATAACAGAAGGATATAGATATATTTTAGAAAATGAAATTTTAGTTGAAAGTTATCTGCTCACTGAGTTTTACACTCACCATTCTTTCTATGTGTTTTTGAAAAATCCTCCCTAGGTGCAAGTACAAGCCATCAATCAAAAGAGGTTCCATCGGACACATAAGTGGCCTAACGCAAAGATATCATTGTATAGGGTTATATACACTTATTCGAAAGTGTATGTCATGCGTCATAAGTCCATTTTGATGAAAATATTTGTAAATTATATTTTGGTTTATATATAATATTTGGTATTTATAAAATTAAATTTTTGGCAAATGAAATTCTATATTTATGTTAACTGAAAATTAGGTGTATTTATTGATTTCAAATTAAAACATGTTTGTGGCTGGATTGTGGAAATGATTTGAGAGCTTAAGGCCCAGTAGTGGAGAACTGTTTGTCATAGAAATGTTAAATTTTGAAATTTGCAAGGTGGTATGTTCGGAAAACAGCCGTTATGTTGTCCAAATTTTTATAAATCCGTTTTATAAATGTTTAAAAAAAAAAAAAAAATCTCCGCGTTTCCGCATTTTGAAAGAAAGTTTAGAAAAGTTTTTATAAGTAAACGGCGTAACTTCACAGAAACTTTCTAGTTAGATCAGATATCCGCTGAAGGGCTACTGTGACGCGACCGACAGGGCTAGTAAGGAGAGGGGTTTGTCAAGCATTAACCAAACGTACTCTAAAAAACAAAATTGAAAAAGTCTAAAAACCTTCTTGAAATGAAAAATAATATCATTTTACCCTAACTTTTCAAAATATTAGCGAAACAAACCCGCGCCATCAATCAAAAACAGTTTTCATCCAAATTTTTAGTGGTTTGCGACAAAAACACTAAAAGACCAAAATACCCTTACCACATTGAAAAATTATAAAATAAAAAATATTTCTAAAAAATTTAAAAAAAAATTAAAATTAGCCAATTACCAAACTACCCTTTCATGATCAAAATAAAAATTAATTAATTAAATAAATAATTTCTATCAAATCTCTAATGTGAGATTAATTTGGAAAAAATTTAATAAAATTTAGTAAAAAAAACTCCTCAAATCTCAACCATCCATCTTAGAATGGACATTGGAGATTAATTTAAAAAAATTAAATTAAATTAAAAACTAATCTAGATCCTCAACAAAAATTTGAAGAAACCTAGATATTTAACAACTTAAAGATCTAGATTTCATCAAATCAAAACAAAAACAAAAAAACAAAAAACAAAAAAAAAAAAAAACTCTTCAATAAACTAAAACCAAAAAAAAAAAAATGAAAAAAAAAGGGAAAAAAAAAAAAAAAAAAAAAAAATTTGAAAATCTAAGGTTCCAAAGTCAAAAAAAAAAAAAGGAATTGAAAAAAAAAAAAAACCTATTCAATAAATAGGAAAAAAATTTAAAAAAAAATTAAAGAAACCTAGATCTTCAAATGTTTGAAGATTTGGGATTCATTAAATAAAAAAAATAAAAACAAAATCGCTTGTCACATCCAAAAAAAAAAAAAAAAAAAAAAAAAAATAATAATAATAATAATAATAATAATAACTCTTCAATAAATGAAAGCAAAAAAAACAAAATTTTGAAATAAAAAATTGAAGAAACCTAAAACATATAAAGATTTGGGTATCATCAAATCAAAAAAAAAAAAACACACACACACACACACGCACGCACACAAAAAAAAAAAAAAAAATCCTCAACCACATCCAAAAACACAAACAACCAACTAAAAGAGAAGTCTCTAGCCACATCTAACAAACCAAAAGATGAACCTAAGTGAGTTCGTCGTTGAACAAACTCTCCTGCATTTGATGATCTAAACAAACCCACCTGGGTTTGTCAATGAACCCAGTTAAGAGACGGTGAGAGATTTAGAAGGTTATCAATTAATGGTGAGAGACTATGGGAAATAATGAGGTAGATGTGACCAGTGAGCTATCGTGACTGGTGGTTGTTCATGACAGAGACTGTGTGACGGGACCCTTCTCGAATCCCTTCTCTGAACCCCAGAAAGACCCCGTAGCACCTCGATAAAACTCCAACGAACCCCAACTTGGGTCCAAAGAAATTTCAATCGGAGCACCGAAACTTACTTTAATTTGTTTTATAGCTCGTTTAATAGGTGGCAACGGTAAAAAATTTTTGTTTCTCTGATAAAAATTCGGCAGCATGCCGGTTGTTTATTGAACCATGCCACTCTATAAATTCAAGTACAATTTAAAAACACTTCTATAGCACTCAATCTCAACTACTAGGGGCCTCCAGCCCTTATCCCAAAATCAATTCCAGCATGAAAAACCACAATCACGAAAATTGATTGAAAAACTAAAACTTTCTTATCAAAACATCTTTATAAGAACACGCACTCAAAAACTTGTATTTACATTTACAATTTACACTATGCTTTGATACAAAATATGAGCTATACAAGGTAGTAGAGGTCGTTCATCAGTCAATCTGCACGTTCGTTTGAGCCTCGTCTACTGAACGACTCACTCTTGTGCGACTTGCTCCTGCACCTGAGGAAGAATTTTTAAAGAACAAATTGGAAACAAACTGTGAGTAAAACTCAATAAGAATTACAATTTAACAAAACTAAAGAAAAACAATTTCATTCTTTTCTAAAATACTTTATCGAAACTCGTTCGAAAACTGTTTTTTTCAAGTTGTTCTCCGTCTTTTTCTTAAAATTTCTCATTTTCCCACCTTAATGGTAACCCAGGGAAACTACTCCTGTCGTGGCAGCATAAACTCTCTCGCTTGCCACTAGAAATTAAAGAATCTGCTCTGTGTAGTCATTGATGCGTAAACTCTGGGCACGCATTACCATCTCATAATCAGTCCGATCTACACTATCCTTATACGTGCAGAGGGTGACTCAACTGACTCTTTCTCTTAGGAGTTGTCCAGACTCCACTTTCGGTTAGTGACTCTCTCACATCTACCATACATGCATAGGGTACTCAACTGGGCACTTAACTGGGGCTAGGGTAAATCATATGCGTACTAAAATATTTTTTCTCAATATTTTACAATAAACTTGTTCTTAAGGCAGAAAGTCTAAAATCTTTGATTCTAACACATTCTCGGTATAAAAATATATTCAACTCAAAACTCACATGTAAGAATTTTAGTATAACTTTAATAAACCACTTAATTACATAATAAATAAATTCATATGAACAATAAGTAGAATACATTCATTCATATATACATAAGGAATAAAACTTAAATAAAATAACACTTGAATAACTAGCTTTATACTCACAAAACGCCCTCCGATAAATGACGATTTTCCTCCGGAAGCCTCCGAAACTTTCCACTTTCATCCTAAAACATCAAATACTCATTTAGAATCACTAAACTCACTAATACAAGGTTATAAATAACTTTCAAGGCCATAAACTCTATAAAAGTCATTTTACGTCTAAACTTTCTCAACTAATTTTTAGCTTATTCCAGGCTTTCGAATTCCGATTTCTTTTTACGAATCCTATTTATTATCACCTAGGAACACCCTGGTATGATCAAAATAATCTTCTAAAGCTTGAAACAAAAAATCTCCATTTTTGACCCCCTTTGGCCGAATGCTACCTAGGGAGAAATCCATAGGTTTTCTTCATTCTGTTTTTGCTCCAATCATCTCCCTAACTCTTATTTAGGTCAGCCATGAAGCAAATTTGGAAAGAAACGACCGTCGGGTGGGTGTTCCTAGCCAAAAACTACCTTTTTTCAACACTTTTTAATGCACATTTTTATCTCAATCATGCAATAAGCTCCTTTCCTTCATATCTAATATTCTTTCACTCAAATATTATCAAACATATTCATTTCATGCATCAAAAGAGCGCTTTTACATGAAATTCATTAATGTCCTTCACTAAGCTAAAAACATTCAACTTGACCCTACACTTTTGATTACTCACTTCTATTACTTCTATATGATCCCCTAACCTCCAAAATACTTAAATTTAAGCTCAAAACATGAAACCAAAAATAGGGTCACATAGCCCTAACTTGACTGTGAATCACCCCTCACAAACATCTTCATTTTACTTTCAATTTTCATCATAATAATTACACCAAAACCATTCCCAACAACCTAATTTCAATCCATAAACTCAAATTAAAATTTGAAGCAAGGTAGGGAATGGGTTTCTAAGTCATCCAAGTTGAATCAATACAAGGAAATTCACATACTTAGACCTCAATCTCACGTCAAAATTGCACAAATAGCTTTGGTTGATGATAAGATGAAATTTGGTGATGAAATACTTGAAGAGATTTACTTGAGATCCCTTGATCCCCTCTCTTCCTTGGCCGGCAACACACACACTCTCCCTCTCAGTTTTTCAATGTGAGAAATGAATGGGAAATTGCAAGATGGCAAGCTATTTATAGTGGGGAATTTTCCTAAAACAAAATCCTTTCTTTTAATTACAACTTAGCCCCTTGAACTTTGCTTAATTCCATTTTGACCCCTAAATGGATAAGTTTAATGCTAATTGGTCAACTTATCACCACTTAAAACCACTAATTCTTCCACCAATAAAATGACTCCAAGTGGCTCTTCAATATCCACAAACTAAATTACACTTGGCTAATATCTATTGGTGAAACTTTTATATCCTTTTTGACTTTATTCATGGGTTTGTCTCACCCTATATTTTCCCGTATCACTCCCCAATACTATGGGATCCTTCAATCGGCATCCTACTCGTGATGCGAAAATAAATTTAACTTTAAATAATACTACTAGAGTGATACTAGTAAATCGTAATCATAATCGAGGGTTTACACTGTGAGAGAAAATCGATTTTGTGAGAGAGTGAGAGAATGAATGGGTATCCATTAATCAAACCCATCAAAACCAAAAACCCAAAAAAAAAAAAAAAAAAAAAGATATTTTCTTTCATAAATAAATTAATGAAATGATGGACTCAGGAAAAAAAAATCAATTAACAAAAAAATCGGTTCTTCATCTTCGGAGACCAAAGGTCTCTGGTGAAAGAGATCTAAAGGTCTCCATCGTGTGAAGACCCCGACCAACAATACCTCCTAACCGATCACCCTCCATTTTCTCCCTCCTAGTCGGCACCGCCAAAAAGGTGGTAAGTTAAGAGATGATGAAAGAGGGAGAAATGGTGAGAGAATCGACCATGGTCTCAGTTGAGCGAAGGTGAGAGGTGACAAAGATAGTGAGATAGATGGAGAGAGAAAATCAAAAATTTATTAGTTTTGTTTTATTTATTAAGTTAAAATGTGAATAATTTCAATACAGTTGATAGAGAACCAAATAAATTTATTAGACATATTGATGTTTTTACACTTACACTCTAATGGATCTATCAACTTATGGAGGGAAATCACTAACCCAATAACAGTTGGGTTTTTTGGGGTAACAGTTTTAAAATCAGGAGTTGTTTGATATTATTATTAATTCTAGGGGTTAAATAATAATAATCCAAACAAAATTGATAAGTAGAGAATATACCAAGCACATTCTTAAGCTTACAACAACCTTAAACCCCATACTTTGGCTTAATACTAGACCAACTCTCATTGGAAAGGAAAGGTGTGAGCTAGGAAGATGCTTCTCTAATTAACTTAATGAAATTATATATTTAATTAAGACAAATAATTTTATGCTTTCTTGCACCAAGGCATTAATTGGAATTTATTTGTCCGCCACTCACTTTATATTCTATATAATTGACTTCCTAAAGCTTTGAAAGGATAGACGAAGTTTTAAATTTAAATTAGAATATGATATTTAGATTCAATTCTTTATAAAACTTAGATCATTAAAAGTAATTTTGACACATTAAAATAATTGATAATTATTATTCATTAACTTTGGACATTAGTGTTACAAATACAAAATCACTATACACTATCACCTTTAAAATTTTTAATTTATCTATATATAATTACAATGTATTAAAAAATTTATTAAGACCAATATCATAAACTACAGTAAGGAGAGTAAGCTTCTTATACATATTGGTTAATATAATAATAAGACTTGGAACCGAATCACAAATGTATAGGAAAAGCGCACTAATTATATAAGTTATGAATAGATATGTCGTATTTTTAATTTTTAAATATTATTTTTTTCTTGGTCATTGTATTATAATTTAATAAATCTCACACCCATTAATTATAGTGGAAATTACTAGAAAGATCCATTTTAAAAGGGTAATATTTGTTTTTACCCATTATTTTAAAAAAATTATTTTTAACCCCTGAAACAAATTAATTCCATCCATACCCAAATACCCATACTGCCCTTGCATATTTTCATCCATAAACCCTTAACATTTAAAATTTTATAGAAAAATCGCAATGTGTAATTACGAAACAACCTCTATATATAAGGTGTAAGAAATTTATCAAAACTCATTGCCATTGATTGCAAAACTCAAAAATCAACTTGTTTTTATGCCATATACTCGTCGAGACCTGACAAGCCATTTCCACCGTCTCCAGCCATTCTTGCGTAGTTGCTGACCTTGCCAGAGCATCTCTAACTATCATCGACCTTGTTGACCTCCTCCGTTTGCCAAGGTACATGAAGTTTATATTCCATTTGAATGTTTGTGATTTTTTTTTTTTTATTTTGGTTTTGCAATTTTGAGATCTTTTTTATGTTAGGAATGTTGAGTTATGATAATTAGGATTAGAATAGGTTAGATTTAGTTGGATTTGGGTTGAAAATGGTCAATTCAGTTAAAAGTAGAGGCAACGTCTTCGATTCGGTTTTGTCACCTCACTTTTTTACTATATGTGAAAAATCGATGAGTAACATTAACTGGTTTTTCACACTCAGTGAAAAACTAATTGGCCAATTTATGATAATTTGTTATTTGTTGATTTTTGTTTTTAGTTTTGTTTTGTGTTATGGAAGTTGAGTAATGATGAATATGGTTAGGTTTGGTTGGATTTGGCTTGACAAATGGAGGAATCCACTAAGAGCATGTGTAAGAGCACCAGTTTTGCACATCAGTTTTTTATTAAAATGTGAAAAACCGATAAATAACACTGACCCTTTTTTTTGTAAAGTAATACTAATCATTTTTTTTTGTGATTAAATGAACTGAAAATAAATGTATATTAGGGTATTTAATTACCTTTTTTTTTTTTGTAAAAGAATAGTAATTGCTTACTATTTTTCTTTCATATAAATGGAATTCAAGTATTTACATAATTCGTAAACAATTGACTAGAATGTGGTGAGAATACACACACCAGTCAAAAATGGCTTGGTAAAATAATTACAGTTATTATTAGACGAGGTTTGTGTAGCCAATTTATAGAAGAATGTCTGTTCGAACATATTTTAGAGATAACCAGCAATAATATGACTGCTTTTTCTATGATATTAAGGTTTCTAACTAGAAAGGTGAAGGACCCGGTGGGTGCCGTGATGAAATATGGTTTGAAATTGGGGAGAGAATATATAGATTAAGGAAATAGGAGTTTTTATTAGTGATAGAACTTCTTTTTAGGGGTATTGACCGAAAAATCTTCAGTACACTGTAAAATAATGAGAATGGTCTTTTATGGTGATTGTTCAATGAAGTGTCACCGAGTATGTCCAGCTTAACCACCTTTCTCGAGGCAAGGAGCCATACAATACATTAGGGGTGTGTAGTTGAGGACATAATAAATGATGAAGATTTGTTGAAGTTAGCTGATGTAGAGATCTTCTTTCATCTATTCATAAGGCAGGATGACAGGGCCATCATTACCACTTTATGTGGGTTATTATAGGGAATGCAAATGTGTGAAGCTCATTCTCTTGGGGTATAGTAAGCTATAATACGCTGGTTTACAACCTCCATATGGTGATTAATAAGGAGGGGATTAAAAACCCACTAAAGACCATTAACATTTATGGCTATATCGCGGTATTTTATATACACCTAATACGATTAATGTTTATAGTTTTCTACTAATAAAGTTAATATTTCGGGTTTTTTTATATGCTAACTATATATTTGTTTTTCATTTAATCATTTTTTGCATTATAGTGATGGCTAGTCAAAATATGTCCGGTGTTGAGAGATAAAATAGGGAAAAGTAACTAATCCTTGGAAAATGAGCTGTCAATGTACAAGAGACGAACACTTAAGAGGACGCTAAAAGGTATACAAAACCATAATGATTTTCTCCCTGTAAATGCGAACTAACCTAAAACGGTTTCTTTTTTCAGTTTGTGTTAACTATCCTTATTTATATTAAGTATATAATAATAATATAACTATATATATATGTATATATAGTAGATAGTTGACATGACACAAACCTTTGAGTTTAGTGACACCGAAAGGGACACAAATTATTGAAAATCTTTCAATCTAAAGCATTAGGTTAGCGAAAAAGTTTATAAAGTTGGCGACGGAGGGAGTGAGGATGATGATGGTGCACAGGGTGATAACGATTATGAAGTATAGGATGGAGAGGGTGATGATGATCATGTGGTTTAGGAGTTTACAAATGAGGAAGATGAGCGGCATGAAGACGTTCCAAGCATACAATCCAAATCAAATGATACATATGCAAAGTTCCAAATAAAAAAGTCATGGTGTATGAAATGTACATCTTAAGATACTAATCTTCTATAGTATAGTGAATATCCATTCTAGTAAATACAAAAATTATAGACATGTTGTATAGTAGTATAAAGTTTGACAGAGAGACAAAGTCTCTAAACATGGTAGACTAAGTATAATTATTTTAATATGCAGTTTATATTTTCCCGAATAATCAAAAAACAAGGGAGGCTATGTCAATTTTTTTTTTTAATTGTGCAAACTGTGTAAAATGATATATATACTCTTCAGGTGAAACAATTATTTAAGTATCTTGTGGATTGATAGAAGGCAACCCATGAAAAAGTAACTAAGATGTATAAGAGGCAGAAGGTAACCCACAAGATCGTAAGGGAGACAGATAGAAGGTTGAGATGAGTGGGAAAGCATTTAAAAATTCTTATGTCTTCAAATAGTGGGCATGATACGGATGATGACAATGACGACAACGACGACGACGACGATGAAAATGATGCCAATGATGAGGGGAGCTTTGTTCAAGATAAGCATATCTATAGCCCATCAGCAACACCACCACCACTACTACCACATTAAGACGAGGGGGTCCACTGGTCACTTTTCAATGAGGATGAGGTGATCCATCAATCACCTATCCATAAGGACCATTTAGTCGTCCATCAGAAGGACCAGAAGGTCCATCAGTCTCAAGTTGTTAGCCATTCACCCCTCCAACATGAGGACCAGAAGATCCACTACTCCCAGAAAGTCTCAAGAGCTTCATCAAATGTAGAAGCTGAACATGGTGATGACCAGATAAATATATTATTTATATTGTGCTAAAGTTTGACATATAATTCTAAATGCCAAATTGATGGTTTTGATTTGCTTACAGTTGTAGGATATGGTCATCTAAGAACGAGGCAAAAGAGAGATGAAGCCAGAAGCATCCCTACAGACATCATAAAATGATCCTAGAATGTTGAAAAAGAAAAAGAAAATGTCAAAATCGGCTATTGAGGAGGTGGTAAAGTCTGTAAACACTTATTATGCGTATGTACAATCAATACAAAGCTTCCAAGTATCTTGACCTCAGGTATTGATAAAAAGTATCATTATCCTTTCGTTTTGGTTACTAATGTAATAAAATTTATAATTTTGTTTGTATTTTTTTATTTTAAGCATGCGGTTTATAGCTCTTAGTGGTGTATGATACCGTTGATGCTGAAAACCCTCAAAGACGAGCAGCAGTGGTTGTGTTTAGAGCACATTGATTCTTATTTGATGTCTCTACGAAAGAAAGTGTAGAATGAGATAGATGACACTAGATACATGGTCCATAAGACTACCTTGTTGTAAGTGTTTACTTTGCAATTATGCATTAAATAATTTCTTGTAATGTGTCTCTAAAGGTAAATAATATGTTTAATTTTTTTTAATCTTGCAGGCATTTACGACATTATACTACAATGAACAATACATTTGACTGGAAAAAAAAAAATTGATCTAGCTATAGTTGTTGTACCCATAAAGTGCCATGCATTCGACAGTGGTTAAATAGATGCATTAGTCTAGTGATGGCGTATAAATGTTGTTTTTAGGATAAAGAGTTATTATTTAATCATCTAAATTAGTTCTATACCACTGATGTCTTCAAACCGCAGGTGTTGCTCCCGTGTTCTCTTACAAACAATCATTGGGTCCTCTGTCAGGTGTGCTTGAGAGAGCAAAGAATATTAATATATGATTTCCTTGCACATATGAACTTTGCATTACGGAGTCAGCTACTTGAGCCGCTAGTATCTTTGATGCTTATCTTGTTGTAGTTTATTGGATTTTATAAGACAACTAATATAGATATGCCACCCGTTCATGAGCGATAAAAACTTGAGCATTTTAATATAGCAACTATACCTCAACAACCCGATGGGTGAGTAAATTAATTACTTAAGTATATTATATTCTAAATGTTATTTCATATAATTAAATTAATTTATTACTAGCACAAGACGAGTTATGGAACATATGTGGCAATATTCATACATGACCTTTTACATTCATAAAAGGGTACACAGAAATCAAGATGTCCCAATAAGGTTGAAAATGTCATTGCATTACAAGCAGAGATTGCTAAGGATATATATACATATTCCACATCATTGTATAAGGTAGACAATTTTGGATAGTGAATACTAGACAGTGAAGCAGAGGTTGTACATATTAAGTAAATTTATTAATAAAATTTACTAATTATTCATTTTGTTAAATAATTATTCATTTTGTAAATTACTAACTTACAAAAATATTGTACTGAATATATTATCCTGGGTATAATTGTTAAGTACAAGGCAACACTCACACAGTACATATACAGAAGCATTGTTCGGTTTTTTAATGGGCCAAATTGGTTTTTCAGTTCCATTAAAAATCAATCCAAGAATTTTGAATTTTCAAAGGGGTTGAAAAATTGATTTCGATTTTTAAAGCCACCCTAAAATCCGATCCAATGGCTTCCCTTAATTTTACCATTTTTCCTACCCATTTTGGAGATTCTCAACAAACAAAAAGTCACAAAAACTATAGAACTAATGTTATATCGCACAACGAATGAACATTACAAACAAACCTAGTTGGATAAATCAAAATTCATATTTGCACGAGGTGAAACATAATCACCTAATGGGATGTCTCACTTCAATGTTACCATATGAAGGCATTATGTTAGTTATTTATATAATTCTATCTTAACTGATTAACTTAAAGCAATTCAAAGGCCTTTGTTGTCCACTAAAAGTCTTATCAATGGGAGAAAATTAAAAAAAAAAAAAAAGACGTTGATCAGTTTTTTAAAGGGATTAAAAACTGATTCCGGCTTTTAAGGTGACCTTAAAAACCCATCCAATGGTTTTCCCTAATTTTATCCCTTTTTCCACCCATTTTGGAGGTTTCTAATAAACCAAAAAAAAAAAAAAAAACAATAATCATAGAGTTAATATTCTATCGCACAACAAATGAACATTACAAATAAACCTAGTTGGATAAATCAAAATTCAGATTTGTACAAAGTGAAACATAGTCACCTAATAGAATGTCTCACTTTAGTGTCACCATATGAAGGCATTATGTAAGTTATTTACACAATTCCATCTTAATTGATTAAATTGAAGCAATTTGAGGGACTTTGTTGCCCATTGAAAGTCTTATCAAGGGGAAAAAATCAAAAAAAGACATTGATCGATTTTTTAAAGGGGTTGAAAAACCAATTTTGGTTTTTAAGGGGGCCCTTAAAAGGTGATCAAACATTTTCCCTTAATTTTATTTGTTTGTCCCCCATTTTGATGTCAACACTTTACTTCATTCATTAAATTTACAATTATTAGTAATTTAATAAAATTGATGAAAATTTAACAGACTATTCTCTTTTTTTTACTATCCGATTATAATAGTACCTCTATTGTAACATACCCTCTTGATCATTGTACTATACATGTACTGTATTAAATGTGCCCGTATTTATGGAGTAATAAAATAAATTAAAGTACCCAAATGTGTAATTTAATTTTTGTAGAATTTTCGAATAGGATTGGAGATGGATTTCATTTGCGAAGTAATAAAATAATTTAAGTGGTCAGATTCGGATGAGTAATCGAATTCTAATAAAATTTTCGGATATAAAATTGAGTTATAATAAAATTTTCAGATGGATCGGAGACGACTCCAAATGCGAGAAAGACATTTTAGGAGATTGGAAAGTACGAAAGAATACATGAAAGTGGAATGACAAGTGGCGTGCAAAGAAGGATGAACCAATGCATGAAAGACACGTGTGGAATATGCATGAGAAGAGATGATAAGTGTGTGGTGATTTAAGGGAATTGATGACAAGTGTAGGGGCAATATGAAGTGTATATATATATATATATATATATGAAATATAATGTTGAAAGCAATCAAATGAAACAAAAGAGAAAGAAAAGGGTGTGTTCGATCCAAAAAGGAAAGTTCTTGGCCAAAAGAAGAACAAAGAAAATAGTTGTAGTTTTGAGAGATTTGGAAGCCATTTTTTAAGGATTTCAACACATGTAAGAAGTGTACACAAGCCTAAGAGTGTAACCTATCCATTTGGAGTTAATTTGAAAGGTAATATTTAAGTTTTTCATGAACTAGTTTGTATAAGTTTTGGATTTATGGTCTTTGATGGTTTTGTAGTAAATTTACGTTTGCATTTGAAGTATTGTGACCTTAAAATTATGGGTATTGAGTTGCATGTGAATTTGGTGTAAATTTTGAAGGAAAATTTGTGTTGGTATGCATGTAAATCACGGCCAAGATGATTTTTAATAGTCCAAATCTAGTTTGATTGTTTTACCATGAATTTTGGTGTGATTTTAGTGTAAATTCAAGTGTTAAACTTGAAAAAAAAAATGTTAGGAATGAATATATATGTGGTTCAGCCAAGACAAGGTTGAATGGTCCAATTTGAATTCAAGTTATTTAAGTGATTTTCATGCTTGTAAATGTATTGAAATATTAGATTTTGATGTTGAAATGAACAACAAAATTATTTTATATCGAATATGCCATGTTTAGCCATAATGTGGTTAACATGATGGAAAATGGTTTTTGGATGTTTTAGATGATTTTATGAGTTCTGTTGATGATGAAAATAGCATGGAAATTGAAAGAAATTGATTTGAATGTTAAATGGCTACTTTACGGCCAAACTTTATTTATTTACAGAAGTGTGATGTTTCAAGAATGAGACTTGTAGTTATGCCCTTATACATGTGTTTAAGTGTGGCTATAGATGAGAAAATAAAATGAGATTGATGGTGTAAGAATGGATGTATGTTCGACCAACATAGGATTAAATGGTCCAAGAATGTGTTTAATGTATTGAAACTTGGACTTAAATTGTGATGCCTTACATGCTTAGATATTAAGAATTTCGAATGAAAATTTTATGTAAATAATTGAGATTGATACAGCTAGGGAAAAAGGTGTTTCGAAATCCCTATGTAATTAGCCATTTGTGTGAATTAATACGTGTTAATGGAAGTGTAGAATATGCGAATAAGTTTAGTCACTACGTTACCTAATAATAGAATGCTAAAATATGTAGGTAACGAGGAGGTGAAGGAATTCGAAATCATGAATTTCCGTGAGCTACGAAACTATGAGTATAAATTTATTTTATGAATGTTAAATGCATTATTAGCCTATTTTTAAAGCATTATTATGTTTTTAAATGAGTTTCCAATAAGTATGTTAGTTTATTGATACTTGTATATATTATTCAAAAAGGAACTAGTTTATGCATAAAATTGTAGAAATAATGAGCTTTTATGCTTTAGCGAGATTCTATGAAAAATATTCTAGCATTTTCATGCTTATAGAATGAGACTAAAAAAAAAATTCAAGTTTGAAATATATATATATAAAGAAAGTTTTTAAAGGCTAATGGCTTACCTAAATTTATAGATATATTTATAAATTCAGACCCAACCAGAAAACTCTATACATGTATAGCAAGTGTTGGGAGGACGTGTTACTAACATCAATATGTGGGGGTTGAGTCAGTTGTGTCACCCTCTATGCATATGGGGTATTATCTTGCTCTACGTATGTGATGGTAGAATTCCGCTGCATAGTCGTTGAGATGTCTCTATAGTTTGTCATGGTGAGTGTTGCTAGCAATTTCGCCACGTGACCTCATATTGAGCGGCGCTAGTTCAATCGCCATGTGATTATAGCTCTTGGGTTTCCATTGGTACACTTTAAAAAGAAAAACAAATTATTATATATGGGATTTAGAAAAATAGCATTTTAACCGTTTTTCGAAAGTTTATGAAATATATTAGAATTTTATTATTTTAATCAAAATACGAGCTTTTAAAATCGTTTATCAAACTTATGAAATATATGGTTTCAAAAATAGAAATGTTTAAGAAATAAAAATTTCTTTTAAATGATTTTTAGGAGGCTATTTTAGAAAGTAAAGTTTAAATAGAAACGTATAACACTTACAGAGCTCTTTTAGCTCACTCTTTTTCTATTTATATTATGAAAAAAAACCTCCACAGGTGTAAGGACGAGTGCTCAAAGTGAGTGATTTACGACACAAAATTAGACAGGTATTTCCAACAACGCAGCAGTGAAATAAATGTATATATTTTGATGTTTGATAAACATGCATAAAGTGAATACTTTTCTTTGATTTTATATAAATATTTGAGATTCTTTGTATGATGAGATATTTTTGAAATTCAATTTGGTTTTCTAATTGAAATATTTTGTTTTATGATTGAGTTTGATTGTGAAGTGGATCTGAGGTCAATATTGGAAGTACAGAAAAAAATGTATGAGTTTTGAAATGTTTATAGATTGATTTATAGTGTTTTGAAAGGGTTAGAAAGGTCGGAAAACAATCGTTGTGCTACTGAAATTTTTTCACCCTAATTTTTAGATAATTATGAAATGGAAATTTATCACAAGTTCGCTCTACGAAGCCTTTTCAAGTCAATCACCGATATGAAGACTGCAAGGACTTCCGTTGGGGTATTGGGAGAGTTCCGTTCGGATCCCTAAAAGGGAAATCTGGGTTAGGTCCTTTCATCTGTATTATCAAAATGAAGTAATATTTCATTTCAAAAAATAATATAACATACATGAAATAGAAATTTCAAATTAATGTTTAATCATTGTTTTCATCATTACCCAATATTAGATTAGAAGTAGAAAACCATTGAGGATATTGACGTTGATTGTATCCAATCTCATAATAAAGGTAACATCTTCAGGAAGGCGTGGTATTTTCACGAGCATTTATGCTCGTCCCAGCTTTTATAGCAGCGACTCTGCTCGTCTGGGCTTCAACACCAACAGCTGCATTTGTCCCTCTACTAGCGGATGTAGGAGATTAGGACAATGAAGTCGGTTATGTCCCCTTTGATCAAATTTTCCATACTTTTTCGTACAATGAACTTTTCCAACTAAAGGAACCTAAATCTCTTTCGGCCTACTTGCTTGTCTTTTTCTTATGTATGTTAGTACAATTATGCTTCTAACTTCCACAGGAACATTTGAACTTACCAATTTAGGGATGGGATTGATCAAACATGTATATGTAGCTTTCAGTCACTCTGTGCTATAATACTAACTGTAAAGTGTATCATAACTAGCGTCCTTAAACTTAACATGTATCATTACGATATGACCTTAAATACAAAATGTAACCACGTACAATTATGATACTTGACTATAGCACATACATGAACACATGAAAACTGATCTAGGTTCCACTGCAAGCAATTGCATGTGTTCACTTGAATATCAACCACTGCATCGCCTTTGCTAGGATGCATGATGTTGTACGTGATCGATTCTGTAACGGGATGTACGTTACCTTCCATCAATAAATTTTGATATGATCATACATAACAGTGATAACATAAGTTGTAAGTTTCGCAGTAGCAACATGTTTATTATTAAACCATCTCCACCACACATTTCTCAAATATCCATATGCAATAATTATTGGCAAATGACATGCTTACATCATGCAGTTGTTGAGTGACTTTACAATGTTGGTGGTTTTCATATTTTCTTTTTAGACAATGTGCCCGTGACCACCTGCTCACTCTAGTCTTAACTAAAGTTGCATGTGTTTTCAGATGTAATGCCCAAATTTCTTCCAATATTTTATTACAATCATCTGGGACATAACTGTATGCTGCATTGTGAAATATATTTTTCACATCCGAATGCTTTTTAAAATGTTGCTTAAGGTTTTACTACATGTGGAAAAAACACAACATATGTAGGACTTCAGGAAAAGCTACTCTTATCTTATTCGATATAATTTTATGATGATTGAATATGATTAGCAAATCATCTAACACACAGGTCGCCTCTCGTAATCTACTTCAGAACGAAGTCCATTAACAATTTAACTCTTTATCAGTAAATCCAAAAACAAAATATCCCTTTATATTCACCTTTTAAGTGGGTGGCATCAATAGCAACAATCGATCTCATGTAAGGCCGAAAACTCTCAATGAAAGCTCCAAGTGCAACGAACGAATATAAAAATCGGTTGTTTTCATCCCTCTTAATTGTCATCATTGTGCTAGAGTTTAACAGTTTTAACATTTCAAAGTAGGATAAAAGTTGTTGATATGACTCACCTGTTTGTCTATATACTAGTTTCTTTGTATATTATAAAGTCTTTCAAGCTTTACTATATAAGATCTACATATCATACTGCTCTAGTATTTCTTTGATCAAATGATTAATTGTATAAATATCTCTCCCTACCTTTCCTGCATACAATTTTTTGATGACATTAGCATATATACTCTTCATATGTGATTTCATGTATGTCAAACGACACATGTGTTCTGTCACATACTTTAACACAAACCACATTAAACAACACTTTCTACATCTTGCACGAACTATAAAGCTACAAGTCTTATCCTTGCAACTGGTCTCCAATTGCTCCATGTTTGAATGTCTAACCTGATATTCAAACTTAGCTTTTAGAGCATATTATTCAATGGTTGTACTCATTTCTTATTCATTGTCAAAGAATGCACCTTTATGCAACATACCATGTTGGTAGATAGTTGACATAGTTTTTGAAGTACTCTCAATATCGCCTAGTTCTACACCATGAACAATCAGGTATTTTTGTAAAGGATTGCTCTAAAATTGTAAACCTGAAAATCTTATTTCTGAAAACATTTCATCTTTAAACGCATCATCAATCGAGTTTTCTTTTCATGACTATCTCGAGTTTTCTTTTCGTCACTATCTCGTTTCTCATCACTATTATCATCTATGTTCCAATCTTCATCATCACTAGCATCACTTATATAGTCATCATTAATGTTGCAAATGAGACTTTCCATAGATGTAAATGGGGTTGACAGAAGCATCAACCTGATTGCTACCAATATCTAAAGTAAGATAAAATTGACTTTTAACCATATGAGAATTTATAGATCTATCAAATCTGCCACATCATGTTTTGTGTTTGATATTGAGCCTATGACATATGGACGAACGACACACTTACTAACTCCAACTCCAAAATCTCTCATAATCTTATCAATATAAATATCTAACATCAATATTTTTTATCGCCATCAAACCAACCACACTAAGATTGGATATGATGCATATCTTTTTAACTTAGGCACTTGTCATACTTTATAGTAAATAATAAATACGGATATCCCATTTTTTTTTATCAATGCCAACCTTTTTGTACACAACATCCACCAATGATGAAAAACTACTCTCTTTTACCCCCACACATGATCAACTCACCCCCAACGTAGTTAGATCAATTCCACTTTTCGTTACAGTTGATTACAATCATCTCTTGTGCTATTTGTAAGCCCCCAACTTTGGTTATAGACTTTATCATGCTATAAGCTGAATGATAGGATGAGAATGTTAAACATCGTTAATATCATCCTAATGGGGGACATTAGAATGCTAGAAAAGCTTTTAAAAACTAATGAACTTTAATGATAAGATAAATATGGTAAAGGGTAAAATGGTCTTTTTATAAATAAGGGCCACACATATATATAAATATATATATATAAATGGCATGTAGTCTATTTCCAATAAAATAGTTAAATCTACATATAAGTGATTGTCACATAATACTTAGTCAAAATTAAAAATATTAGTGAGATAATTCTAAAGAAGGGCAAAAGGGTCCTTTGTCAATAAGAGAAATTTAAACAAGGACAAAATAGTCTTTGCTCAAATAAGAGTTATAGATGTAGATATAAAGTATGTAGTCATCTAAAACTTAGAAGAATTTAGTGAAATGGGGAAATAAACTAGTAAAGGGGCATTATGGTCAATTATCCATATAAGAGCCTATATATATATGAGTGTTAGTCAACACACTTAGCAAAAATTTGGAGCAAAACACATAGGTAGAGAGGAAGAGAGGGACGACAACTTAAGGGAAGAAGAAGGTGATTTCTCCATCAACTTTTCAAGCCTCAAATCACAACCTTAAGGTGTTTCCAAGCTAGAACCACAAAACTCAAGTAAGATAAAGGTAATTTTCATAGTTTTTCTTGAGTTGAGAATTGATTAGAATGAGTAAAAATATGAAGTTGGAATTGTATGGATGTGATGATAGTTGCGTTGTTTGTAATGTATTGTGATGAGTGTTTTACACTTAAAACAAGTGTAGAACCCTAACTCTGTGATATGGAAGCTTGGATGGCATGTTGTAATGTATAAATATTAGGCTAGAGTTTATGGATGGAAAACTTTAAATTGTGATTTAAGGAAGTGAAATGTCAAAACAGTTGCATATATGTTATTTGATAAAATAGTTGAGAGAGATTAACATGTAAAATTGAAAAGAACTACACATTGAAGTAAATGGATGTGAGTCACGGCCATGAAGGGCATTATGATACCTTTGAATTTTGATTTATTTGAACTTAAATCTAAGCATATTTGAGGTTAGGAAAGCATATAGAAGTGATGGAATTATAAAAGGAGAAGCATAGAGTTAAGTTGAGAATCTCGAGCTATATGAAGGGGCTATGGTGACCTGCACTCTTGGAGCTTATTTGGGGTTGTTCTAGACCTCAAAACATGCTTAGGAGCCATAGCAAACCATAGAAATTGGAAGGGAACGATTCCGATAAAAATTGGGGAAGTTATGGCTAAAATAGTGCACATATGTAGTCGTAATGTGAAATGTGATTGTGAATGCATTCTTCGATGCATGAAATGAATGTCATTGATCATAATTAGGTAAAAAACCTTAGATACAAAATAAATGACATCGTCGCTTGTTCGATGCAAAAATATGCATCAAAAAGTGTTGAAAAATAGTCATTTTTCATAGGTTTCGAACTTCGATACTTAAAATTTTTTGAAACTGTTTCACGGGTGACCTAAGTGTGAGTTAAGGAGATGATTAGAGTGAAAATAGAGTGACGAAAATCACTAGGATGGGCCCTAGCATAGCCTCTTTAGGGGGTCCAAAAAATAGTGATTTTTCGTTTCGGGCTTCCGGCGACCATTTTAAGCATTCCAGGATGTCCCTATGTGATAATAAATAAGGCTCGTACAAAGAAATCGAAATTAGAGAGTCTCAGTTCAGTTAAAATCGAGTTAGGAAGGTTATACTGTAAAGGGTTGTCAATAGAGAGAATTGTAGTTGAAAAGTTATTTTGAGTTTTAAGTTATGTAATTGAGCAAGTGATAATAAGAAATTGACATATAGGTGATAAGCAAGCGAGCGAGGCACGAGAGGCTCATTGAGACGCTTGAATTGAGCTTACGTGGATTGAGGTAAATGTCTTACCACTTGCGTTTATTTCGATTGCTATTGTAAGCCTTGCATATTGTTGTTAAACAAAAACAAAAATGATTTTCAAATTCTAAATCCGAGTTTTGAGCATGTGATTTTCTTATGGAATTCACAAAGTGAAGGAATCAACACAAAGTCGATTTCAAAATATTCGAATCGAGAAAATCTTAAGAGTTGAAAAGTAAGAGGTTTTGTGCTTTTGCACGTAACGAAAACAGTTTCGAAACCCATGTATATACCCTCAGATTATATAAAATTTAGCGCTACGTGACGATGAAGAAAATTTCATCCGTAATCACTCAGCTTACAGAGTATTTAGCACTACGTGACGACTCAGAAAATTTCTGTCCGTAGATACTCAGTTTTCTAAAGTATCTAGCGCTACGTTACGATGCAGAAAATTTCACACATAGTCGTTTAGATTCATAGTTTGGCACCATGTCGCTATGCAGTACATTCCACTCGTAGTTGCCCAGAGCTATAGCATTACAATTGCAATGCAGAAAATTCAGCATTGTAATTGCTCAGATACGAGATTGTTTCACACTACGTAGTGATCGAGATATCTCAATAGCTTTACGTTGGCACTAGTTAATAATGGTCTTGTGATGATTTGAATACTTTAGGGATATACATGGAGTTTTTAGAAAGAAAAACTTTGAAAATCAAAAATTTTAAGGTTAAATAGGTTTATGAATTATTATCTAATCATATGATTATATTATGTTGTTCTGTTGTACTAACGTGTTTACTTATTGTGTAGCTTGTACATGCTATTAGGTGATGTTGTAGGTGATGGTGGGAAAGAAAGATTATCATTACATACATAGGTGGGCATCAAGTAGATCATTTGCATAAATATTGAACATATTTTGGCGTTGTAAATAATAAATTTAAAGGACTTCATGATTGGGAATTCGTAGTATAATTTTTTATATGTATATACAACTGAACACTTGCACATGATACACATTTATCAGTTGATATGTCTATGTACATTTGATACATGTATTGTGCGAAATTTCCAAAGCGTGTGTAACATGCATGTTATTGTGTAGCTTGTACATGCTATTAGGTGATGTTGTAGGTGATGGTGGGAAAGAGAGATTATCATTACATACATAGGTGGGCATCAAGTAGATCATTTGCATAAATATTGAACATATTTTGGCGTTGTAAATAATAAATTTAAAGGACTTCATGATTGGGAATTCGTAGTATAATTTTTTATATGTATATACAACTGAACACTTGCACATGATACACATTTATCACTTGATATGTCTATGTACATTTGATACATGTATTGTGCGAAATTTCCAAAGCGTGTGTAACATGCATGTTATGGAACTTATGTGTTTGTGAAAAATGTATGATGTGAATTGAATAAGGAAAATATATATTTGTGGCCAAAAGAAGTTAGGAGGTGATTGATATAG
Organism: Litchi chinensis; assembly: GCA_019925255.1. Lineage (NCBI taxonomy): Eukaryota > Viridiplantae > Streptophyta > Magnoliopsida > Sapindales > Sapindaceae > Litchi > Litchi chinensis. Next base: position 28,051,380 of record CM034463.1, on the reverse strand, counting down.
TTCGAAGTATTTTTCTTTACAAGTTAAATTTTGGAAATCATAAAAATGCAGTCGTTATGCTGCCGAAATTTTTATAAAATTGTTTTAAATGGAATTGAGAAAAATTTACACCAACCCAACTATTTAAAAATAAATAAATAAATAAAATTTTTAAGTTAAAGCAAGTAAACGGGCTAAGTAATTAAGGGGTTCGCTTCTCAGATTTCTTCAATCAGACAAGTAGGCTTCAGGAAGTCCGCTGAAGTGCCCGACGGGATCCTTCAGACAAGAGCTTAAAGAAGGTTTGGTTCGGGTCCTGTCACTATTTCTGTAACATTCAAATAATATTAATAAATTAGTCTTCCTTCAATGGATCAATATTATAAAAAAAAATCATATCGAACAAAATTCAACACTATAAATCAATACACAGCATCAAAGACAGAAGAAATATAAAAATTATGCTAACACAACCAACACCCATTTTTCAGTCCATTAAAAACCATTTGATAGATTTATTGTGTACTCACAACACTCTCAAGCCAAATACAACCAAATTAAACAAAATACAATCATATCTAACCATATATAACATTAAAATTCAATACACAGCATCCAAAACATAACAAATATCAAAACTATGAAAAAACTGCTTAAATTGGTTTTTCATTAGAATGAAAAATGGATATTGGTTTTTAATCCCATTGAAAAACTGACTCGTATTTAAATCAGTTTTCACTAATTTAAAAAATTGATATCGGTTTTTTAGTCTAATAGAAAACTGATTTCATCACAGATTTTGTAAAAACTATAGATATGCCTTACCAATACCATATATCATAACCAAATTACTCTTAAAGCCTTTAACTTGCAATCTAAACAAAACAACCTAAGAACTAACCAACAAAAACATATATATTACCTTCAAAACTCAAATTACTTGAAATAGGAAAAAAAAAAAAAAACTTCAAAACCTTCAATGAATAAAACTTGAATGAATAAAAAATCTTCAATGGACGAAGAAGCTTCAATGAAGAATCCCTTGCTAGGAGGTTTGTTTTTTGGCTACAATGGTAAATGGAAGAAGAAAAACTATGAATGGAGTAAAAAAAAGAGGTTAGGATATTGTTGAGAAGAAGAAGTGATATGAATCTCGTATATAAAGATACGACACCCACAGTCAAGAATGATATTGACGTCACTCCCAAGACATAAATGAGAAAGTAAGAGATAAGTCATGGTTTCGATCGCCACAAGTATAACTTGATAAAATCGTATCACCACATGCTTAACTTGATACGATCATGATTTTGATCGCCACAAGTATAACTTGATAAGATCATGATTTTGATCGCTACAAGCATAACTTGATAAGATCATTATTTTGATCGCCATAAATATAGCTTGACAAGATCATGATTTTCAATCACCACAAGCATAGCTTGATAAGATCACATGTTTACAATAACATAAGAGAGAAAACTCTAATTCCATCATCTTAAACTCTTGTTTCATCCTTTTTTGATACAGTCATGATATGTCCTATTTAAAGGCTCCAAAATATATATTTTTAAGGAAAATTAATGTTGTTAGTTATCTTCCTAACTACTCTTATTAAAAATCAACGCCGCACCCTCCCCAAATTGATTACAAGTCAATAAAACACACATCTAAATATTACAAACTAACAAACATTAAATACATAAGGAAATATTGAACTAAGTTGGTGCATTTGTTGACTTTTGTCTGCCAAAACTTAATTAATCATAACTTCATCTTGAAGTTTTCAAATGGCACATTTCAAAATGTCAAAAGAAGTTAAGATCTGATCTTTCCAACTACATATGACACGACTCATAACTCCTTCAAAATAAAAAAATATGAAGTCACAAAAATACCTCTCGTGCAGAATCTACAACTCAAGAGCACATTTCTAAGTCTTGGAGCTTCCATTTCTACCACTGGAATCCCTCTTGTTCTGTCCAATCTTGATTTCAATACTAAAGAGTCTTACACATGTTCCCGCTATTATTCATACGTCACTAATACCCTAAACTTGTATTGCCCTAAGAGCGTATAGTATAACTATCGAATACACAAAAAGTTGATAGTTCATCCACTACGGCAGTAACAAATCAATGGCTTTCCTAAAGGGTTAGTGTCGTGGGTGTATTTGGGACTATATAAATGGGCTAGTAAAAGTTTAATGAACTGATCCAATGAATTGACCCAGTAGACGAAGGCCTAGTTCACCAACACCCAGCTCGTTGATACGAGCTCTCAGTTTATCACGACTATTCTCAGGTTGCTAGTCAGCTATGGTTAAAGCTGCCTCACACTCAGCTCGAGGTTGTCCAATGCAAGCTCTAGCTCGTAGATTGAAGTGCTCGTTAAGGGAATTTTTCAGAAAGACAACAGCCCAAATTAAAGAGAAGTCAACTATCAGAGTTGGAAATAAATTCAAATTCTTTTGTCGATGGAATCTATCCCTGATATGGTGGAAACCGATTTTGAAAATGTAATTAATGTGAAACTCTTTCTTATTTTATTTATACTCAAATTGTAACACCATACGCTATAAATAAAGGTTGAAAGTTCATTGTAAACATACAATAATTAATAGCATACTGTGACTCTGCCAAAATGACTAAAGAACACAGTCGTAGACGTAAACGTTGTTCTTAAACCGAACCATGTAAAAACAATCGTGCATACACTATTCTTCCTCTTTTCTCTTTTGTTTTTTGCTTTTATTTTGCTTTAATTATAGGTATTGGGTCAAAAACTTGGATCGACCAAATTCCGACATCAACATTTTGGCACTAGAAAAAAAGGCCCAAACTGTAATTTTTTGGATTTTTTGATAGTCATGGCAAGAGGAAGAATAACCAGAAGTTCTAACGCGGCGACTGACCAACCAGAAAGGCAGATAGATCACAACAACGTGATATCCAACCGATGGAAGATGTAATCATGCCCATTGTAAGCGTGTCTCATGCCCTCATAATCAACATTACTATAGGTATATCTCTACTAGCCTCCCACCAACCAACACTCATAGTCTCTACCGTCGAGGGGCTATAGGTGTGGCACCAATGGTAGGAGGCGCTGGAAGATACCATGCGACAGCTTGCCAATGCAGTTAGAGTGCTGGCACAGGTTTAAGCCCAAAACATGTCTAGATCTGAGGCTATTGTTTCAATAAAGGTTTATTAGCAGCAACGGGAAGAAGTGTCAGCTCCTCAAAGACCATTAAGAAAGGCTCTACGATCTATCGACTCAACTCGTTCCTCCAACACACGATCAAAGCTGGAGCTTGACAAGATTGCGAAGAGAGGGAAGTTATGCGTCCTATGAGCTTAAGAGTAAGGGTGAGTCAGGATAGGAGCCACCGCGTAGAGGTTGGCCATGATCAAGTCCGAGCCGCATCTCGATATGAAAAGGATGAAGTAGATGATCAGCGACGTGCGGAGTCACACCGAGCTGGTGTTTCAGTAGGGATAGTCAGGGATATGTACCAGACCATCGCTCCCTAAGTCATGAGCATAAAAAGGGACAAAGGTCTCGAGACCCACAGATAGAGGAGCTCCTTCAAAGAGTTCAGCGGACTCGAAACAGGACCTAGTGTCTCAAACCAGCATGATCAGTCTGGGTAGAGGACCTCATTTACCAGGGAGATCGAGACACAATCTCTCCTTCCTAGATTCAAGGTATCCAACATTTCCTAGTACAATAGAGATAGTGACTCATAGGACCACCTGGATGCAATAAACGTTTAAATGGATCTTCAGACAGACAAGTCATTGGTTAAGTGTCGCGTCTTCCTAGCCATCTTAGGGGACGTTCCACGGACTTGGTTCAAAAGTCTCTTAGCTCGTAGTATAGAAAGTTGAGAGGAATGCCAACAAAAATTCGTCAGCTAATACAAAGCTCTAGAGAGGCAACTTGCACCATCTTGTCACCTTACCACTATCTTCCAGTGATAAAACGAATCATTGAAAGATTACATTACCAGGTTCAGATGCGAGGTCACCAATGTAAAGAGCCCTTTAAACGAAAGTACCTTAACTACGATCTCAGCTGGTCTTCGAAACGATGTGAAGTTGTACTAGAGCATTTACAAATCCTCAGTAAGGGACCTGGGTGAGTTCTATGAGTGAACTACCAAACAGATCAAGTGGGAAGAGACCTTTGGCCCCAAGAAGTCTAACTAAAAGAGTGAAACAAGCAGTTCCAACCAGCAAAGAAAATAAGCAATGGTGGGAATGGAAATGAAGGTCGAAATAACGGCTCAAACCATCAGGTCGCTAAAAAGACTAGGAATGAGCCAAGAAATAAATGACCTCAGTGCCAAAGTCGCCATGATAGTTACAACGTCCTATCAAATACACAAGATAGGATTTTTGTAACAAAGAGGAACAAGGACTTCGGGAAGCCCCATCATATGAGGACTCCCGCTAACCACAGAGATAGGAACAAGTTTTGTGTCCATCACAATGAGGTCAGACACAACACTTCAGAATGCTGGGCGCTAAAGAACGATATTAAAGATTTAATTAAGAGAGGTCACTTAAAAGACTATGTAGTGCGACCAGCGGACCCGTAACCTCAATAGGGACAACCTAAACAACCACCACAGCTAGCACAACAGCAACCCTAACAAGAGCATTGAACAAGAACACAAACCCGCTGTAAGAACCATCTTTACTATACATTGTGGCTTTCATATCGTAAGTACATTTAACAGGTCGCATAAACGATACGTACAAGAAGCAAATCATGCCTTGCTCACAAGTCACGGTGGATTAAAAAGACCTACGAAGAAAGCGAGAGCAGCCTCAGATGACATTGTTTTCACTAATGAAGACGCTAGAGGTGTATGCTAGCCCCATAATGACGAATTGTCATCCGAGCAAAAATTAGCAACATAGAGATACAACAGATCATAATCGACACAGGGAGTTTAGTCAATGTCATGTACAAGAGGTGCTTCGACCAGATGGGATTGGGCGCAGAACAACTGAGGCCTTCCCCAAAACCCTTTTACGGCTTCATCAGAGACGTCATCACTCCAGTAGGCCACATTAGACTCTCGCTTACACTTGGGGATTCAGGTCGTCAAGCCACTGTGTTAGTAGACTTTCTAATAATTGATTGCTCCTCAATATACAATATGGTCCTGGGGAGACCTGCGATGAACAACCTGAATGTAGTCACCTTCACACAAGACCCTCACAGTCAAATTTTCAACCCCCAATGGGATAGGTTATGTGTGAGTTGAGCAGCACTTGGCTCAACGCTGCTACGAGAACGCAGTCAAGATAGGGGTCAGAAGAAAGAAAGTAAACTTGGTTTCAGAGAGCAAGCCACGAGTTATAAGTGAGAAAGGGTTAAGTTATGACTCACGCGAGGTGGACGTGGATAGAGCAACTAGGCTTGTAGAAGAGCTTGAAGATGTCCAAGTCAACAAGATAGATGCAGAAAGATGCTTTAAACTAGGACAAGGATTCACGTTGGGGGGCTATTTTTAGCTCAAAAAATGCTCCGATAAGGATTCTACTGGCCCACCATGAAGCAAGATACCATCGACTTAGTCAGAAGATGCGATAAGTATTAGAGATTCGCCAAGGTTCCTTGAGCTCCAGCAACTTATTTCTAACAAATAGTGAGCCCGTAGCTTTTTGCAATATGGGGGATAGACCTGATTGAGCCTCTGCCAACAACTCGTGGAAGATGCAAGCACGTCATGGTCACAGTAGACTATTTTACTAAATAAGTAAAAGCTAAAGAGCTAGCAGACATCTTCACTACAAAGATAGAAAAGTTTATGTGGAGTTATATTATTTGTAAGTTCGGGATCCCTCAACAGATCGTAACAAATAATGGAACCCAGTTTAGTAACGATCAGTTCATCAAGTTCTGCAACGACCTAAAAATCATCAAGAACTTCTCAGCCGTAGATCATCTACAGGCCAACAGTCAGGTCGAGGCTGTGAACAAAATAATAAAGTAGACCTTAAAAACAAAACTGGAAGCGAAAAAAAGAGCATAGGTGGATGAGCTGCAGAAAGTCTTATGGGCCTACAAAACCACAACTCGCAGCAGAACTGGTGAAACTCTCTTCTTTATGGTATACAGATCCGAGGCCATGATCCCGACGGAGTTAGAAGTGATCTTGCAACGTAAAGCAACCTTCAATCCAGAAAACAATGACCAGCTACTTGTCACACATCTTGACCTCCTTGAAAAAGCAAGAGAACAGCTCATTTGAAAGTGAGACTGTTTATCAACAGAGGGTCGCAAGGTATTACAACAAAAAGGCTTGAGTTCGATATTTCAACGTTGGTGATCTCGTACTGTGTCTTATCCTACCTAGAGCTTGCAAGGTCAATGACGGGTCATTAGGTCCGAACTAGGAAGGCCTTTATATTATCAAGGAAAACCTAGGAAATAGAGCATATCGCTTGACAAATATAAATGAATCTGAAGTCTCTCGAGCTTTGAACGCTGAGCACCTTCGTCTATGCTTTCGGTAACTCTTTAAGTATATATATTTAATTTGTAATTTAATTTTAAAAGCTCTAAATTCTTCATTTTGCTTTACGTTGAGTGATTGCTCTATTGATTTCCTTATTATATGCTATGCTCTAAATTTTATGAGTCATGCCATTAAGCTAACAGGTTCCAACCTACTAGCTCGCTATTATGCTAACAACTGCACATATCGTTATGGTAGGTAAGGTTCTGACCCTCTACATAGCTTGACAAATATACTGCTATAGTAGGCGAGGTTTCGACCTTTTACATAGCTCGAACAATATATCATTACGGTAAGCGAGATTCTAACCCCCTGCATAGCTCGAAAAATATACCGCTATGGTAGATGAAGTTTCGACCCCCTACATAGCTTGAAAATATACTGCTATGATAGGTAAGATTTCGACCCCCTGCATAACACAAAAAATATACCACTATGGTAGGCAAGGTTCTAACCCCCTATATAGCTCGCTAACATTTCGCTATGATGGACAAGGTTTTAACCCCTTATATAGCTCGCTAATATTTTGCTATGGTAGGCAAGATTCCGACCCCCTATACAGCTCGCCAACATTTCGCTATGGTAGTCGAGGTTCCAACCTACTACATAATCATAACAATTTTATTATGTTCTGTTGGCTTAAATTTTTAAATTAAGCTATTATCTGTGAGCTATGACTCATCAAGATCAACGACCTCTTGAGTTCTAACCTGATTCTATTACCGTTTATTTATGCATTGATTATTTAATTTTTCAGTTCGCAAGAATTTCAAACACTTAGAAAAAGAAAGTAAGGCAAAAACGAAACAGTATTGAAGTAAAGCAAACATATTTAAAGCAAACCTCATAAAATGAGGTAAATTCATTATGTATGAAGTTAAAATATTCATTACAAATATCCCCGCAAAGCAAGGAGAATTTAGCACAATCATTACTAATTTTGAAAGAAAGAAAAAAGAAGTGCATGATGGTATGTAACCTACTGGAAGCCCTGGTCCTGAGGGGTTGATTCGATTGGAGCTGCATCATTGAGGTTGCACTTGGAGGCTTTGTAACCTGAGCTGTCTCACCTTAGAAGGTCGCATCTAGGAGCTTGATGTTCTGAGGAGCTGTATCTAGAACAATTGAGGATTAGGCGGCTTGTTCCTTGTACCCCTCTATCTCTATGATCTCTTCACCAAAGAACAAAAAGTCCAATTCTGGATGAACTCTCCACAAAGTATAGAGGAAATTACTAGAGATCTCTGATTTTTCCTCCTCTCTAGCTTTGGTGATCCGCACCTCGGCTTCCTCCTTAACAAGAGTAACCTCCCTCTTAGCCTTCTCCATGGCTTTCTCCAGATTACTCTTTACCCTATCCAATTCCTCTTCATTTTTTAGAAGCCTAAAGATAAGGTGTGACCTCACACCTATGTAAGCACCTTCTTCGCAAACCAGAGCGTCCTAAGCTTCCTTTTTAGCCTCATCAGCATTATTCACCTTGGTCAGAAGGATTTGCTATGATCTCTTTGCTTTCTCAGCCTCTGAAGTCATGAACTTAAGCTCGTCCTTCAGCTTTTTCTGCTCCCTCTCAAACTTCTCCTTCTCCTCCTCAAAAGCCAAAACCTCCTCTCTTTGCTTCATTGCTCCCATCGCGGCCTGAAAAATGCAGCAAGTTAATATTTAAACCAAGAAAGTGAAAAAGGCAAGAGTATTGAAAATTACGAGCAACCCATGACGAGCTATGTAGCCAAACAAGTTATCACTCATTAAATCCTCTCTTTGCAATTGCCCAACAGAGCTCCTTATGAGCTTGGGCAAGTTGTCGAGAAGGGCGTCAAAGTATATTTCTCTTGACCCATCTTTAGGTCAGGCCCTGACCCGTGGCTCAGCTCATCTCTCTATGACCTCGGGCTGCTTACCCTTATCTACTTATCATTGTTTGGTCAAAGAAGGATTGGAAGCTGATTTTCTTTCAGCTCCATTACTTTGGCTAGCTTGAACCTTGCGAGCAGGAGCTCCCATATGCTCATGTTGAACTTCAGCCACCTATGGTTGTAAAGTGGGGACCTCGGCTGGTGAAGGTCCTAAAACTGGTGCCACATTGGGCACTTGACAGGACCCTTCCTAGACCTTATCTAAGCTCTTGTCTGGAGGATCCTGTCGGGCACTTCAACGGACTAATCGAAATCGACTCCTCGGATCGAAGACATCCGGGAAGTGAACCCTAACTTTCTTCTCAGGTTTACTCGTTAAAACTTAGTGATTTGATTTTTCTGTAACTGGTTGGGAGTGATAAACTTTTACTTTGATTCTATTTCAAATACTTTTTATAAATTTTCGGCAGCATAACGGCTGCATTTTTTATAAAACCAAAATTTCACCTATAAGAAAATCACACTTCAACTATGTCTGAACACCTCCCAACTTCTTTATTCACAATCATGCAACATTCATCACAAATTCCATAGGCATAAACAATAAACTCGAATCCAAAATATGCATATATGCACCATAGATATAAAATGCATGAATTATTACAACTTTACAAACTCCAATATCATTGTAATTCAAAATGTAATTGATTAAATACATGTACGCAACTATATACAAATATCTTGCGCAATCGCCCACCTATAAATGTATACAAGGCAAAAGTCGTTGTCTCGTCCGGGGGTGGCACGCAATAAAAATAAATGAGCTACAAAATGAACAACAAGTTAGTGCAACAAGAATGTATGATATCATATACACTAACATGGAATTTATCACTTATTCAAGTTTTACGATTTCTTTCAAAATCGTCATGTGTATCCTTGACTCGTTCTAACCATCACGGGCAATTATAACTAATGTCAACGTGAAGCTTACTAATGTATCTCAACCACTACGTTACGGAATTTACTGCATCGTACGTAGGGCGCTAAATCTCATTACTGAACAACTATAATAAGGGATTTTCTGTATCGCAAGTGTAGTGCTAAAACTCTAGGCGACTACGAGCAGAATTTACTGCATCGCTTCGTAGCGCTAACTATCAACTAACCAACTACGCGCGGAATTGTCTGCATCGCAACGTAGCGGTATACTTTTCTATAAACTGAGCGATTACGGACGGAATTCTCTACGTCGTCACGTAACGCTAAATCTTATAACTTTTAAGGTATACACATGAGTTTTATAATCAACTTTTCTAGTGTCAAAGCACAAAACTCTATTGTTTTAAAATTTCTAAACACTTTTCTCATTTCATTTTCTTTAAAAGCAACTTAGTATCAATTTCTATTTCTATATAGGTTTCATAGGAACCTATACACTCACACTTTAACTTGATATAAGAAATCAATTTCATTCTCTTTTACTACTTAACTACCATATTCATTTACAAACATCAAGCATTGACATGAAATTGGAATAGATTTCAAGTGGCGAACCACTTACCTCAAGGCCGCGTCACTCCGCGTCAAGCGTCTCGACGAGGCTCCTGGATGCCGCTCACGCGCTCATCACCTACACAATATTTTCTCATCATTACTATTGACAAAACCTCTATTTCTCAACTATACACTAGAAATTCTCCACTATGGCCATTTTTTTCTACATGCTCCTAACTTGTTTCTAATTCAACCGAGACTCTTTAATCTCACTTTTTATGTAAAAATTTCAGTTTTTGACCCCTAGGGATACCCCCACGCGGTCCGGTTACTTGTTGGAGGCTCGAAACGAAAAATCATATTTTTTTACTCAAACGGACAGTCCTTGACAGAACGTATTGCGATGCGCAGTCCGGGACTCCGTTTTGCTTCGTTCTTTTTCCTACGGCTCACTTATCTCACATTCTAATTACATGTCAAATTTCATTGAAAAATATTATCGTTTGCTAGGTCAAATCTAGGAAAAACGTCTGTTTTGGACACTTTCAGGCACGTTTTAGTGCACGTTTTGTATATTTTTCGTTTTGGGTTAGCGACGCTAGTTTTTCTTCCATAGCTAAACTTCATTTAACTAATAATGATCAACCAAACTCATTTCATGCCATAAAAATTTCATTAAGCTAGCCGTTTCACTTCTCAGAACTCTAACGGCACTATATTGCGCATAACTTGCGAAATTTTTATCGGATTCAATCTGTTCTAAAACCTATAGTTTTCTATGGTTCCTAGGCATCATTTGAGGTGTAGAATACCCCCAAATAAGCCAAATATAATCAGGTTTTCTAGAGCTCAAAATTTGAGCTCGGGTTTCACAATTTATCTCAAACTACCTCTTTGCGATTCTAACAATTCTCTAAGCTTTTCTAACTCTTTTTATGCTCAAACTTGGGCTCTAAATCAACTAATCTCAAAGCTTATCTACTACTCTTCAAGCCCTTAATACACACATAAACCTAACTTGGTCATTTAAGTGCTCAAACTTCACTCAAAACTTGTATTAACTACTTGGTGTACATAAAACACTATTTTTGATTTCAACCTTGCTCTAACATATAACAGCCCATATATACACTTTTATGGCAGCAATTACACCCAACAAATCATCATTTAAGTCTCTATTCCAATCACCTAAAGTTTTATCAAAGTTTGAAGAATAATTTATCCAACACAAGCATCAACATTCTGCTCAAAATTTTCAACAACACTGTTGAAATTTTCAGCAAAGAAAAGGGTGAGAAATCTGATTTCTTACTTGGTTCTTTATTTAGAGAGTTGAGAGAGACTTGGGAGAGGGTTTAGAGAAGAGTTTGGAGGTTTGAATGGCCTGGGAAGGGGTTGTTTTCCTCCATTTCTTCTGCTGGTCATCCAGCTCGCTACAGTCCGTGCGTCAGGCCTAATTTGGCTCTCGTCTGCTTCTGTTCTGTTTCTGATGCTAACCAACTGCTCTTGCTGCCTTCTTGGACTCACGGCTGACCTGTTTTGGGTCCTTGTTCTGCTGCAGGTCGTGCCCTCCTCTCCCCCTCGCTGTTCTGCTCGGACTCGCGACCAACAGCTGTCGCCTTTCTCCTTTCATGCGTGAGCTGTTGCCTCACGATTCCAGCAGCTTCTTAATTGATTTCCTCTTCGTTTCTAGTCGAGCACTTCTGCTACGGCATCACAGCTGCAACTGCTGGCCCTTTCTTCTTTCACGAAATCTGTTCGGCCTTGGGTGATGCACGGCTGCTGCTTTTGGTTTCGGTTCCAGCAGCTTCACGAATCTTCTTGCTTCTTCTCTCTTCTCTTCGATTGAATGACGTGTGTGTGTGTGCTGAAATTTTCAGCAAGTGTTATATATATAGTGATACCACTTCTCTTAATTGCATCATGCCCCAACTCTTTTTAATATCATCTCAATCTCCTCTCTTTTCTTTGTTTCTCATATTTACCCATCATTATTAGTTTTCAATCTAACTTTCATCATTTGATTTAATTCTCGTTTCGTTAAAATTTACTTTAATCGTCAAGCTTGTCTTATCGACCACTTCACGCTCTCTTTTTAATTAAACTTCAATTAGATTATCATGGACTAAAATCTTTAATTTCATAACTTGGATTTTCATTAACACGCCACTAAACTTTTTATGGTCGACGAATTTCGTCGTATTCTTAAATAAATAATTTCTAAGGCTATGAATTTCAATTAGTTAACTGTAGGGATTTATATTATCTCCCTAGTTTAACTTCTAATACTAGAAATCCATAAGTTGAGACTAGGGGTTTACAGCACTTCAGTAGAAGCAGCAAGCGGAGGAGTTACAAACTAGACAGGTCATTTTAAAGGAGCCTTTTAAAGAGCGAGCTTCACCACCTCTTGAGCCCGTTAAGGGTTAGAAACTGAAATCTAGTGAGGACTAGTAGCTTCAAAGACAAAGGCGAGCTCAAGTTCCCCCCTACTTTCGATGTCCCTCCTATTGTCCAAAAACTCACTGTCAAGAGAATGAGCTAATTGGTGGACCCTAAGGAGCTAGTTGTCAAAAGCATGATTAATTCTCCCTTTTTACGAATCCACAAGCATCTTGAAAATCTCCATCTCCTCGTCAATAAGGGCTGCCCTGTCTCCTATCAAGTCTGTGAGGTAAAATAGAGTTGAGTAAAAAAAAAAAAAAATTGTAGGCCACAAATTTCAACCCGTCTAACTACCTGGACTGGGGATGAAAGAGAGGTTGTGAAGCTACCTAAGGGAAGGGCGGGAAATATAAAACCAATTTATCTTGTAATCCCCTAAATTAGACTTCGTCTTTGCATCGCCTTAAGGTAAGAGATCCTTAAAACTCGATTTTCGAGCTGCGAGATAGTAAATCTCATCTCGTATTCCCCCTCTTAAGCCATCTACACTCTTGATACTAAAGAGGTGGCAACAGATTCTTAAGTTGGGAGATGGAAGGTCATTCCTCTTAAATATTAATGCCAAGGGGTGAGTTAAATATGAGTAGGGGGTTAGTTGAAAAGGGTTAAGTCCTAGCCTATTCAAGAGATGGATAAGATGGGCAAGGACTGAAAATCGAAGCCCATGCCAAAGGTGATGAGTGCTAATGATAATAAATCCCTTGGGAGGATAGACTGCGTGGTCATAAGAAGAGGGTAACATGACTCGGCAACATTTGGAAAGATGATACTGTAAGGCAGTTCCTCCCAACTCCTCATATTTTAACTTTGAGGTGTATTAGATAAACACCCCTCGACCTCGCCATTCCTCAGTGATCTGACGAACTGTCACAGGGTCAACTCGAGCTACGAACTCCCCAACAACCTCACCACTCAAAGAAGTCGCTTCTTCAGCAACACAGACTTCCCCCACGTTGAGCTCCTCTGAGTTGGAAGAGTCATCATCTCCTATTTTGTATGATCGATGTCTGCGATCTGAAGATATCTACACATAGAAAAGAGCAGTTAGGTCGCTACACGTAAACCCTAGCTAAAAAGTCTAAATTTCCTAGCAAAAGAATTCTTAGTCTACAGGTCATAAACGTCATATATATTGCTAAAGCTATGGGGGCTCGACCTACAGGCAAACGACTTATGAGCTAATAACCTATAGGTATATCATCCTACAGCTCGCATACATAAGTATCACAAACAGTAAACAGGCCGCAAAGGGACGATCAGCAAAATCAAATTAATAAGAAATGAAAAATTGCAAACATACAACATCAAAAATATAGAACATTGAAGTCAGAACCAGATCCAAAAAATACAATACGACACACACAAAAAATGAAAGCCAAGAAATCAAGAGTTAGATATGAGGACTTATTAAAAATACAGTGAAGCTTAACTGCCTGAAAAGGAAGATATTGATCTTTTTTAGGGTGTACGGATGCGAAGATGAGAGAAAATGAAAGCAAATGGAGGCTCGGTGATTTAGGTTTAAAAATGGTAGAGTGAAAGGGAAAACGAAAGGGTCCATTCATTTATAGATGCGAAATCCAAACCCTAACCGTTAGATTTAGGGGCTTCTCAACATCCTTAAATCTAACGGTGCAGCGCACTTTGTGGCTTTTGTTATCATGAGCTGTCAGTTAAGAAACATGCACATTAAATATGCATAACACGAGACGTGCTAATATTGTAGTTACCCAAAGAGTCGCCACATGTCGAGTGATGGAAAGAAATTTAAAAAGGCACGGGATGATAAGATGTGACATATCAGCTTTTACTAGCGAACTTGAGTTCCTAATCCGCAGATCACACTGAGAGCTGGGGGGCTAATGTTATGAGTAGGTTTGGGACTACATAAATGAGTTGGTAAAAGTTCAATGAACTGATCAAATTGATTGACCCAGTAGGTGAAGGCCTAGTTTGCCAATACCCAGCTCGTAGGAACGAATTCTCAGTTTGCCACGACTATTCTTAGGTCGCTAGTCAGTTATGGTCAAGACTGCTTTATACTCAACTCAAGGTCGCCCAATGCAAGCTCTAGCTCACAGATTGAAGCGCTCGTTAAAGGAATTTTCCAAAAAGGCAACAACCCAAATTGAGGAGGAGTCATACCAGAGTTGGAAATAAATTCAAATTCTTATGTTAGTAGAATTTATCTCTGATATGGTGAAAACCGATTTTGGAAATGTAATTAATGTGAAACTTTTTCCTATTTTATTTGTACTTAATTTTGTAATACCCTACGCTATAAATAGGGGTTGAAAGTTCATTGTAAACACACAATAATTAATAGCATACTGTGAAAAATTATCAAAGAACACAGTCATGGACGTAGGCGTTGTTCTTAAGCCGAACCACGTAAAAACAACCGTGCATACACTGTTCTTCTTTTTTTCTCTTTTGTTATTTGCTTTTATTTTGCTTTAATTGTAGATATTGGGTCAAAAACTTAGATCAACCAAATTCAGATGTCGATAGTTAGCGACTTATATTGTGATGGATAATTTGGAGTTCATGACCCTGTCTACCAAAATGGTTGTTTATTTGTTCAACAAGTTTGATGTCAAGGATGTCAGTGCACTAGAGGAGATTGAGGTCGATTTAGGCGTTGAAGAGGCATGTTGATCATTTATTATATAGTCACTATCTAGAATCTACTCCGTATTATTCGTATTAATATTTAGAGCCTCAAATGATGTGCATATATTTGTTCTCTCTTGCCAGGGTTTGAAATTTCTGAAGCTATCTTTGGAATGCAACACATCATGAAATTAGAGTACTAACTATAAATTTCTCAGCTTAAAGTATGGAGGAAATATCAGCACTTCAACTGAAATAGTAGAAGTCAAAAGTCTGGAAGGAGCATGAAGACATACCGATTGCATTAGCTGTAAAACATTTGAACAGAGAAAAAATTTCACGCCTAGTTATGTTGTAAATATGATGTATAAATAATAATAAAAAATAAAAATAAAAATAAAAACTTATTTTGTATGAGCTGTAAAACATTTGAATAAAGAGTAAAGTTCAAGCTTAATTAATTACAATCTAAATATGATGTATAATAATAATCTTATTTTTCCTGTCTTACGTACACGATTGCTGGCTGCATAACAACTTAAGCTTTACTTTTCAAGCACTATTTATGTTTGAGAATGCTAATTTTTATTAATTTGGAGAGATCTGTTGCTAATTCCAGCTGCAGTGCTCGGTACACTCATCACCATTTGATGTCCAAATTAAACGGACTTGTACATTCCAGTGGCATTCGTGCAATTAAATGATAAAGAGTGTCTTTTTTTTTTTATTTTTGGTGGGCGCTGGGGGCTGGGGTGGTGTTGGTTGGGTTGTGGAATATCATTAGTGGTGGGGTGAACATCAGTCATTATCAAACTGCGTATCCCAACACTAGACCATATTGGATGATTCGTTGAAGGAATGGAATTTTGTACTAACAATTGTGTAATTAAAAGCAATACTGTATATATGTCATGTAACGACACTAGCAAGTGACTTTAGCAAATTTCTCCAAATTTATATTGAAATTTTGGAATCATATCTAGCTTGCACAATAATTGGGAGGAATTTAATTTCTATTTACTATGTTGTAATTAATAATTTCCACAAAAATACAATATCTATCTACACTAGAAAAATTAATTTATTTGTAACGAAATTTATGGAATTTCAGTGTAATTTTACATATGGATGACAAAATTCATGAAATGAGCTAATAAAATATTTGAAAACAGGAAAATATTGAAAAAAAAAAAAAAAAAAAAAGCTTATGAATCTAAAAATTTTTCAATTAATTTTTACATGTATGATTTTTCTTGTGAAGCATATATAAAATATTTCATCAAAACATTTCATAAAACTTCATATTGTTCTAAAAATCGTCAATTATTTGCTGACCAACACTCTATCGATCTGATAAACCCCAGATCGGAGAACTTGCTCACCGGAGATGAGTAATCAACCAAATTGGTCAAATAATCAATTCAACTCGGCCCAACTCAACAAGTCCAACCACCAAACTGGCTGAAAATATCATTGATGAATGAAAGCAAAGCAGATCGAGCACAACAGTGGCAGTAGATCTAGTGCATCGATGGTAGAAAAAAATGAACGGATGAAGGGAAGAAGAACGAGAAGTCTAGCGTTTCTCAAAGAGAGAGAGAGAGAGAGAGGTGGAGGCGGGTGTTGAAACACTAAGGTTTGCGTGAGTTTACATATATATAGATCATGGCTAGTTACATAAACTAACACCTGAGTTTTGACCCCTAATGTTTGAAAAAAAAATCACTTTATGCCCTAAAATTTCAAAAAAATAATAACTTTTCCTTCAAAAAAATATTTATTGATTAATCGTCAATTATTCGTCAAGTAACTGATAAATCGCTAATCATTATCTTCCCCATAAGTTAGTAAATAGTGATTTTTGGAACATACATATATATGTGTGTTAATTTATTTAAATCATTTGTTTGTTATTTGTAATAGACTAGGATCATCCTTTCATGGAATTGAAATTCAAAATAATATGAATGGATATATATAATGCTCGTTAATGTTATTTTGAATTTCAATTCGATGACAGGATGATGCTAATCTAAAAATAATAACAAACAAGTAAAGTCATTCAAATAAATTAACATGATTTTAGGAATATATAATACGCGCAAGATAATCGCAAAAACATATTGCCATATTGGCAGCTTTTAGTTTCCACTCTAAAGCCACAATATAAAGAAAATGTGTTGACAGTAGAAAAGAAAATTTTGGATTCAAATTAAATAAACCAAAAATAGATACTCCAATAATCTTCCCTCTATTTGTGCTCACTCTAACATATAATTTTAAAAGTTTTAGCTACGTTATCCAACTATTAATCTTACTCATTAATTGAAGTTCTAACATCAGGTTTAATAATTATCCTTACAATCAATCCTAAAACTTTAATTGAAAAGTAACTTTAGTGATTAGGTAAGGTAATCAAATCCAATTTTAAATTTCTTAAATAAAGACAGCTTATCGATATTAATTTAGAAATATGTATAATTTTTTATTTTTTGAAAAACATAGATATGTACAATTAATTCTTAATTACCAACCAATTTTTATTATTCATTATTGATTATAAGATTATTATTATTTTATTTTTAAAATTAAAAATAATATCAAATCATCTTTAATATTGAACAAAATAGCTAAAACAACCCACCTGTCAGTGGGTTAAAATTTTCCATCCAAAATTTAATAGATCCGTTATAGGGAGCAAATGAGTAATCTCACCATCCCTTTTAAAAACCTCATCCTTTCTTAGCCTCTCTCACCGCACCGCTCACCCTCTCTCTCTCTCATGACCCACTGTCTCTCTCACAGCCATGGCCGAGTCTGATCCGATCCACACCCAAACCCTTAACCATCTGTGTTTTGCTGCTGCTGTTGGTCAAGAAATTTAATCCCTGTAAACCCAAAAAACACAAAAACAAAAAAACAAAAAAAAACAAAAATCCAAAAACCCAGTAAACCAAAAAAACAAATAATCCAAAAACATAGTAAACCCAAAAAACAAATAATTCAGTTTCCATTCTTCGTCAACAATGAAGTTGCAGGTGCGATAAGTCATTGTGTGCCTAAAACAAGTCACCTCCGCTTCAAATCGAAAAAACCCAGTAAACTCACTTCGTTTCTACGCTAGAAGAAGAAGACTCCATTTCCAAACCCGCTTCAACTATATGGGTTGGCCGATCAGATCTGGAGAGAAGCAGCAGTAGAACACCACCATCAAGAGAAGATTATGGGTAGGTCGGCCAGATCACCTCCATTCAGATCACCGTCGATCAGATGACATGTCGTAGAGTCCGACGAAGCAATCACCGAACTGCGAGGTGGCGATTAGCCTCAAGCCGAGTCGCTGAATAGAGGGGCCGGCAGCATCGATCGCCGCCTCGTTCGGGTAGTCAAAGTGGAAGGAGGGGTTTCAGAGGAGATTAGAGTGGATGAGACTCTGAGAGATCGTGAGGGCTTTTTATTGTTTTCCTTCTTGTAACTTTATTAATTTATTAATTTTATTTTATTTATTAATTTAAAACATGAAGTTCATCACTTGATCTACTCTCCATTTTTATTTTCTTTGTTCTTAATTGGACTATATTGCTCAGCAAATTCATATATAAAATCGGTGGTTGATACGATGATATTCTCTGTATTGTTCTTGATATGACTGATTGGTGATTGATGATGAAGAAGATTGGATTGTCCTCCATTTTTTCTTTAAAAAACTCAGTTTTTTTCATTTCTCCCATAACAGTCCAATAAGGGTATTTTAATTTTTTAATATTATTAATCAAAAATCATTAAAAATTAAGATGGCAATAGTTTTTGGCTGACAGCAAGGAGTTTTTTTTATCATTTTAGGGAGATTTTTAGATTTTATCCTTGATTATATGAGCAATTTTATAAAAAAATTTATCTAACGAATCAGATACAATACTTGTACATGAATAACATATGAATAGTTTACAATTGATACGAAATAGTTTTCTTATATGCATCCTACAAGCCAAAAAATTTGAAGTCACATCTCATTCACACACCAAAAACAGCCATGGGTGAAGCTGCTTCATCAGTGAAGTTGAAACTGCTTATTGCTACAAAAGCTCACAAAGTGCTTTTTGCAGAAGCTAGCAAAGACTTTGTAGATTTCCTATGCTATTTACTTTCTCTTCCTGTTGGCACAATCATCAATCTCTTAAAAAATAACAGCGTGGTGGGTTCTTTTGGGAAACTTTATGAGAGCATTGAAAATCTTAATGAAACCTAGGTACAACCAAACCAAAACAAAGCCTCATTGCTCAATCCTAGAGCTCCTATATGTGCCACAGAAATCCCACTTTTGTTGTCTCATCGTGACCTGAATTCTAGAAAGGTGTACACTTGTGACAATGATCGCTTTTATGTGGCCTATGCTCCAAACTTCAGTTGCACTATTTGTGGCCGAAAAATGAGATATGAGATGCTGTATTGGCTCCTGCCGCCGCAATAACGGTGGAGGTGGCATGGTTGAGAGAGGTTTTGTGAAAGGGGTGGTAACTTACATGGTGATGGATGATTTGGAGGCGAAGCCTATGTCTAATATTTCGTCCATTACTTTGCTTAACAAGTTCAATGTCAATGATGTGGGTGTCCTTGATGAGAAAGATATTGAATTCGGTGTGGATGAGGCATGCCTATCATCTGTTTATTTCAGTTATTTCTCATAAAGTATAATTAGTTTTTATTTTTATTAATTCTTTTGTGTCACTAAAACGTAAAAATCTATTGTTTTGTTAATGTGGCATAGATTTACACTCATTATAGAATTTAAAAATAATGTTGAAGGATATGAAGAATATTTTTTTAATTTATTAAAGTCTGTACAAATATATTATTAATAAAATCTTAAAAGAATTAACCAGTATTTTAAATAAGAGTGATTTAATTGAATAAGTATGGCATTTTTATAGGGTTTGAAGCTGCTCAAGGGCTCCATGGAATGCAAAACAGTTTTAACTAGTGCTTCTCTTGGCAAGAAGGGGGCAGAAAATTTTGAAGGATAAATCTGATAATGACATTCATTATTGTCTCTCGCGTCATGAAGCTTTTAGCTTTATCTGGAGTTAGAATGTTTTGTTTTATGTTTCGGGGTATTTAAATCTACAATTTTGATCATATTTTCACTGAAAAATTATTTGCCAATTTAATGTATATGCTGCACGGTTCCAATACTATTATTATTACTTTTAAATAAAAGTTACAGTGGAGACGCTTAAATATTATCAAATTAATTAGATAACCATTAATTCTTGATGTCACTAAGACATAATGGTGGATGCATGGTTTCATTATTTTATATCATTTACAAAAAAATTATTACTTTTAACTTTACATCTTTATTTATATCACTAGAGTTAGGAGATACAATTCAAACGTTGGAGTATCTATTTCAATAGTGTATGGTTTCATTATTTTATATCATTTTCAAAATTATTTTCATACAGTAAGATTCAAAGATACCGTGTTTATAGATCAATCAATAAAGTAAAGTAAATATATTTTCACAAGGCAAGGTTCAAGGACCAACACTTACTTATCCTACACATATTTCAACCACTAAACTCTATCACTAATTTGTAAACGTTTTTGTCAGATCTACCCATTTCATTTATGTGGGGGATTGTTGAAAATTAAGGGATACAAAAGTCCATTTTAATTAATTATTTTGATTGGCTTTTTTATCTCAATTTTGGAAGATCAATGTTGATTTATATTCTTCTCCACGAGGTCATCAAATTGGTATATTTGTGTAGTCAAAATGGTATTTGCGTGGCACCTATTGGGAAGAAAATAAAATCTAGCCTCATATAAAGACATGTCTTATATGTACAAGGTAACTTGTGGAACGCATATGCCCTCTCTCGTGTGTGTTAGGGTAGAACATATCACGAACCAAGCATGGGTTTCAAAAACGCGTATCCTACAAACATAAATACAACCAGATTTCAAACCTTGGACTTGCACACATGGCTAATTCCGTTTTGCTTCAAGAATGTTTATTTTTTCAGTTTTTGATTTTTGAAATTTGAAAATTGGTTGGCTGCTTTTGCATGTGTAATTACTGAATAAATTTTGTCTTTATATGTACAAATATGATTATTTCATGAATAATTATAGTCATCAAAATGTTTAATTCTAAATTGAATTTTACAAAATGAATTCTTAGATTAATACTTTCTGATTTCAAATTGTCCACATGAAGTCTATAAATTGGCATCCTTTATGGTTGTTTACACACAATTCAGAATCTATTTTACTTTCCAATTCTTTACTTTCTCTCAAACACCGTTCTTAGTTATGGCTCCTAAAGTAATATGACATTGGGCTCAATGTGGTTCGTCAGAATTTGATATTGTTGTATTTTGGGAGATTAACACTAAACATTTAACGGTGGGCAGCGAATTTGTCTTAAAGACATTTTGTTGCACACAAACCTCGATCCATTTCTTTTATATATGTAGTGTTGCAAATACTTTGTAATATTGAGAGTCTTCAGAATTTTGATTTTTATGCTATTACTCATTATTATTTCTAACATATTCTTACATCATCTAATCTTTTCATTTTAATAAAAATAATAATTGGCTGTACATTTTTGAAAATAAATAATTCTGACAATTTTTTGAGTCTAGGAAAACATACAAATAATATATATCAATTGATATCTTTGACTTTACATATGTAGTATTGTATAAAGCCACATGAAAGACACAATTAATGATGACAAAAATTCTTGATGCAACCCAAACCGATAGGGTCCAAATTCATTTGGAGCGGATTTGGGACACTGAAACTATGTTTTGGATTAGGTTTAGGTTTACAGTGTTTCACCCTATTTTATATTAGTTAGGTTTATATGAAACACTTTTAACACGATTTGCTTCAGTTTACCTGTTTTATTATATTTTTATTATGCACTAATATTATTTTTCTTAGCATTATTGTTATTATTATAGTTAATTTTTAAGTGTTATGCATTATTATTTTGTTATATAATTTTGTTATGTATTAATCATTATTTTGCTGCACGTAATGAAACTTTGTTATATATGATAGTTATTATTTTGGTGTTTGTACTTAATGAATTTATGTTTTTCATAAGCTCTACATTGATATTTTTTAGATGTAATGATAAATTGAAGTAAAATTGAGTTATTTTAAGTTTAATGTTTATTTATTATTTAATATTTGTCTTTAATATAAATTTTATGACTTATTAAAAATTAAATCTAGTCAAATGAGTTATATTTGGGTACACTACTTCGAATGGGTTCAAGTTTGAAGTGAAAAAGTGGCAACCCATACGAGTCATAGATCAAGTTTGGAGCACCTCCATCAAAAAATCGGGTCAGATTTGGTATGGATCTATCTAACGCATCATCATCCCTAGACACAATATAAGTTTCTTAACAAATTAAAGTCATCCACAAGATCTCAAACACATGCAATGCAATATAGATGATAAATAATAAATAGATAACAAAACAAATTATTAAATTTCTAAACAAAATCCATGCAAGATGTCAAAATCCAAATATATACTACATTAACAAGTCAGTATAGATAGAAATGAACAACTAAAGAAAAAATTATGACAATAACCCTTTTGACGCTAAAATTGAAAAATAACCCTTTGTTCAAATCCCATATTTTTACCAAGTGTATTTTTATCCAAAAATAGTTATTCTTATAAGATTTTCAAAAAAATATTAGTGTTCAACTTTGATCTAAAAAAATAATTTATGAAAAAAAAAATGGAGAATAACTAGTATCTTTTCATATTTTGAAGATCTAAAGTTTGAACTCTTTGATGCATTTTTGAATGAATGGGTGTTAATAAAATTTTATAGTTGGCTGAAAAAAATAAAATAAAAGAATGAACTTGAAGTTTAACGTTTATTTATTAGGGTTTCTCTATTTCAAAGAAAATAAATATTTAAACTAAATGATTTTGAGTTAACTTTCAAAAGAATGTAAGAATTTAAAAAAAAAAAAAAAAAAAGAAGAAGAAACCTAGATCTTCAAATGTTTGAAGATCTGGGTTTCATTAAAAAAAAAAAAACACACACACACACACAAAATCCCTTGCCACATCCAAAAACACAAATAACCAACCACCAAAAAATATTTTAAAAACAAAAAGAGCATATCTCTTCAATAAATAAAAAAAAAAAACAAAACAAAATTTTGAAAAGAAAATTGAAGAAACCCAGAACATTTGAAGATCTAGGTTTCATTAAATCAACAAAAAAAAAAAAAACACATAAAATCACCGACCACATCCAAAACCACAAACAACCAACCAAAAAATAAAAATCCCCAACATCCAAACAACCAAAGGACGAACCTAGGTGCATTTGTCGAGTTCGATGATCTTGACAAACCCATTTGGGTTAGTCAACAAACACAATTGAGAGACGGTGAGAGATTTAGATGGTCATCGATCGATGGTGAGAGACTGTAGGAAACGGTGAGCTAGACATGACTGGCAAGCTGTCGTGACAAAGACTGTGAGAGAGAATCAATTTTGTGAGAGAGAGAGAGAGAGAGAGAGAGAGAGAGAATGAATGAATGAATAAGTATCCATTAATCAAACCCATAAGAACCAAAAACTCAAAGAAAAATATTTTTTTTCATAAATAAATTGATGGAGTGATGAACCTAGAAAAAAAAATCAATTGAAAAAATTAATGGAAGGTTCTCCATCATTGGAGACCGAGGGTCTCCAATGAAAGAGATCCAAGGGTCTCCATCGTGTGAAAACAAAACCAATAGTACCTCCTAGCTGATTACCCTTCATCTTCTCCCTCTTAGTCGACATCATCAAAATGGTGGCAAGTTAAGAGATGGGGAAAGAGGGAGAGATAGTGAGAGAATCGACCATGGTCTTAGTTGAGAGAAGGTGAGAGGTGAGAGAGACAATAAGACAATGATGCTATGGAGAGAGAAAATCAAAAATTTATTAGTTTTATTTTATTTATTAATTTAAAATGTGAATAATTTCAATTCACTTGACAGAGAACCAAATGAACTTATCAGATACATTGACATTTTTACCCTTACACCCTAATGGATCCATCAACTTATGGAACGAAATCACTATCCCACTAATGGTAGGGTTTTATTGGGTAATATTTCAAAACCAGGGGTCGTTGATATTATTTTTAATTCTAAAGGTTAAAATAATAATAACCCAAAAAAATTAATAAGTAGAGAATATACCAAGCGCATTCTTAAGTTTACAACCTTAAACCTCAAACATTGGCCTGATATTAGACCAACTCTCATTGGAAAGGAAGGGTGTGAGCTAGGAAGGTGCTTCTCTAATTAACCTACTGAACTTATATATTTAATTAAGACAAGTAATTTTATGCTTTCTTGCACCAAGGCATCAAACAAGAATTGGAATTTATTTGTCCGCCACTCACTTCACATTCTATATACTTTACTTGCTAAAGCTTTGAAAGGATAGAGGAAGTTTTCAATTTAAATCGGAATATGGTATTTAGATTAAATTCTTTACAAAACGTAGGTCCTCAAAAGGAATTTTGACACATTAAAATAATAGATAATTATTGTTTATTTACTTTGGATTTTAGTGTTACACATATATACTATCCCCTTTAAAATTTTTAATTTATTCACATATAATTACAATATATTTAAAAAAAAAATTATTAAAAACAACATCATTAACTACAATAAGGAGAGTAAGCTCCCCATGCATATTGATTAATATACCTATAGGACTCGAAACCAGTTACAAATGTATAGGAGAAATGCACTAATTATATAAGTTATAAATAGATATGACTATTATATAAGTTATAAATAGATATGCCATATTTTTAATGTTGAAATATTATTTGTTCTTAGTCATTGTATCATAATTCAATAAATATCAGTTACCCATTAATTATATATACTTTCCATTTTCATTCTAGTTATATATAATTATTTGACATGGTATACGAAAAGTTGAAAGAAATAACCACAAAAAAATAGATACCTAGGCATGATGAATCAAACCCTGGCGTGTAACAAATCTTTATTCCAAACTGCCAACATGCCTTACTTCCTCCCATTGAAGTAGACTGCTATGGTCAGCTTGATATTCTCTCTCTCTCTATTTATATATATACACAACCAACTTAGGGACCTCCAGTTCACCCTGAAATAAACAGCCATTAATGGCAATGCCATCTTCGCAAATAAAAGTGAAGCTTCTTGTCGACAAAAACGCTGAGAAAGTCATTTTTGCAGAAGCTGACAAAGACTTCGTGGACTTCCTCATCCACCTTCTTTCTTTGCCTGTAGTCACTACTGCTAGGCTCTTGACAGAGAAAACCATGGATGTGGGTTCCATTTGCTCCCTCTATCAGAGCCTTCAAAAGCTTCCTGATTCTTATTTGCAACCAGACCAAAACAGTAGCACACTTCTAAATCCTGGAGCTTCCATTCCTTCCACTGGAATCCCTCTTGTTCTGTCCAATCATGATTTCAGTACTAAAGAGTCTTACACATGTTATAACTGTTATTCATATATCACTGATAACCCAAAATTGAATTGTCCTAAGTGCGGACAGTACTATCTAATGGACAGAAGGTTGACAATTCATCCACCACGGCAACAGCAGAATGAATTTCTTAAAGGGTTAGTGACTTATATTGTGATGGATAATTTGGAGTTCATGCCTATGTCTACCCAAATGGTTGTTTATTTGCTCAACAATGTCAGCGCACTTGAGGAGATCGAGGTCGATTTAGGCGTTAAAGAGGTATGTTGATCATTTATTATACAGTCACTATCTAGTATTTACTCCGTACTATTCGTATTAATATTTAGAGCTTCAAATGATGTGTATATATTTGTTCTCTTGCTAGGGTTTGAAACTTCTGAAGCTATCTTTGGAATGCAACACAGTTTTAACAAGTTTCTATCGTGAAATTATAAGTACTAACTATAAATTTCTAAGCTTAAAGGATGGAAGAAATATCAGCACTTCAACTGTATAGTAGAAGTCAAAAGTCTGGAAGGATCATGAAGACATACCGATTGTATTAGCTGTAAAACATTTGAAAAGAGAAAAAAGTTCAAGCCTAATTATGTTGTGAATATGATGTATAAATAATAAAAAAAACTTATTTTGTATGAGCTGTAAAACATTTGAATAAAGAGAAAAGTTCGAGCTTAATTATGTTGTGAATATGATGTATAATAATAAACTTATTTTTCCTCTCTTACGTACATGATTGCTGGCTGCATAACAACTTAATCTTTAATTTTCATGCACAACTTTGGAAGATTCAAATATCATGTCTACAGATCAATCAATAAAGCAAAGTAAATATATTTTCATAAGGGAAGGTTCAAAGGCCAACCCTTACTTATCCTATACAAATTTCAACCACTGAACTCCATCACGAATTTGTAAACATTTTTGTCTTCTCTATCCATTTCATTCATGTAGGGGTTGTTAAAAATTAAGGGACACAAAAGTCCATTTTAATAAATTATTTTGATTAGTTTTTTTATATCAATTTTGAAAGATCAATGTAGATTTATATTCTTCTCCACAAGGTCATCGAATTGGTATATTTGTGCAAACAAAATGTTGTTTGGGTGGCACCCATTGGGAAGAAAATAAAGTCTAGCCTTATAGAAAGACATATTTTATAGTTATAAGGTAACTTGTGGAACGCATATGCTCTCTCTCGTTTGTGTCAGGGGAGTGCAAATCACGAACCAAGCATGGGTTTGAAAGGCGTGCATCCTACAAACACAAATACAACCACATTTCTAACCTTGGATTGCACACATGGCTAATTCTGTTTTGCTTCAAGAAAGTTTATTTTTTCAGTTTTTGATTTTTGAAATTTGAAAATTGGTTGGTTGCTTCTACATGTGTAATTACTAAATAAATTTTGTCTTTACAAGTGCAAATATGATTATTTCATGAATAATTATAGTCATTAAAATGTTTAATTCTGAATTGAATTTTGCAGAATTAATTCTTGGATTAATACTTTATAATTGCATAATCAATAGAATTAAAAGACTATTACTTCTTGATTTCAAATTGTCCACATGAAGCCTATAAATTGACATCCTTTATTGTTGTTTACACACAACTTAGAATCCATTTTATTTACTGATTGTTTACTTTCTGTCAAACATCGTTCTTAGTTATGGTTCCTAAAGTAATATGACTTTAGGTTCAATTTGGTTCGTCAGAATTTGATATCATTGTATTTTGGGAGACAAACGCTGCACGTTTAATGGTGGGCAATGTATTTGTCTTAAAAACATTTTGTTACACATGGACCTCGATCCAATTCTTTTATATATGTATTGTTGCAAATACTTTGTAATATGGAGAGTCTTCATAATTTTGATTTTTACGCTATTACTCATTATTATTTCAAACATATACTTACATCATTTGACCTTTTTATTTTAATAAAAAATATTAATTGACTGTACATTTTTGAAAATAAATAATTCAGAAAATTTTTTGAGTCTAGGAAAACATACAAATAATATACATCAATTGATATCTTTGACTTTACACATGTAATACTATATAAAGCCACACCAAAAACACAATTAGGGATGACAAAAATCCTTGATCTGACCCCAACTAATGGGGTCCCAATTCGTTTAGGGTGGATTTGGGACATTGAAACTATGTTTTGGATTAGGTTTAGGTCTATAGCGTTTGACCTAATTCTATATCAATCAGGTTTATATCAAACATTTTAAACCCGATTTGATTTAATTGACCCGTTTTATTATATTTTTATTATGCAGTAATATTATTTTTCTTAGCATTATTGTTATTATTATGGTTAATTTTTTAAGTGTTATGCATTATTATTTTGTTATATAACTTTATTATGTATTAATTATTATTTTGGTGTATATAATGAAACTTTGTTATGTGATTGTTATTATTTTGGTCTTTGTATTTCATGAATTTATGTTTTTCATGAGCTCTACATTGATATTTTTTAAATGCAATGTTAAATTGAAGTAAATTTGAGTTATTTTAAGTTTTAATGTTTATTTATTATTTAATATTTGTCTTTAATATAAATTTTATGACTCATTAAAAATTAAATTTGATCAAACGAATCATGTTTGGGTAGACTACCTCAAATGGGTTCAAGTTTGAAGCGAAAAAAGGGTGACCCGTACGAGTCATAGATCAAGTTTGGGGCACCCCCATCAAAAAATCGGGTCACGTTAGGTACGAATCTATCCGACTCATTATCATCCCTAGACACAATATAAGTTTCTTAACAAATTAAAGTCATCCACAAGATCACAAACACATGCAATGCAATATAGATGATAAATAATAAATAGATAACAAAACAAATTATTAAATTTCTAAACAAAATCCATGCAAGATATCAAAATCCAAATATATATCGCATTAACAAGTCTGTATAGATGGAAATGAACAAATAAAGAGAAAATTATGACAATAACCCTTTCAAAGGGTAAAGTTGAAAAATAACTCTTTTTTCAGATTCCATATTTTTACCAAGTGTATTTTTATCCAAAAACAATTATTCTTACAAGATTTAATTAAAAAAAAAAAAAGGATTGGTGTTCAACTTTGATCTAAAAAAATGGAGAACAAATAATACTTTTTTAGATTTTGAAGATTTGAAGTTTGAACTCTTTGATATGTTTTTGAATGAATGGGTGTTAATAAAATTTTATAGTTGGCTAAAAAAAAAATGAAAGAATGAACTTGAAGTTTAACATTTATTTATCAGGGTTTCTCTATTTCAAAGAAAATAAATATTTAAACTAAATGATTTTGAGTTAACTTTCAAAAGAATGTAAAAAATAAAAAAACCTAGATCTTCAAACATTTGAAGATCTGGGTTTCATTAGATGAAAAAAAAAACACACACACACAAAAAATCCCTTGCCACACCCAAAATCACAAACAACCAATTATAACAAAAAAAATTCATAACTCTTCAATAAATTAAAAAAAAATGGAAAAGAAAATTGAAGGAACTCAGAACGTTTGAAGATCTAGGTTTCGTTAAATCAAAAAAAAAAAAAAAAACACACACACACACACACACACAAAATCCCCAACCACATCCAAAAACACAAACAACCAACCAAAAAAAAGAAAAATCCCTAACAACAACCAACCAACCAAAGGACGAACCTAGGTGGGTTCATCGTCAAACAAACCCTTTTGGGTTCAATGATCTCGACAAACCCACTTGGGTTAGTTAGCAAACCTAGTTAAGAGACAGTGAGAGATTTAGATGGTCATCAATCGATGGTGAGAGATTGTGGGAGACGGTGAGCTAGACATGGCCGGTGAGCTATTACAGAGACTATGAGAGAGAGCTATCGTGACAAAGACGATGAGAGAAAATCAATTTTGCGAGAGAGAGAGAGAGAGAGAGAGAGAATGAATGAATGAATAAGTATCCATTAATCAAACCCATAAAAATAAAAAAACTCAAAGAAAAAGATATTTTTTTCATAAATAAATTGATGGAATGATGGACCCAAAAAAAAAAAAATCAATCAAAAAAAAAATTGATAAAGGGTTCTCCATCGTCGGAGGCCGAGGGTCTCCGATGAAAAAGATCCAAGGGTCTCTATCACGTGAAAACCCAACCAATAGTACCTACTAGTTGATCACCCTTCATCATCTCCCTCCTAGTCGGCACCACCAAAGTGGTGGTAAGTTAAGAGATGACGAAAGAGGGAGAGATGGTGAGAGAATCGACCATGGTATTGGTTAAGAGAAGGTGAAAGGTGAGAGAGATAATGAGACAATGACACTATAGAGAGAAAAAATCAAAATTTGATTAGTTTTATTTTATTTATTAATTTAAAATGTGAATAATTTCAATCCACTTGACAGAGAACCAAATGAATTTATCAGATACATTGACATTTTTACCCTTACACCCTAATGGATCCATCAACTTATGGATAGAAATCACCATCCCACTAACGGTTGGGTTTTCTTGGGTAATATTTTCAAAACCAGGGGTCGTTTAATATTATTTTCAATTATAAGGGTTAAAATAATAATAACCCAAAAAATTTGATAAGTAGAGAATATACCAAGCGCATTCTTAAGTTTACAACAACCTTAAACCCCAAACATTGACCTGATATTAGACAAACTCTCATTAGAAAGGAGGGGTGTGAGCTAGGAAGGTGCTACTCTAATTAACCTACTGAACGTATATATTTAATTAAGACAAGTAATTTTATGCTTTCTTGCACCAAGGCATCAAACAAGAATTGAAATTTATTTGTCTGCCACTCACTTTACATTCTATATACTTTACTTGCTAAAGCTTTGAAAGGATAGAGGAATTTTTCAATTTAAATTGGAATATGGTATTTAGATTAAATTCTTTACAAAACGTAGGTCCTTAAAAGGAATTTTGACACATTAAAATAATAGATAATTATTGTTTATTTACTTTGGATTTTAGTGTTACACATATATACTATCCCCTTTAAAATTTTTAATTTATTCACATATAATTACAATATATTAAAAAAAAAAAATTATTAACACCAATATCATAAACTACAATAAGGAGAGTAAGTTCCCGATGCATATTGGTTAATATACTGATAGGACTCGAAACCCAATCACAAATGTATAGGAAAAATACACTAATCATATAAGTTATGAATAGATATGCCATATTTTTAATGTTGAAATATTATTTTTTTCTTAGTCATTGTATTATAATTCAATAAATATCAGTTACCCATTAATTGTATATACTTCTCATTTTCATTCTAGTTATATATAATTATTTGACATGGATATACGAAAAGTTGAAAGAAATAACCACAAAAAAATAGATACTTAGGCATGATGAATCAAACCCTGGCGTGTAACAAATCTTTATTCCAAACTGCCAACATGCCTTACTTCCTCCCATTGAAGTAGACTACTATGGTCGGCTTGATATTCTCTCTCTCTCTATTTCTATATGTACATATATACAACCAACTTAGGGACCTCCAATTCACCCTGAAATAAACAGCCATTAATGGCAATGCCATCTTCGCAAATAAAGGTGAAGCTTCTTGTCGACATAAATGCTGAGAAAGTCATTTTTGCTGAAGCTGACAAAGACTTCATGGACTTCCTCATCCACCTTCTTTCTTTGCCTGTAGTCACTACTGCTAGGCTCTTGACAGAGAAAAACATGGATGTGGGTTCCATTTGCTCCCTCTATCAGAGCCTTGAAAAGCTTCCTGATTCTTATTTGCAACCAGACCAAAACAAGAGCACGCTTCTAAATCCTGGAGCTTCCATTTCTTCCACTGGAATCCCTCTTATTCTGTCCAATCATGATTTCAGTACTAAAGAGTCTTACATATGTTATAACTGTCGTTCATACGTCACTGATAACCCAAAATTGCATTGTCCTAAGTGCGGACAGTACTATCTAATGGACAGAAAGTTGATAATTCATCCACCACCGCAGCAGCAGAATGGCTTTCTTAAAGGGTTAGTGACTTATATTGTGATGGATAATTTGGAGTTCATGCCTATGTCTACCAAAATGGTTGTTTATTTGCTCAACAATGTCAGCGCACTTGAGGAGATTGAGGTCGATTTAGGCGTTAAAGAGGTATGTTGATCATTTATTATACAGTCACTATCTAGTATCTACTCCGTACTATTCGTATTAATATTTAGAGCTTCAAATGATGTGTATATATGTGTTCTCTTGCTAGGGTTTGAAACTTCTGAAGCTATCTTTGGAATGCAACACAGTTTTAACAAGTTTCTATCGTGAAATTAGAAGTACTAACAATAAATTTCTAAGCTTAAAGTATGGAGGAATATCAGCACTTCAACTGAAATAGTAGAAGTCAAAAGTCTGGAAGCCTAATTTCTTGTAGTGAAGGATCATGAAGACATGCCGATTGTATTCGCTGTAAAAAATTTGAACAGAGAAAAAAGTTCAAGCCTAATCATGTTGTAAATATGATGTACAAATAATAAAAAACTTATTTTGTATGAGCTGTAAAACATTTGAATAAAGAGAAAAGTTCAAGCTTAATTATGTTGTGAATATGATGCATAATAATAAACTTATTTTTCCTCTCTTACGTACACGATTGCTGGCTGCATAACAACTTAATCTTTAATTTTCATGCACAACTTTGGAAGATTCAAAAATATCATGTCTGCAGATCAATCAATAAAGCAAAGTAAATATATTTTCATAAGGGAAGGTTCAAAGGCCAACACTTACTTATCCTATACAGATTTCAACTACTGAACTCCATCACTAATTTGTAAACATTTTTGTCTTATCCATCCATTTCATTCATGTGGGGGATTGTTAAAAATTAAGGGACACAAAAGTCCATTTTAATGAATTATTTTGATTGGTTTTTTTATCTCAATTTTGAAAGATCAATGTAGATTTATATTCTCCTCCACAAGGTCATCGAATTGGTATATTTGTGTAGTCAAAATGTTGTTTGGATGGCACCCATTGGGAGGAAAATAAAGTCTAGCCTTATAGAAAGACATATCTTATAGTTATAAGGTAACTTGTCGAACGCATATGCTCTCTCTCGTTTGTGTCAAGGGAGTGCAAATCACAAACCAAGCATGGGTTTGAAAGGCGTGCATCCTACAAACACAAATACAACCAAATTTCAAACCATGGACTTGCACACATGGCTAATTCTGCTTTGCTTCAAGAAAGTTTATTTTTTCAATTTTTGATTTTTGAAATTTGAAAATTGGTCGGTTGCTTCTACATGTGTAATTACTAAATAAATTTTGTCTTTACAAGTGCAAATATGATTATTTCATGAATAATTATAGTCAATAAAATGTTTAATTCTGAATTAAATTTTGCAGAATTAATTCTTGGATTAATACTTTATAATTGCATAATCAATAGAATTAAAAGTCTATTACTTCTTGATTTCAAATTGTTCATATGACGTCTATAAATTGGCATCCTTTATTGTTGTTTACAAACAACTCGGTATCCATTTTACTTTCTGATTCTTTACTTTCTCTCAAACACCATTCTTAGTTATGGTTCCTAAAGTAATATAACTTTAGGTTCAATTTGGTTTTTCAAAATTTGGTATCATTGTATTTTGGGAGACAAAACGCTACGTGTTTAACGGTGGGCAATGTATTTGTCTTAAAGATGTTTTGTTACACACGGACCTCGATCCATTTCTTTTATATATGTATTGTTGCAAATACTTTGTAATATGGAGAGTCTTCAGAATTTTGATTTTTACTCTATTACTCATTATTATTTCAAACATATACTTACATCATTTGACCTTTTTATTTTAATAAAAAATATTAATTGACTGTACATTTTTGAAAATAAATAATTCTGACAATTTTTTGAGTTTAGGAAAACATACAAATAATATACATCAATTGATATCTTTGACTTTACACATGTAATACTGTATAAAGCCACACAAAAGACACAATTAGAGATGACAAAAATCCTTGATCCAACCCCAACCGACAGGGTCCCGATTCATTTAAAGCAGATTTGAGACATTGAAACTGTGATTTTGATTAGGTTTAGGCCCATAGTGTTTGACCCAATTTTATATCAATCAGGTTTATATCAAATATTTTAAACCTGATTTGATTCAGTTAACCCGTTTTATTATATTTTTATTATGTAGTAATA
This sequence comes from Litchi chinensis, assembly GCA_019925255.1. Lineage (NCBI taxonomy): Eukaryota > Viridiplantae > Streptophyta > Magnoliopsida > Sapindales > Sapindaceae > Litchi > Litchi chinensis. The sequence continues at coordinate 28,017,711 of CM034463.1, read as the reverse complement.
TTATTTTTCTTAACATTATTGTTATTATTATAGTTAATTTTTTAAGTGTTATGCATTATTATTTTGTTATATAACTTTATTATGTATTAATTATTATTTTGGTGTATATAATGAAACTTTGTCATGTGATAGTTATTATTTTGGTCTTTGTATTTCATGAATTTATGTTTTTCATGAGCTCTACATTGATATTTTTTAAATGTAATGTTAAATTGAAGTAAATTTGAGTTATTTTATGTTTTAATGTTTATTTATTATTTAATATTTGTCTTTAATATAAATTTTATGACCCATTAAAAATTAAATTTGGTCAAACGAATCATGTTTAGGTAGACTACCTCAAATGGGTTCAAGTTTGAAGCGAAAAAAGGGTGACCCGTACGAGTCATAGATCAAGTTTGGAGCACCCCCATCAAAAAATCGGGTCAGGTTTGGTATGAATATATTCGACTCATTATCATCCCTAGACACAATATAAGTTTCTTAACAAATTAAAGTCATCCACAAGATCACAAACACATGCAATGCAATATAGATGATAAATAATAAATAGATAACAAAACAAATTATTAAACTTCTAAACAAAATCCATGCAAGATATCAAAATCCAAATATATATCGCATTAACAAGTCTGTATAGATGGAAATGAACAAATAAAGAGAAAATTACGATAATAACCCTTTCTGAGGGTAAAGTTGAAAAATAACATGTTTTTCATATTCTATAATTTTACCAAGTGTATTTTTATCCAAAAACAATTATTCTTACAAGATTTAAAAAAAAAAAAAAAAGATTAGCATTCAACTTTGATCTAAAAATAATAATTTATGAAAGAAAATGGAGAATAAATAGTACCTTTTTAGATTTTGAAGATTTGAAGTTTGAACTCTTTGATATGTTTTTAAATGAATGGGTGTGAATAAAATTTTATAGTTGGCTAAAAAAAAAAAGTTAAAGAATGAACTTGAAGTTTAACGTTTATTTATCAGGGTTTCTCTATTTCAAAGAAAATAAATATTTAAACTAAATGATTTTGAGTTAACTTTCAAAAGAATGTAAAAAATTTATAAATAAAAAATTAAAAAAAAAAAAAAAAAAAACCTAGATCTGCAAACATTTGAAGATCTAGGTTTCATTAAATGGAAAAAAAAAAAAAAAAAAAAAACAAACACAACACACACACACAAAAAAAAAAAATCCCTTGCCACATCCAAAAACACAAAAAAAAAACTACCAAAAAAAAAAAAAATCCTTCAGTAAATAAAAACACAAAAAAAAAAATGAAAAGAAAATTGAAGGAACCCAAAACATTTGAAGATCTAGGTTTTGTTAAATAAAATAAATAAATAAATAAACACAAAACACAAAATCCCCAACCACATCCAAAAACACAAACAACCAACAAAAAAAAAAAAATCCCCAACAACATCCAACCAACCAAAGGACAAACCTAGGTGGGTTCATCGTCAAACAAACCCTTCTGGGTTCGACAATCTCGACAAACCCACCTGAGCTAATTAGCAAACCCAGTTGAGAGACGGTGAGAGATTTAGATGGTCATTGATCGATGGTGAGAGATTGTGGGAGACGGTAAGCTGGACATGGTTAGTGAGCTGTCGTGACAGAGACTATGAAAGAGAATTGATTTTGTGAGAGAGAGAGAGAGAGAGAGAGAGAATGCATGAATGAATGAATAAGTATCCATTAATCAAACCTATAAAAATCAAAAACTCAAAGAAAAAGATATTTTTTTCATAAATAAATTGATGGAATGATGGACCCAGAAAAAAAAAATCAATCGAAAAAAAAAAAAAAAAATTGATGGAAGGTTCTCTATCGTCAGAGGCCAAGGGTCTCCAATGAAAAGGATCCAAGGGTCTCTATCACATGAAAACCTGACCAGTAGTACCTACTAGCTGATTACCCTTCATCGTCTCCCTCCTAGTCGACACCACCAAAGTGGTGGTAAGTTAAGAGATGGCGAAAGAGGAAGAGATGGTGAGAGAATCGATCATGGTCTTAGTTAAGAGAAGGTGAAAGGTGTGAGAGATTATGAGACTGTAACGGGCTAACTCACCTCCGACCGACCAACATTGGCCCAGCCAGGTGGTAGCCCGACCATCCCACGCCCGATCGACCATCACCGGTTAGTTCAAATGGTACTCACCATGCTTCCCAAATGACTATATGTCTTTGGACTTGGGTTCGAATGGTGGGGGAGGCGTGGAAATCCTTTAGAATGTAGAGGGACAGTACTTGTCATCCACGTGGCTGGGCCGGTGATGGTTGATCGGGCATGGGATGATCGGGCTACCACCTGGCTGGGTCGGTGTTGGTCGATCGGGGGTGGGTTAGCCCGTTACAAAGATAATGATGCTATGGAGAGAAAACATCAAAATTTTATTAGTTTTATTTTTTTTATTAATTTAAAATGTGAATAATTTCAATCCACTTGACAGAGAACCAAATGAACTTATCAAACACATTGACATTTTTACCTTTACACCCTAATGGATCCATCAACTTATGGATCGAAATCACTATCCCATTAACGCTTGGGTTGTCTTGGGTAATATTTTCAAAACTAGAGGTCGTTTGGTATTATTTTCAATTTTAAGGGTTAAAATATAATAACCCAAAAAAATTGATAAATAGAGAATATACCAAGCACATTCTTAAGTTTACAACAACCTTAGACCCCAAACATTGGCCTGATATTAGACCAACTCTCATTGGAAAGGAGAGGTGTGAGCTAGGAATGTGCTTCTCTAATTAACCTACTGAACTTATATATTTAATTAAGACAAGTAATTTTATGCTTTCTTGCACCAAGGCATCAAACAAGAATTGGAATTTATTTGTCCGCCACTCACTTTACATTCTATATACTTTACTTGCTAAAGCTTTGAAAGGATAGAGGAAGTTTTCAATTTAAATTGGAATATGGTATTTAGATTAAATTCTTTACAAGACGTAGGTCCTCAAAAGGATTTTTGATGCATTAAAATAATAGATAATTATTGTTTATTTACTTTGGATTTTAGTGTTACACATATATACTATCCCCTTTAAAATTTTTAATTTATTCACATATAATTACAACATATTAAAAAAAAATTATTAACACCAATATCATAAAGTACAATAAGGAGAGTAAGTTCCCCATGCATATTTGTTAATATACTGATTGGACTCGAAACCCAATCACAAATGTATAGGAAAAATACCCTAATCATATAAGTTATGAATAGATATGCCATATTTTTAATTTTTAAATATTATTTTTTCTTGGTCATTGTATTATAATTCAATAAATATCAATTACCCATTAATTGTATATATACTTCTCATTTTCATTCTAGTTATACATAATTATTTGACATGGATATACGAAAAGTTGAAAGAAATAACCACAAAAAAATAGATACCTAGGCATGATGAATCAAACCCTGGCATATAACAAATCTTTATTCCAAACTGCCAACATGCCTTACTTCCTCCCATTGAAGTAGACTGCTATGGTCGGCTTGATATTCTTTCTCTCTCTATTTCTATATGTATATATATACAACCAACTTAGGGACCTCCAATTCACCCTGAAATAAACAGCCATTAAGGACAATGGCATCTTCGCAAATAAAATTGAAGCTTCTTGTCGACATAAATGCTGAGAAAGTCATTTTTGCAGAAGTTGACAAAGACTTCATGGACTTTCTCATCCACCTTCTTTCTTTGCCTGTAGTCACTACTGCTAGGCTCTTGACAGAGAAAACCATGGATGTGGGTTCCATTTGCTCCCTCTATCAGAGCCTTCAAAAGCTTCCTGATTCTTATTTGCAACCAGACCAAAACAAGAGCACGCTTCTAAATCCTGGAGCTTCCATTTCTTCCACTGGAATCCCTCTTATTCTGTCCAATCATGATGTCAGTACTAAAGAGTCTTACACATGTTATAACTGTCGTTCATACGTCACTGATAACCCAAATTTGCATTGTCCTAAGTGCGGAGAGTACTATCTAATGGACAGAAAGTTGACAATTCATACACTACGGCAACAGCAGAATGGATTTCTTAAAGGGTTAGTGACTTATATTGTGATGGATAATTTGGAGTTCGTGCCTATGTCTACCAAAATGGTTGTTTGTTTGCTCAACAAGTTTGATGTCAAGGATGTCAGTGCACTTGAGGTGATTGAGGTCGATTTAGGCGTTGAAGAGGTATGTTGATCATTTATTATACAGTCACTATCTAGTATCTACTCTGTACTACTCGTATTAACATTTAGAGCTTCAAATGATGTGTATATATTTGTTCTCTTGCTAGGGTTTGAAACTTTTGAAGCTATCTTTGGAATGCAACACAGTTTTAACAAGTTTCTATCTAAGCTTAAAGCATGGAGGAAATCTCAGCATTTCAACTGAAATAGTAGAAGTCAAAAGTCTGGAAGGATCATGAAGACATACGGTTGTATTCGCTGTAAAACATTTGAACAGAGAAAAAAGTTCAAGCCTAATTATGTTGTAAATATGATGTATAAATAATAAAAAGCTTATTTTGTATGAGCTGTAAAACATTTGAATAAAGAGAAAAGTTCAAGCCTAATTATGTTGTGAATATGATGTATAATAATAAACTTAGGGGTCGTTTATTTTTTTTCACTTAAGACTTGATAGTATTACATTGCACATATTAAGTTCTTTTCGTTTGTTTTTTTAAGTGATCAAACCACTTAAAACTACCAAAAAACAACTAAAAAAATTAAGTAAGAATTTTTAACTTTTCACAGAATTTTTAACTTTTCACTTAATTGCAAATCACTTAATGACATTTAAAAGTTTTTATTCCAAATTTATCCTCCCAAAATAATATAATTTGAAATTTATCCTAATTTTATATTACTCAAATTTTGTTTTGATACTTACAAAAAATATATTTGAAAAGTAAAACATAAATACATCTCATCTCAAATTATCTTGGAATTGAACTAATATATTTTAATTTACAATTTAAACATTCATTTATTGGTGTTTTCATAAATATATTAATATATTTAAATATAAATGACTAATGCTACTATATTTTTTAATAATATTTTAATTCTTAATAAAATATTATTAAGTGTACATAAAAAATGTTTTAGAATTTATTAAATTATTTATTTTCAAATGTTTGTATTAAATTAATTAAAATTACATAATAACAAATAGTAAAAATGGTATAAATATCAACTTATTAATTTTCAGATAATTTTAAAATTAAAAAACAAACAAGTTTATAACATATTTAGAGATAAGGGAAAAAAAAACAAACATATTATTTAAATTTTATATTTCAGTCACTATTCAATCTTTAGTTTTCAACAACACTGTTCAGTCTTCAGATAAAAAGACAAACGACCCGTTATTTTTCCTATCTTACATATATGATTGTTGGCTGCATAACAACTTAATCTTTACTTTTCATGATCAACTTTGGAAGATTCAAAGATACTGTGTCTACGGATCAATCAATAAAAGAAAGTAAATATATTTTCACAAGAGAAGATTTAAAGACTAACACTGACCTATCCTATATAGATTTCAACCACTGAACTCTATCACTAATTTATAAATGTTTTTGTCTCCTCTATCCATTTCATTCATGTGGGGAATTGTTGAAAATTAAGGGACACAAAAGTCTATTTTAATGAATTATTTTGATTGGCTTTTTTATCTCAATTTTGGAAAATCAATGTTGATTTATATTCTCCTCCACGAGGTCATCGAATTGGTATATTTGTGTAGTGAAAATGTTGTTTGGGTAGCACCCATTGGGAAGAAAATAAAGTCTAGCCTCATATAAAGACATGTCTTATAGTTACAAGGTAACTTGTGAAATGCATATGCTCTCTCTCGTGGGTGTCAGGGGAGTGCAAATCATGAACCAAGCATGGGTTTGAAAGGCGTGCATCCTATGAACACAAATACAAGTAGATTTCAAACCTTGGACTTGTACACATGACTAATTCTGTTTGCTTCAAGAAAGTTTATTTTTTAAGTTTTTGATTTTTGAAATTTGAAAATTAGTTGGTTGCTTCTACATGTGCAATTACTAAATAAATTGTGTCTTTATAAGTGCAAATATGATTATTTCATGAATAATTACAGCCATTAAAATGTTTAATTCTGAATTGAATTTTGCATAATTAATTCTTAGATAAATACTTTGTAATTGCATAATCAATAGAATTAAAAGACTATTACTCCTTGATTTCAAATTGTCCACATGAAGCCTATAAATTGGCATTCTCTATGGTTGTTTACACACAACTCAAAATCCATTTTACTTTTCAATTCTTTACTTTCTCTCAAACACCGTTCTTAGTTATAGTTCCTAAAGTAATATGACTTCGAGCTTAATTTGGTTCGTCAGAATTTGATGTCTTTATATTTTGGGAGATGAATGTTGAATGTTTAACGGTGAGCAATGAATTTGTCTTAAAGACATTTCGTTACACACAGACCCCAATCCATTTCTTTTATATATGTATTGCTGCAAATACTTTATAATATGGAGAGTCTTCATAATTTTGATTTTTACACTATTACTCATTATTATTTCTAACATATATTTACATCATCTTATCTTTTTATTTTAATAAAAAATAATAATTGACTGTACATTTTTGAAAATAAATATTTCCAACAATTTTTTTAGTCTAGGAAAACATACAAATAATATATATCAATTGATATCTTTGACTTTACACATGTAATACTGTATAAAGCCACACGAAAGACACAATTAGGGATGACAAAAATCCTTGATCCGACATGAACTAATGGGGTCCCAATTTGTTTGGGCGGATTTGGGACATTGAACCTGTTGGGACATTGAAACTGTGTTTCGGATTAGGCTTAGGTCTACAGTGTTTGACCCCAATTTTATATCAGTCAGGTTTATATCAAACACTTTTAACCTAATTTGATTCAATTAACCTATTTTATTATGCACTAATATTATTTTTCTTAGCATTATTGTTATTATTATAGTTAATTTTTAATTGTTATGCATTATTATTTTGTTATATAACTTTGTAATGTATTAATTACTATTTTGGTGTATGTAATGAAACTTTGTTATGTGATAGTTATTATTTTGGTGTTTGTACTTGATGAATTTATGTTTTTCATGAGCTCTACATTGATATTTTTTAGATGTAATGATAAATTGAAGTAAAATTGAGTTATTTTAAGTTTTAATGTTTATTTATTATTTAATATTTGTCTTCAATATAAATTTTATGACTTGTTAAAAATTAAATTTGGTCAAACAAGTCATGTTTGGGTATACTACCTCAAATGGGTTCCAGTTTGAAGCAAAAAAGTGGGGACTTGTACTAATCATAGATAAGTCGGGTCGAGTTTGGTATGGATGTAACGTCCCGATATTTAGTCCTATGTAAATTAAGAAAGTAAGTGTATTAAATTGGATTAAAATTAGATTTAAGGGTAATTAGTGTAATAATATATTTCATTGTTAGAAAATTTAATAGTTTATTTAATAATTTATTTTGGAGGTTTTTTTTTAATAAAAGAATTTAATTAGAAATTTAATGGAAAAGCTTGGATGATGAAAATTTGTCATTGAATGATCAAATGAGTACAATTAGAATGCATAACATGTGAAATTTTCTTGAACCAATGACAGATTGACATCTAAAAAGCAAAAGTAACGAAAGCCAATAGGAATTAAGCAAGTTTGTGGTTGGTAAGTTAGTGGAATGATGAGTTGTCTTGATTATCCAATAGAAAAAAGGCAAGTGTGATAGTTGTTGGGTTTGAATAGAATTTTAAAAAGTGTGGGACCAAGGTAGAATATCAAGAAATGGCATAGTATAAATAGGAGAGATTTTTTTAAAATTTTCATTTTTCTTCTTCTTCTTCTTCTTGCCGTCTTCTTCATCTTATTTTTCTCTCAATTCTTCTTCTTTTTTCAAGCTTCCAAACCCACAAATAACCTTGATCTTGTCCCTTCTACCCATCCAAGTCTTCATTTCTTACAAAATCCTTCAATAATCCAAGTTGAATTTTCGCTAGAAAAGGGTTCAAGTGAGGTATGTGTTGTTATTTTTGGTTTGGGAGTTAGAAAGAGGTTAGTAAGCATGTAGATGCATCCATAGGCATATATAGTTAGTGGGTTTTGCATTTAATTAAGTTGTTTTGCTTTTAATGGCTTTACATTCAATTTTTGAAACGTCAGGTGATCAATTAGAGAAGGTTAAGTCAAGTAAGGACAAAAAGAAGCTTCAAGCTTTAATTTGGAGTGCTAGGAAGCTTGTGTGCAAGCTCTAAAAGGTTGGAATACACTTATTCAACAATTTGACTTTTATTAGTAGCAAAAATTGAAAATATTGCTTTGAAACTTTGTGATTTTATTACTGTGACATGATGAGTGGATATAAATGATATGTACATGTTAATTAGAGGTTGATGAAATGGATTTTATGTTGAAAAATCAAGTGGAACAAAATTTTACAAAATTCCTATTCTTTAGACGAATATGTGTTAGAATTTGTTCTAGGGATATTTTTGGTATTTCAAGCTTATTTATATGTTTAACGGATGATATTTGAATGATGTATGAGATGAATTATGAAGTCGAAACAATTTTTCGAAAAATAAACCCTTTTGGCCGAATTGATTGCCTAGGGAAGCCAAGGGGTACTTTTGTCATTTCGTTCATATTTATATCGTGTTTTGATGACACGTGCGATGAAGTATGGTTTCGAAGAGAAAAATTCGAAAACTACCTTTCGAGGCCAAATGAAAATGTGAAAAGAATGATGTTGTGCAATTAAGCTTTAATAGTGAAACCAAGGGCAAAATGGTCCGTTGGTAATGGCTAAGGGGGAGGTTTCGAAAGATTTCGAAAATAAAAATAAATGATGATGTTCGATGGTTACACGATTTGTAAAAAATTTAATCGAATGGAAAATTTTTATAATTATTAAAAATATTGAGAGCCCGAGTAAACCTGAACATTGGTAGGTGGGGATTGGTAGTTGACATGTCAATAGGGTAATTATTAATAGTACTGCACTATTACGATTACATACCGATATTGATTCACAGACTTTGAGAGACACCGAGTGTTCGGTCTAGAAATCGAAACGTTATGGAATTGAGATCCAACCGGTAGGCACCGAATGTCCGATGCCAGGAGAAACATAAAACTCGTTATTGATCCATGGTATCGTGTCAGCATTTACAAATGGCTCTGATGAAATCCTAATGGTTAATAACGTAATGACATGGAACATGTGGCTTTGGAAATGTAGTTTATAAAGATTATGAATTGTTGCTGAAATATGTTTTATGTTGTAATTTTTAATGAATTGTGAAATTATTGTCTTTTACATGTTATACATTTGAATTTTTGTGAATTCGATATTATATATGTATACCAACTAAATAGATATGTTTAGCGCGTCGGATTTCCCACGCGCAGGTAGTGAAGGTAAGCGGTGTAGAGATAGAGAGAGAGTCCGACAAGAGGATTTTCCCCAGCACATTCTGACAGTCACAACGATTCTCCAATTTTGGCAGATATCTTTTAGCATGTAATTATTTGGGTTGAAATAAAATTCCATGAACTTATGTATTGTACATTCAAATGTATGTGTGAAGCTTTGTAAATTTTAAAGCATAATGTTATGTAGAAAAATTTATAAACATAACTCAATGTATCGGGAAAGTTAGATATCGTGGGGCTTCTAAAGTGTAGTGTTCATTTTCCTTTGATGGAAGTTTATTGTGTAAATATGTAAATTGATTGAAATTTGTGTGGGGAAATGGTTTTGAGATGGACGGAGGGTCCAAATTTGATAGTTGAGAAAGTGAATATTTTTTAGAAGTGTTTTCTTTTGATTTTATAGGTTTTAAAATTTTAGGTTTTGCAATAAAACAGGGGAATCAAATAAACGCATTTTCTTTTAAAAGTCAAAAACGTAGCATTCTCCGCTTCGATTCCCGTGCGGCTAGGAAATCTAAGGGAAGGTGTTACAATGGATCTATCCGACTCATTATCATCCCTAACACAATATAAGTTTCTTAACAAATTAAAGTCATCCACAAGATCACAAACACATGCAATGCAATATAGATGATAAATAATAAATAGATAACAAAACAAATTATTAAATTTCTAAACAAAATCCATGCAAGATATCAAAATCCAAATATATATTGCATTAACAAGTCAATATAGATAGAAATGAACAGATAAAGAAAATTATGATAATAAATCTTTTTTGAAGCTAAAATTGAAAAATAACATTTTCTTCAGATTCTATATTTTTACCAAGTGTATTTTGTTCAAAAACAGTTATTCTTGCAAGATTTTGAAAAAATAGTTAGTGTTCAACTTGAACTTGAAAAAAGATCATTTATAATAAAAAAAAACATAATAAATAATAAAATCATAATAAAAGAGAATAAATAGTACGTTTTCAGATTTTGAAGATTTGAAGTTTGAACTCTTTGATATGTTTTTGAATGAATGAGTTAATAAAATTTTATAGTTGATTGAAAACCAAAAAAAAAAAAAAGAAAAAAAGAAAAAGAAAAGGAGAATAAACTTGAAGTTTAACGTTTGTTTATTAGGGTTTCTCTATTTCAAAGAAAATAAATATTTAAAATAAAGGATTTTAAGTCAACTTTCAAAAGAATTTGTCTTTATGCATTTATAAATTATGTATTTACTTCTAATATATAATTGTGTTAAAAAAAGGTTATTAGATTGGAAGGGGTTCAACCCAAACATGACATGTTAACTTAATGGACTTATGGTGTATTTACTTAATGAATTGAGGAATGAGAACGTGCAATGAGATTGATTGATAGTATTTACTTGTTTAAAATTCATTCTGTAATGGAAATAAAAATGTGGGTCCCACATCAATTTGGGGTTATGGAATGGGAATTCCATTCCCCCCACCCCATTTGGGAATCTCATTCACATTCCTTTTATCAACATAAAAAAGACTTATACCCTCCTTTAAAAAAATTTTAAAAAAAAAAAAACTATTTTATTTGATATTAAAAAAAAAACTGCATATCATTGGTTTTTCATCATCAATTTCTTAATTATCATAGTGGACTTTTAAAATAATATACAATTTTTTTATTATAATATGTAGTTTTTTATTTGATATTAAAAAAAATGGATATTATAATAAAAAATTTTACACTAGATTAGTAGACTATTAAAATGATATATAGTTTTTTTTTATTATAATATACAACTTTTTTTTTTATCTACATATTATAATAAAAATTGCATACTGTTATAATTAATCCATAATTTTAATTAAGAGCATTTTTGTAACTTATAATTAATTCATTCTGATTCCAAAGTAAAGTAAACATTTTAATGGGAATACTGCTGATTCCAATTCTAATTCTTGCAGTTGAAGTAAATAACTTATTTTAATTTCAATACATCATTCCGATTTCAAGTCATTTTGATTTCAGATCATTCCGATTTCTCCAGGTGAAGTAAACGCACCATTAAAGTGTTACCGTATTTGTGATTCGAACCCAATAAGATTTTGTCCAAATCCATTAATTTTGTGTCATGTAGACAATTATAACTCGTAATGGACACCCCTTTAATAAACATAGCCCATTAAATAATGTTTGAAAATTTATAAAATGTACTTTTCAAAAAAAAAAACTATAATATGTAATTATGGTCTACTTAATATGAAAACTATTATTTATTTAAGTTTATTATACTATACATTCATAGTGTAACGAAGACAAATCTTTCGGGTGCAAATGTTGCCATTCTTTAAGCCCAATAACTACCCAAGTCTAAAAATAGGCCCAAAACGAGTTCGAACAGTGGAAAAGAGCCCGGCCCAGAAAAGCTAGGTTTGATACGCCTCGATAAGTGGAATTTGAAGAAAAGCTATATAAAGGACCCATCTCCTCATCTAAAACCCTAGTCGCGTGGCCGCAGCAGCAACACTTCTCCTTTCTCTCCAAGGTCCTGTCTGTTGAACTCGCTAACACCTTCTCGCTCTCTCTCTTTGTCTCTTTGAAACAACTTTTTTTATTCGGTTATTTGAAAAACTGCATCAACTTCTAACACTGCGGCTCCAACTAGTGCATTTTTGGATCCAATTCTGTTTTGGTTTAATTCTTTTGCAGGTTTGAATCTTTTTGCATTTTGCGCTGACCCTTTTCGTGATTTGGTTTGGTTTTGTGTTTTCTGCAGGTTTCGAAGTGCATTTTCGTTAGACGACTTCAATGGCCCCTAAAGGTAACTTTTTGTTTTCGTAGCTTCTATGTCACTTTTGTTATATTTATCGAGGCCCAGATGTAGTATAATGCTGTTTGTGTGCATGCGTGAATCACAACGAAGAGCAAGTTATAGGTTGCACAAATTTAGTTGCTTTGACTTGTCTAGGTTTAGCTTGGAATTTTGTATTTGTTGTTTTGCATTTTTTTTAATATTTTTCAAGTGGGTGTGTTGTTAAGTTGTTGACTAATAATCATTTACATTTGGGTTTGATGGGATAGGGAAGTTGAAGGAGGAGAAAATTTTGGAAGATCATTTTGATAGATGTATATTCTCTGAAGTTTGTTTATATGTTTATGTTTTGTGTCTATAGGTTTCTGAGTTTCGGTTTTGCTAGATGATTTGCTGTTATAAGGATGCAATATGGTTGGAAATAGGCTTTGAAATTTATATATTCTTTGTTAGTAATTGGTTTTCTTTATCTGGCCGCTCTTGCTGAAGTTACATAAGTTCAAGAATGTAACTACTTTTCTTCTCAATTTGACTCATTAACTGAGTTTGTATTGGCCTTGTTTGGGTGTAGTGTGATAACAATGTTGCAGATTAATCTTTTTTAATTGGTTGTCTGAAATTTCATTGGCTTGATAATTACATTTGCAGAAGAAATTGAACAATTGAAAATGGTGTTTTGAAAACTGTTAGTGCATCTGGTTTCCTTTTGCTGGGAAAAATCGATATTAATTGATGTTTAGCATGTAGTATATTTTCAATAATGGTTGGTTGTGTTTTTCATTATATTTCAGGCTGTCAAGTTCCATTCTTTTGTTTACATCAAGTCTTGGAAAAGCTTAATGTTTGTTTGCAATATTTGGCAGTGTTGTGCCGTAGAATGTTTCTTCTGGGGTTATACATAAGAACCTAATGATATCTTTTTGCTCTTACATTATACAGAGATCTGTGCAAGATAATATATGTACATGATAATAATGTCTGTTCTCTTTCTTCTTTTGCTGACTTTGATATGTTGTTAACTTGCAGCCGACAGCACAAAAAAGGGCGACCCAAAGGCACAGGCCACAAAGGTTGCCAAGGCTGTGAAATCTGGGCCAACATTTAAAAAGAAGGCCAAGAAGATCAGGACCTCAGTCACATTTCATAGGCCAAAGACACTTAAGAAGGATAGAAACCCAAAATATCCTAGGATCAGTGCTCCACCAAGGAATAAGTTGGACCACTACCAAATTCTCAAGTACCCATTAACTACTGAGTCTGCAATGAAGAAGATTGAAGACAATAACACCTTGGTTTTTATTGTTGACATCCGTGCTGATAAGAAGAAGATTAAGTGTGCAGTGAAGAAGATGTATGACATTCAGACCAAGAAAGTGAATACTCTAATCAGGTAACTGTCATTAATAAGTTTATCAAATTTGTTCCAAACATAATTCTAAAATTAGTGTATTGACAATATTATTGAATAGCAACTGTTGCTACTACCTACTGATTTTACTAGGAAATATCCATATTGTTGTAGTCCATTGCAATATCATTATAGGGTATCAAACATTGTCTTGATCATGTGGAACATTGTCTGGTCTTTCTTATTCATTATATCGTTTATCCTTCATGCTACTTTATCACTAAATGAAAGTTGAGAATTGCAACATTCCTAATGAAATCCTAAACAAAATTGTGTTTCTGATGCACAGGCCCGATGGAACTAAGAAGGCATATGTTAGGCTGATGCCAGACTATGATGCCCTGGATGTGGCAAACAAGATCGGAATTATATAGGTGATGATGTTCGTACTTTTGACAGTTTTGTTAGGAGTGATGCTCTTTGTTAGGACTCCAATGTCATTTTCATCTTCTTTAAATATGTATTGGATCTGTCTTTTCTTTTCATCTTTTTGCATGGAACGAGGATTATAATTTAAATGCTTATAATTTTAGTATTGTCTGTCATCTGATGTTGGCCTGCTTAGTAACCTCCATCAGGAATGTTATAATTGTTGTTGGTATAACCACATCTGGTTGAATCATCTACTCATTTGTTTGATGATTGCCATGTTTTATGTGTTTCGTGAACCTACTCAAAATGGGTTCGGAGTTTAACATCTCCATCCATCCATGAACCCATTTAATTAAATTCACACCCATCCATTATGGGTGAAAATCTGTGAATTCGTGAGTACGATTGTCATCGGATTATTATTATTTTTTTCTCCAAGTAATTAAGTGAAAACAAATAGTTGGGTTTTGTTGGCCATCAAATAGTACAGCTTTGTTCTTTGTTGTTAAGGACCTAACAAAGTTGGTCTGAAACAGCTAGTTCGGTTACACTAATCGATGAAAAAAGTAGTTTTTAGGTTTCCACTAAATATGAAGGTGTTTTTGTTACTTATGGTTAATGTAACAAGCTATATATTTGTACAGCATCAATAGATGTATCTTTATCAGTTAAAAATCCACAAAATGAATACATTATCACAAAATAAGTACACGGTATTTGTGTTTAAGTTTGATTGAAAAAGCTAAATAAACAAAACTTGGGTGCATCAAGTAATGCTGGCAAGTAGTACATTACATTGAAAGAGAAAAACAAAATATTAAAAATGCAGAACCAGGGACAACAAATTGGCCTCATTGATATGCACGATGGTGTTTGCAATATTCAGAGGTGCTATTTCTCATATCTTGAACGTGGAAATTCAATAACAACCACATTAAACATTGAAAATTGTGAAGGAATCAATGACAGTTTCCAGTCTATCTTTCATTTTGTCCCACCTTCTCTCATTAGCTCCTGTTGTCAAAGTGTAGAACTTCCCTTCAGCATGAAAAATTAGTCCCAGTGAGCAGAAATATTTCAGATTATAAACAATGCTATATGTAGATGAATGTAGAGTATATGGTTCTAGTGCTTCAAGCTGCCGTCAGGGTTTATTCATAATCAAGGCTAAAACAACTCACTTTGTCCCTGCTTTCACTGAAATTTAAGCTCCAAAATTCGATATTAATAGAAACTACGTCAGTCCTAGTCTGAAAAACAGGTTTCTAACAAAAAATTGACTTTATGGATTTTCTTCATGCAATGTGCACAATGCATTTCCAATTGCCAAGAACAAGATAAAATTTTGCACACGAGTTTTGTACCATTCCCAATTGTGACTGCACCAAGAGCATGACGTATAAAGTTGGGAGCCTGAGCAGTGAACTCAAAGGTATAATAAGTTTTTCCGTCAACCTCATGCTGCAAAATGACAACCAATCAATCAACACTGTCTCACACCAGTAAGAACAAGTGGAAAAAAAAAAAGGATGAAGAAATATCCAACCTCTGAAGCTGTAATTATCTTTGTTTTTTGGGTGGGAGGGGCCAAAACCTTTTTTATTAAAATTTGAGCAACCTGTGATCGTTGAATAATGAAATGACATCGTCCACATTACATTAAAGATTTACACAACTTATAGGGATGAAGAAAGATAAATTCCTATTTAATGGTATAATATACATGGTAGTAACATATAATGCAAACCTCTTGGGGGGACCCAAAGTCTCGAATATCCTGTTTGCTGGTTGGGATCATATTCACACTGACACTTTCTAATGGTTCAATGACATCTTTGAATACCTTGTCTTGACCTTCAATGACTACTTCCTAGTTGTTTCCAAGAATGAAATAATAAAGATATGCAAAACAAATGATCAACTATGAGAATTCAACAAACAGAATTTAGAAACTACAACACCACATACCTGCCATCCAAATGGATAGAGAAATGAGTAGCCGTCCTTCTTGTCGGTGACTGACAGAAATCCCTTTTTACTTTCTGCAGCAACTGAACCATATCAAGGGTGTCCTCTTAAGATATCAGCCATCATTATTCAAGAAACCAACGCACTGCATTTAATAAGCAGGTGGCGTTGCTTTCAACACTACTTGAGCACAAAATTACAACAAGGTATGGAAAACCTTAGTTCAATAAAGAAGTAAATGTGATGGTCTATGCAAGTGAAAAATTATTAGTAAAAACTTACATGACACCGGAGTTTGGTTTACAAGAGAAACCCAAGAGGCAACAACTCCAACAGCAACCATTTGGCGTCTCCCACATTTATCTGCAATGTCAAAGTAAATATTATATAAATTAACGACACTGAGATATGACAAATAGTTTTCTCTTCAATGCAACTAATCACTGATGCAATTCTGACATGCATGTTTCCAGAAATGTGATTCTTTTATGTATAACAAAACTTATATAATGCTGATGCTTAAGTTTGCCCTCTACCTTCTAAGACCATGTAATGAAGACACTCAAGTGGAAACATGTTTATGTTTTAGAATGAAATTTTTAACATTGCAGATATTGATGCCTGAATGCATCCTCTACAATTCCTTGCTGCTTTAACTGGCAAGAACTTTGAAGCAAAAGCTTACTATTGGCAGTATTAAACTAAAGTTAATATTCTATAAACACACGAAAGGAGCTATTTCTCTTGTTATCTTCCCAACTAAATCATTCTAATAATATTTTATCTTATTCCACTGCTTCATTAAATATAAGACTAACACCATGTTTTAGGATATGAAATTGACAAAATCTGGAGCAGAGAGAGCAGCGTAGATCATTGTTGTTTTAAAAAACAGCTGGATTGAAAAGAGTTACATTTTCAACTGATTAATAGTGGCCTAAAAATGATCAACCATAGATTGTAAGCACTTTCTAAATTGAAGCATCACATTCTATAATCTCACCATGACACACCATCACCGTCTAAGCCATTATTCTAAGGATATTGAAAAGACAATTCAATAAGAGTTAAAAGTAGCACTACCTAAACTTCGAAAAATTTCTTACCCCACAAAAGACAAAATTCTCTTAAGTAGCTCACCATTCAAATTTCAAACAAGTATACTTCTAATTGCCATGTCACATTATAGAAAATCCTCACATTTCCCACCTCAGAATTCTTCTTAGTTCTTCTATCCATCATTTCGAAAATTTTGATACATACAAATATATATACTCAACTTCCACGATCAGTATATCCTAACTTTTAAATTATATAAGACCAACCATCTCAATCGTTATTTACATTAGAATGTAATGAATGGCGGACATGATTGGTCTTAATAATTTAAAAATTAGGACACCCCTACCATAGTAAATGCAATGAATGGTCGAGGACAGTCACAGTAGAAAATCTCTCTCTCTCTCTCTCTCCATATATATATATATATATATATCAACTTACAATTAATATGTTACTCTCATGGAAGCAAAGCAAGTGTTGTATACATAGATAATGTGCATTGCAAAAAATGAAAAAAAAATAAATAAATAAATAAAGGAAGGAAGGAAGGAAGGAGTGACCTTGAGAATTGGAAGTGGAAGGCATGGAGGTGTTCTCAGCGCGTGCAAGAAACGAAATGCTTCTTCTAGAGACAGGTAACACGGCATTTTTCTGCTGCAGTCCTAGCTGAAACCACAAAAAATCATACACTTACCCACAAAAGAAAACAAGGAAAAGACATATATATATATATACAAGTTGACACGTGATGGAAAAAAGACCTGAGGTAGAGAGTTGCGGAGCAGTGTCCGGTGAACGGAGGAAGACGCCATTGACGTGAATGGTGGGCTGTCAAACAAAATAGTTTGTATTGATACGTGTGTGCTATTTGTGGTGGAGACCTTATCTAAACCTTTTGGTCTTTAGACGTTCGAGACGCCAGTCCGTCACGCCACTTACGTGTGTCCTTCCTTCCTTACTTGGACTTGGATGTACAGTTAGGGTCCGTTTGTGATAGCTTTTACTTTTGACTTTTAACAGTAGAAGAAGAGAAGTAGAAACCTGAGTTTTTCAGATATTGTTTGGATTATATATTTCAAAAGATCTTTTAGATTTAAAAGAGCTTTTGAGACTGTTTGATTGAAATATTATTGAAATCTCTTCTAAGTATGATATGACTTTTATACTCTTCTAAAAGAGTTTTTAAATGTGTTTGGATGAAATATTTTCAATTATCACTTACATAATATATATATATATATCTATGTTATTTTTAAACAATTTACTATAAAGACATATGTGTAACTTATTTTTCAATTATATTTACCTAAACTTTGGTATTTAAAATATATAAAATAATAAAAATTAAATTAAAATTACACATACATTTATGCATAATAAGATATACAAATTATGTCAATAATTTTACAAAAAAGTATAATGATAAAGATAAAAAAAAAAAAAAAAAAAAAAAAAAATTATCTAAACATTAATTCTCTTGCAATTAGAAAAGTAAACAAAGATATATATATATATATATATATATATACATATAGAGGTGGGGATATGAAGAAAAAATTCTATTTGTTGTTTACTAAAATAAGGGTAAAATGGGAATTATAAAAATTTCATTAAAAGAATTTTGGCTTCCCTTGTTTTCATTGGAAGCTCTTTTTGGGGAAGCTTCAATTTGTGGCTTCACTTGGAAGCTCTTCCCTCAATTTGTGGCTTCACTTGGAAGCTCTTCCCATACTCAAAAGCCATTTTAGGAAAACCATCCAAACATTTCCTTAAGTCACTTTTAAGCTCAAGAAGAGCTTTCAAGTCTTCCAAAAACTATGTCAAACAGGGTCTGACTTTGCTTTGGTCAGTTGTTTATAGGTCCATCGCGATGAATTACGGTTGAGTTAAATGCTGACATCCAATTATATGAATTGATAACGTGGTTAGAATAATTATTGTTATAATAACGAAAAGTATAATTTTTATTAGAAGAAGATTTATAATCTATATTTTATTTTAAAATATAAATATGAGATTTAAATTCTTAAGTTTTTAGGTAAAGGTGGATATTTCTAATAAACGGTGATGCATGAAAAATAAGTTTTTCTTTTACTCCGGATGAGTGTAAAAAATTATTAATATAATTGATGCAAGAAAATAATTGGAATAGGAATACTAACTCCTAGGATAAGAAATTTTTTATTTTATATTGATTATGAATGTGATAAAGTTGGAAACCACCATTTGTACGAAGACGGTGATGGACAATGAATTAAGGAGTTTTTTTTTTTAATTGAATTTTGAAGGTAAATATAAAACAAACTTACAAATAGAAACAAGTATATAGTTTAATAAGTAGGTTTACACTAAATTTTTTTAATAGGTACAAATGGAGTGAACTCTTTTGAATTAGGGTTGGTTAAATAGCAAGTATGTGGTTGATGAAGCTATATATATATATATATATATATATAAAAGAAATATGAAGCTATATGTTAGTACATGAAGTTGAAAGTTATCACATTAAATAAGTATTAATATACGAAAATTTGGATGTAAAAGTTATTTAATTTAATGTAAGTTTGAAAAATAATAGAATGTTAACTTATTGGTCCCATAAATATGATTTGAGGACCCATTTTTTATTAAACATTTCAATTACCAAAAAAAAAAAAAAAAAGCATATACCAAATGACTAATAAGGACAAGTTATTTACTTTAAAATAAATCAAATATTGTGTACCCCCATTAATTTTACCCATTGTATTCAACTTTTTAAACCAAGGAAAGGAAAGTCTTTCATAATCCTTAATGAAACCCTAATTCTATTCTAGTATAAAATTTTCCATATACATGACTATCACATGAGAAAGTAGTGGAAAATCTTTTTCAAAAAGTTATGCTCATACAAATATAAGTAAACTCTTTTGTCTTTATTATGTTTTATTATCAATAATAATTTTTAACTTAAAAAAAAAATCAGGTGTTTATGTTATGCTGCTAGATTTGGTTTAATTTTGTGGTTTTTTGGTTGTCATGGACTTTCCAATTGATTTCGATCCATTTGATAAAACCATACAATATGCATGCTGCTTCTTTGCCAATCTCAATGCTCAAAACAAAACACTGCTTTGATATCTTTATATGAATGTTAAGAGTGTTAGGCTCTATTCTGACTGTCTTTGCAAATTAAATTATGTTATTTAATTTGCTTTTATTACTTACCTATTATTAACATTAATAATGGTGTCCTAATAATATAAGAGGGTTTAAAAAATAAAATGTGTAAAATAAGTAAACTGTATTAATAAGGATATTATTGGTATTAGATTGAGTGTTTATAGTAATAGATTAATCTTTAAAATTAAAAGTTTGGTGTCCTCATAAAATGAGTACGTAAATCATATTTATGGATGGTAATATCAGCACCCTAACTTATTTGGTCTCATGAAATGTGTCAAATTACATGCAATTGATTTGTTAATTGGTTGTCTTGGCTTCTTCCAAAAACTAACATAGTTTTCCCAACTCATAACTCATAGTTTGGCTATTTTTCAAAGAGGATTAGATTTTAGAAGGTTTCTTGTGTGGTTTCCTAAAATATAAATAATAATAATAATAATAATAGTTGGCTTTTAAAAATATATATATTGAACAGTAATTGAAGTAGGAAATGAGGTTGTTACTTTATAGAATGAATTGGAGTGCAATTACTGCGCCCACCACGTTTGATGTCTCTCCTTTTGGTATCTCAGTTGTTTGTTTAGTCATACGTCTCTTTATTGCTCTCTAAATTCATTTAACTCTCTTTTTCCCTTTTTCTCTGTTGTTTCCTCCCACCCATACCTCCACTTTCCCAACTTATAAATAATTCAAAAGCCTCTCAATTTTTCTCAATAACAACTTTTTTTTTTTCTTTTATCATAAATATAAACAAAACCCTCCCAATCCCAACAATGATATAAACAATATTTGAACTTTAAAGATTTATTGTGCACCCATAAAAGACATGTCAAATTAATAATACAAACATCTTGCGATAGCACATTCATTCTTTGATCAAGTCATTGAAGGAGTTATGCATACTTATTGGCATATGCAAAAAGTTTTAATCTTCCAATACTATGAAAATAAACTATTGGACTGCACATATAGCTTATAATATTATCAGATTACATATATCTCGGTGTTATAAAAATAAATTTTAAACAGTAATATTTAATTTCAATAAGTCTTAATTGATTTTTAATGATATTAGATTACTTTAACTGTCATTATATATATACAATGTTATAACTACCTTTTGTTTTCTATAGCTTATATGAAACTCAACTATTACCTTTCTAATTAGAGTTCATTAAAAACCGAATCAGTAAATGTAAAATTTATGGTGTTTGTGTTATATATGAAAAAAAAAAAAAAAAAACATAATTATCTTGCAATTATTATATAAATTATAAAGTACAAAATGTTATAATTACATCACTTCGAATGGCAAACCTCAGTATGTCATGTATATTTATTCACATAACCAATTATTGTTGTTGCAATTTCGATGTTATTCATTTAAAGTACTCAATTTAGTTTTTTAATCCGAAGATTGAATATGATTACTAATACTAGATATTCTATCTTTTACATTCTACTCCCATTTCAATTAATTACTACATGTGATAATAGATAAATTGATATATTTTGAAAATGAAATAAATTAATATTAATTTATATCCATCAATTAATTATCACATTTTTATTTTTATTTGAATATATCAAGTTAGTAAGATTAAAAATATGAGATGTCTATCATTATTTTTTCTTTGGAAACAATTATCAATATCGTTCAAATATTAACAAATTTGATCGATTTGATTTGTCTTCCTTTACATAATAAAATTGAATATTCGATCCGCTTCAGTTACACTGAGAACCAACAAAATATACCTAAATTTGGACAGAATCAGAAACATATAACCGATTAAATATTATTGTAATTAGAAAACTCAATACTTATTTATAAAAAACCAGCATACGCATCACTAAGCGATATTAAAAAAGCAAGCAACCACCATTACCATTTTTTAAAAAGGCAACATCAAGGTTTGCTAAGACCTTATTAAATAAAGCTAGTATGATAAGCATGGCCTCACTATTGACTCTACAAATAAATTCGAGTAGAAAAATTCTCCCATGTGTACTCTTATGAAGAATATGAAAGCTGAATTCTCTCATTTATAATAGGAAAAAAAATTACATAACCTAATTAACAAAGAATTAATACACAACATTACCATTTTAAAGCGAACAACTATTTCGTATGTAGTAGTAGTTCAAGTATCCGATGACAGAAAAATGAAGTTCATTGGAGTTTATATATTAATGTACAAAATTTTACATGTAAGACATGGCCAGCCTTACTCAAAGCAAGGTTCTCGACTAAGTTATAATATGATACTGTTTTTTCCAAATAAATTACTTTTATTCAAATGATAAAATTTCATAATGCAAGTTAAAAGCAAAAACTAAATTTTTTTGAAAATAAAAAGCAAAAACTTAAAAATAAAGAGAAATAGTTCTTAAAATATAATTACAAGAATCAAAATATTATACACTTAAAAAAAAATTCTTAAGATGAAGTATCGTATCACATCGAGACTTAAGATTTTTCTTTGATCCATCTTTTTGTTATTACTTAACATGTCTACAATGCAATCAAATACTCAATTAAAATTACTTTTCTTGCCTTTTGAGATGAAAATCATTTATTAAATTTTTGTATTCAAGTTTTGACACCAAATCTTTCTCAGTAGAAATGGAGCCAATCCATTTAGTATTTCTTGTGACATAGTTGACCGTAAAAATGATTTTATTAATTTCAATTTCAAAAAACTCTAATTTATTGAAAGAACACTGTCATCTAAACTCCCATTTATTATTTTAGAGATAATGTTAATTTTCTAAGATAAAATTATGATTTATTAAATAATAATTTATATAAAAATTTACTCTTTTTAAACTGAAAAAATAAAATTATTTAGGGACGCTCCAAAATTTAGATAAATATGGGCCCTAGGCAAAGGTTTTACTAGCCTTACACTACGGCGGGCCTTGATATAAGATGACAAGCTTAACCTTCAATTACATCAAGGGCACATATACTAATAAAAAATGAAGATAAAAGGAAATTAAATTTCAATAAAACGGAACATAATATTTTGAATAGGAGAGGAAAAACTAAGTTCTTTTTGTAACGACAACTCAATTTCTGATTTAACTGTGAGATTTACATAATTCGAATAAACGATTTTTAATAAATAATGAAATTACAAATAATAAATTAGGTTCATTTTTTTCTTATAAAGATTCCTTATTGGTAAATACAACCTAAATTTATTGCGGATGCAAATACTCACATCCTATAATTTAGTATAACTTTAGACAAAAATGGTTTCTTTCTGCCTTGAATTTCACCAACATGACCACCTTAGTCGTAAATCAAAATTTTAATTAAGTACAAATAAAAAAAGAGCTTAAAAAAAGGGAGGAAAAAAAAAAGAACGATGGGAGGAACAGATCAAATGGACTGGCAATAGAGAAATTAAAAAATTAAAAAAGGTCTCTGTCTCTCAATGATGTCTGGTCAGACTCCCCTCGTTGTCTCAGACTTCACTTTATTATATAAATTTATCATGTACAGAGTCAACACTAACCTCACCCACCCTCACCTACACCAAGGTCATTCTCGTCTTTTCACTCCTCTCTACACAGCTGTTCCTGTTCTCTTTAGCTTTTTATTAAATTACCCTTTTGTCCCTGTTCCCCAGCGATTTTTAGTTTTAGTTTAGTCTCCTCACTGTCAATACAATGAACAATTAAATAACGACCATAAATATACATTATTTGGAGATTCGTTAACACCACCCTCGAACTTTATATTTTCTCAAAAATAATCCTCCAATTTTGAATTATATACTTAAATTTATATTCAGTTTTGCATAAATATTTTGAAATATAATAATATTTAAGCATGAACTTATGGGGTCTGCCGCAGTAATAAAGTGGCTTGCAAAAACTTTATCTTTGCTTGCAATGGCAGCGTTCGACTCTACTCATTAGCCACTTCACAAAATTGGTAATTTTCCCATGCAATTTGAATCTTTTCTCTCATTTCCAAAGGTTCAGTTTTTGATTATACCTTAGAGACACCGATCAAGAATATCTGATAAGTTATACAGTATATAAAATATTTGTGATTAGTATAATAAAATCATAAAAAAGAATAAAAAATATGGTTTAAATCTATTATCTTTTTCCTCTCTCATAAAAGCAAGTGAACCAAATTATTTCATCTTTTTTTTTAAAGCTAAAAAAAAAAAAAAAAAAAAATCAAATCTACCTTTTTTCCATGACTTGTGCAAGCCTAGAGACTCATTAGGACCACATTGGGACACAGCCAAAATAGTAGTTTTCATACTAGAGAAAGTGACTCACATATGAGTGAGAGAATAGCTCACACAAAGAGGATGAGGAAACCAACAATTATAAGTGGGGGAATGCACATGGGTTGTAGAACCTATGACACACACGCAAGTGGGCTGTGCTTTTAATTGATGAGGCACAAGCCCAACTACTTGCTATACAAAATATACCCTCATTATAACATTATCATACTTATTATGGATTAATATAATACAACAATAAAATCCAAGTTACAAATACAACATTTTAAAAAGTACGACAGATATACAAATCCTCTTATAACTCAAGTGACATTTAAATTAATTAATTTCAATAATGAATTAATTAATTTCAATAATAAATTACTTTATAATTAATTAATTATATCTTAAAGAAGAGATTTAACTACTTTACTAATTGGGTTAAATTATATATTAATAGTAACTTCTGATTTGTATTGAAGAATATATAAGAGTCGTTAGGTAATCTTATTCAATCAGTATGATAGACAGGTCTCTTAGGTAAAAAAGAAATTGTAGCTGTTTTTTTAAAAGATTATGTTGTACCTCCAAAATATTGTGGTAAATTGTATAGTTGTGAAGTGTATTATTATATAAAGGGGAGAATTACTTCCAACTCATCTAGAACTTTAATATTCGACACATACAACGTTTTGATTTTTTTGCAATGTCCTCCCCTTGACTAATAATTGATTGACTTTGACTGTTAATAAATATGTTTGATTGTGTAAAAAATATTAAAAGACAAAATTATCCTGAATAAATTCACTTTTTATTATTTTTTAGAATAAAATTTAAAAACTTTAAGTAAGTTAAAAATAAATTTAATGAGATCTCTATCATTCATTTTTAGATGGACAGAGAAGATTAATTTGAGAAAAAAATTTAAAGCCAAAATAAAAAATAAAAATTGAAATTGAAAACAAAACAAAATTGAAAAAGAAAAATTAAAAAAATCTTGGTTGAACAAAATTAAAAAAATTAAATTAAATAAAAAATTAAAGTTGAATCATGTTGACGTCCGGAGACGGTCAACACCCAGTTGGGGGTTGGAACTTCGCCAACGGAACAATTTGTATGAGGTCGGCGGTGAAGACTATGTTGAGCCGGGGGTGAAAACCACGCTGGACAACCCCTTTTGATCCTTGAGGGTTGCGTCTAGAGTTAAATCCTTAACTTTCTCCTACCACCAAATAGCTTGGTGGCAAGAGTTGTCAACCCAAAAACATATATAAAGTTGAAGGTTCAACTCTGAACGC
The DNA here is from genome assembly GCA_019925255.1 of Litchi chinensis. Classification (NCBI taxonomy): domain Eukaryota; kingdom Viridiplantae; phylum Streptophyta; class Magnoliopsida; order Sapindales; family Sapindaceae; genus Litchi; species Litchi chinensis. The sequence goes on along the minus strand of CM034463.1, from coordinate 27,991,886 downwards.
GATCCTTAGGGGCCAAAAGGGGTTGCCCAGCGTGGTCTTCACCCTTGGCTCGACATGGTCTTCACCGTCGGCCCTATACAAATCGTTCTGTTAGCCAGGTCCGACTGTCAACCGGGTGTTGACCGTCTCCGAATGTCAACAAATCAAAACATAACATTTTTTTTTCAAATGAGAGATTTGGGTTAAACCTCGATCTTTAAACTTTGATTCAATCCAAATATCTCTTTTTTCTTAAAAAAAAAAGTTTTGTTTTGAGTCAACTTTAATTTCATTTTTTGTTGAACCCATTTTTTTTTTCAAATTTGTTTTGTTTGAAGATGAAGATGAATATGAAGATAAGTCTTCATTTGTTATTTTTAGATTTTTTAAATTTTTTTTAGTTTTGATTTTTAAATTTTTTTCCTCAAATTAAACTTCATTCAGATGGGCGATGAAGATCTTATTAAATTTATTTAAAGTTTTTAAAATTTATTTTAAAAGAAAAATAAAAAATGAATTTATTTAGAGATAATTTTATCTTTTAATATTTTTTTACACAATCAAACATATTCATTAACGGTCAAAGTCAATCAACCGCCGGTCCATGGAAGGACACTGCAACTAAACTAAAAAGTTGTATGCATGTGTGAATATTATAATTTCAGGTAGGTTAGAGGTAATTCTTCCTTATATAAAGAGTAATGCTATGTTTTTTTAATATTTTATTTAAATTCATATTTAAATGATATGATATGTGAGTTATGATAATATCATTTAAATATAGATTTAGATTAAATATTTGAGAATTCTAACATTACTATTATTTACTCAATTAAGAGGGATTTGCAAGGTATTAAAAAATGAAGAGGGATTTACATGACTTATCGGACTCTCTTTCTGTCTAATTAAACCAAATCTATTAATTACACATAAAAAATGGGAAGAGGTTGGTGAAGAATGACACAATTCCAATTCCAATTCCAATTCTATCCTCCAAAAGATTTGTTTGAAACTGAAATGACGTTTTTGACCTAGCTACATATGTAGGGACTATTACAGTAGAGAGGATAAAAATGTAAATAAAATATTGAATAAAATCTCCCGAAAAACTCCTCGCCGGCTTTTGACCGTTAACCTAACCCAAAAATAAAATAAAATAAAAACAAAAACATTTTTGAGCATTAACACCAGAAACGAGAATCAGAGGAGATTAAAAAAAAAAAAAGCAAAATAAATAAACAAAAAAAACTTTCAAACGAAGTTTTTGGTTGATTGAATCTTGTTTTGGAGTTGATGATCTCTCCACCAGCTCCTCCGTCTTTGACTGGGTCCCCGTCAACCCTGAAATTTTCACTTTCTTCGAACTCCTAAAAAAATATCAAAAGCAAAAAAGCGCACCAACTGATACATTTTTGAAGCCTTTTCTTTTTTTTTTTTTTCGTTTTTATAAATTAAAAATATTTCCTCTGAATTTAGCGGATCTGCTAAATTTAGAGGGAGAGAGGGAGGGAGGGAGAGAGAGAGAGGGAGAGAGAGTTAGGGTTTTCTGTTGGTTTTGTTGTTGGTTGTTGAGTTGTTTTGAGGTTTTGAGCGAAGATGATGATATCGAGAGGTTTGTTCGGGTGGTCGCCGCCGCATATACAGCCGTTAACGCCGGTGTCGGAGGTATCAGAGCCGCCGGAGTCGCCGTCGCCATATCTGGACCCTGGAGCGGAGGCTGCTGCTGCCGCGGCGGCTGCGCAGGAGCAGGAGCAGGAGGAGATGGAGGAGGCCGAGGAGATGGAGCCACCTCCCGCCGCCGTCCCCTTCTCTGGGCTATTCACTTGCGCCGACCGGCTCGACTGGGCGCTGATGATCGTCGGCTCGCTGGCCGCCGCCGCTCACGGTACGGCTCTCGTTGTCTACTTGCATTACTTCGCTAAGGTTATTGAGGTGCTGAGGCTCGGCCCGGGGCCTCCAGATCTACCCGCCGAGCAGTATCAGAGGTTTAGAGAGGTCAGAGCTTTACTTGTGCTAGGTCAATTAGTTTTGCTTTTATAAATGTGATGAAGAAATTGATACCTTTAGTGTTGATCGATGTTTATTTTTGGAGAATTTATTTTTTAGGTAATAAGAGGTGTGAACTCAGGGTTTTAGTTGGTTTAGCACTTATTTTTGTCATATAACTTATAGAAAACTGTTCTAGTATTAATATTCTGCATTAGCAAGATTAGTTTGTGGATATGGTTTGTTACGTAATTTTGATGTTTTGACCATATGGTGTAAAGCTGTGTCCAGAAAGATTTTGCTGTTCGTAATTTTAGGGTTTTGACGGAATTGTGATTAGGATGGGTAATTGAGTGTATGGTTGAATGAACTGCTCAGTGTTAGATGGAAGCTAACAAGATATAATCTAACAAGAGTTGTTTTGGAGGAGGCTTCTTGGAGTGTTCTGTTTTGTTTGCCTGTATCGATTAGGCAGCATGTTAATTGTTAGTTCTAATATTTCGCTATTGGTACAGATGGTTGAAATGTATTTTGCTTATATTCTAAGGTTTGCATTAGCTATTGTGGATATGTGCTTATTGAAAAGCCAGAAAAAGAGTTTTGTATCTATTAATTCTCTTGCTGCAATAAGACAAAGAAGTGGGTCGACCTGTACGTAGTAGGTAGATATTCTTTAGTTTGATTGGCATTTCAAGATTTTTTTTTCATCTGTAGAGGGCTATGCGGAAGCAGAACCCTTTGGTGTCAAAAAGTGTACTCGAATTCATCTGGCGATATCTGCTACTCTAGATTGAGAAACATTGAATGGAATAAGCATCTGCTTGTGGGGAGTTCATAGGCTTTTGTGTCCGTTCATTCCTTACTTTGCATGAATGGAACAACATTAGGATGGAGAAAGTTACCACTCATTTTGTTAAATTTAATTAATGGGGTCAATATTCAATCTGTGAAAATTGCTTGCTCCATACTGTGGATTTTTCTTTGGTTCTGAATTTCTGCCAGAAAATATGTAGCCATTAATACTATTTAAGGTATTAGTTTAGTTAATGGGAACTGGGAAGAATATGCAATCTGTTGAGAAACTTTATATCATTAGGTGTCTTATATGTTTCTGTTTATTTTTTATTATGTTTGATGCTGTCTAAACATTTCATACCTTATGTTGCTACATCTGTCTTATTTCATATGCCTATAAATACTTTTTATGTAATTTGTAATTGGCAATTTCATATAATAAAATCTCTTTTTGCAACTTTACACAACTCAATGAAGGCAACTCATGTGAACATTGAGCTGGGGTGATTGTAGCTACTTTAGGGTAATTAGTTTTCAGTTCATTGTAATATATAAAATGAGTTTCTATGTGAGCTGGAAGTTGCACCTACAAACTTTCAACTAACTTTAACTTTTGTTTCTCCTCTGCAGCTTGCATTATACATTGTTTATATAGCAGTGGGTGTTTTTGCTGCTGGTTGGATTGGTAAATTTTTAATAGAAACTCTAAATGGGCTTTTATTGCAATTTTTCATAAGAATGATGCATGTTTGCAGTCTTTGATACTAACTTGTTCTTTGTAATAGAGGTCTCGTGCTGGATTTTGACTGGGGAACGGCAGACTGCTGTCATCAGGTCAAAATATGTTCAAGTATTACTTAACCAGGACATGAGTTTTTTTGATACCTACGGTAATAATGGGGATATTGTGAGCCAAGTGTTGAGCGATGTGCTACTCATTCAGTCTGCCCTTAGTGAAAAAGTATGTTTTGATCTAAAATTTTGTCTCACATTGAGATTTTTTTTTTCCCTCCTAGAATTACAATGATTCTCTGGTGGTCCTTCCATTGCAGAATATTTTCTTATTTATTAATTGGCCTTCAATGACGCAGGTTGGAAACTATATTCATAACATGGCAACTTTTTTCAGTGGTCTTGTCATTGGATTTGTCAACTGTTGGCAGATTGCCCTCATAACATTAGGCACTGGCCCGTTCATTGTTGCTGCTGGAGGGATATCAAATATATTTCTTCATAGGCTTGCTGAGAATATTCAAGATGCATATGCTGAAGCAGCTAGTATTGCTGAACAGGTCCTCTCTCACAGTCGTTCTCTCTATCTCTCATCTATTTTCTCTGCATCCCCCTTCCCGTTTACCCCTCTTTCCACAGCCAAAAGAAAGTAAAAAATTAAAGTCAAAATTAAACATATTGATCTCTATTGTCCTAAGACTATTCTCACTTTTTTATAATTGTCAATTGGGCTTATGTTTGTCTTGATACTAAAAGATTTACTAAATGTTTACCTTGTTGTAGAATTTGAACTCCATCGCGCTGAAACATTTTAATATTACTCATGTATAGTTTTAATTCTTTCTAGCTTATTTGAAATAGGCTACCAACCACCCCCCACCCCCCCAAAAAAAAAAAAAAAAAAAGAAAGAAAAAGAACAAAAAAAAAAAAAGGACTGAGAGAGTGGCAATATTTTGGTTATAGCTCCTGAGAAACCAATCTACAATTTTAAGATAAATGCACATGGTAGTTCTTCTGTGCTGCAAGAGTTGAGATTGGTGGCAGGACCTTTTTGTTTAGTTTTATTACTTGTGCAGTATGCCCTTAGAACATGCATTAAAAGTATAAATATAATTTTGTATTCACTCTCTCGATCGTTAAAGCACTTGTTATTATTTCCCTTCATAAACATATAGTATATGTTTTCAAACAGTTTTCTAATATATTGGACAATCTGCACAGCTTCATTTGTTTTGAACGAATAGGTACAATATTTTTTTTTCGCTTGTTCGATCCATGGGGCACATGTTAATATTTTCCTTGATAAAATTGTAATATATGTGCTAACAGTTTCTCAAATATATAGGATATTCGATGCATTGATGGTGTGATGTTGATAGGCTTTACTTTGTTGTTTCTTTTTGTATTTAGTAATCTTAACTTCAATATCTGTAAATCACATGTTTGTTTAGAAAGCATGGGTTCCAATTATCTTCATATATATATATATGTAATTATAAATGTTAGCACGTATCACTTCGTTAGTACAGATCTTTTTGGAATGTCTGCTTGTTACACTTTTGGTCTTGCTTGGTTGTGGTCACACTGGTGACAGCTTACTGAGAGATTCTAGTTTGCCAATGAATGTTTAAAATGTGCAGGCAGTTTCTTATATTAGGACTTTGTATGCGTTTACAAATGAAACTTTGGCCAAGTATTCTTATGCAACCTCACTACAAGCTACTCTGAGATATGGTATCCTGATTAGTCTTGTTCAAGGACTTGGACTTGGGTTTACATATGGTCTTGCGATATGCTCTTGTGCCTTGCAACTTTGGGTTGGAAGATTTCTAGTTACACATGGCAAAGCTCATGGTGGTGAAATCATAACAGCCTTATTTGCTGTAATTTTAAGTGGCCTGTAAGCATCTTGTTCTCCCATTTCCTGCTGCCATTCTTTTAATATCCATTGTATCTAATTTGTTGTGTCTCTTTTAGTGGGTTGAATCAGGCAGCAACAAACTTCTACTCTTTCGACCAAGGGCGAATTGCTGCTTATAGACTTTTTGAGATGATAAGTCGATCATCCTCTACTACCAATCATGATGGGAACAGCCTGCCATCTGTGCATGGAAATATAGAGTTTAGGAATGTATATTTTAGCTACCTTTCTCGTCCTGAGATCCCTATCTTGAGTGGATTTTACCTCACTGTCCCTGCGAAAAAAGCTGTGGCTCTTGTTGGCAGAAATGGCTCTGGGAAAAGCAGTATTATCCCACTTATGGAGAGGTTTTATGATCCTACATTAGGTGATATGGCTAAATATCTTTTAGTGTTGTAGCATCAATTCAATCAAAGTATTACCGTAAGTTTGTAGCAGTTATGTCCACAAGCAGATTCTGATGCTTTTTCCTTTTTATGGTGCAGGAGAAGTCCTTTTGGATGGAGAAAATATTAAAAACCTGAAACTGGAATGGTTGAGAAGTCAAATAGGACTTGTCACTCAGGAACCTGCCTTGCTGAGTTTGAGTATAAGGGATAATATTGCTTATGGACGAGATGCTACTTTGGATCAAATTGAAGAGGCTGCTAAAATAGCACATGCACATACATTTATCAGCTCACTTGAGAAAGGCTATGAGACACAGGTGAAACTCGAACAGTTGCATTAGTAATTTTTTTTTCCCCCCTCCATTTGGCTCTTCTTTTTGAAATTAATTTTTTATGCATTTCAGGTGGGTAGGGCTGGTTTAGCTTTGACAGAGGAGCAAAAGATAAAACTTTCTATAGCTAGAGCAGTGCTTTTAAACCCATCCATTCTTCTGCTTGATGAGGTTACTGGTGGGCTTGATTTTGAAGCTGAAAGAGCAGTTCAGGAGGCTCTAGATCTGCTCATGTTGGGACGTTCAACAATAATAATTGCTCGACGGCTTAGTCTTATAAGGAATGCTGATTACATTGCCGTGATGGAGGAGGGTCAGCTTGTAGAAATGGGAACACATGATGAATTATTAGCCCTGGATGGCCTGTATGCAGAACTTCTCAAATGTGAAGAAGCAGCTAAACTTCCTAGAAGGTATGCATACTATTACTGGAAACATCATGTTTGAAAGTGTATTCTTTCTTTATAAATATGCTTGCAACAAAATGAATGTGTGTTAGCTGAGTAACATGTAAATATAATATGCATTTCCAGGATGCCAATTCGAAACTACAAGGAGACTGCAACCTTCCAAATTGAGAAGGATTCTTCAGCAAGTCATAGTTTCCAAGAACCTTCATCCCCTAAAATGCTCAAGTCTCCCTCTCTGCAGAGAGTTGGCATATTTAGGCCGACAGATGGTGCCTATGACACACAAGAATCACCTAACACTCGAAGCCCGCCACCAGAGAAGATGGTGGAAAATGGTCTTCCCATGGATTCAGGTGATAAGGAACCATCAATTAGAAGGCAAGACAGTTTTGAAATGAGATTACCAGATTTGCCCAAGATTGATGTTCTGTCTGGAAATCGAACAACATCAAATGGTTCAGACCCTGAATCTCCTATATCGCCGCTTTTGACATCTGATCCTAAAAATGAACGTTCTCATTCTCAGACTTTTAGTCGACCCCTTAGTCACTCTGATGACATTCCTATGAAAATTAGGGAAGGAAAGGATACACAACATCGTAAAGCACCATCATTTTGGAGATTGGCACAGCTGAGTTTTGCAGAGTGGCTCTATGCTGTGTTAGGATGCATTGGTGCTGCCATATTTGGTTCTTTCAATCCTCTTCTTGCCTATGTTATTGCACTGATTGTAACAGCATATTATAGACCTAGTGAACATCATCTACGGCAGGAAGTAGACAAATGGTGCTTGATAATTGCATGTATGGGTATAGTGACAGTTGTTGCTAATTTTTTGCAACACTTCTACTTTGGTATCATGGGGGAGAAAATGACTGAACGAGTAAGGAGAATGATGTTCTCAGGTATAAATCCTTAATATAATTCTAATCTTCCTTTGTGTACAATATTTTTTGTTTGCCACTTATTAATGCTTTTATTATGACAGCAATGCTTCGCAATGAAGTTGGATGGTTTGATGAAGAGGAGAATAGTGCTGACACCTTGTCCATGCGCTTGGCAAATGATGCAACATTCGTCCGAGCTGCTTTCAGCAATCGACTTTCAATTTTCATACAAGACAGTACTGCCGTGATTGTGGCTATCCTAATTGGGATGTTGCTGCAATGGCGATTGGCACTAGTAGCATTGGCAACCCTGCCAGTTCTCACCATCTCCGCTGTTGCTCAGGTCAGCATTGTCACTACCTGTTTTTTGATGTACGAATATCTATGATTCATTAAATCCTTTGACTGATTTTGCAATGAGCCTTTTCCTTGCTTTTGTAAGTTAGCCTTTGCTTTTTTTTTGGGGGGGGGTTATTTTTTGTTTCTTTTTTGGTGAAAAAATTAGAACTTATCCCAAAAAATACACAAGAAATTTATGTTCCAATTTCATCCATTTCCAATTTTAGTGTTTGATATTGAAGTATCATATATCTATTTCTTTTCCCTAAATCCTGAGTGGGTTAATTATTGCAGAAATTATGGCTTGCTGGATTTTCAAGGGGAATCCAGGAGATGCACAAGAAGGCATCATTGGTCCTTGAGGATGCAGTTAGGAATATTTACACTGTGGTAGCATTCTGTGCTGGTAACAAGGTAATGGAACTCTATAGATATCAGCTGAAGAAAATATTCAAGCAGAGTTTTCTTCATGGAATGGCCATTGGGTTTGCATTTGGCTTTTCACAGTTTCTACTTTTTGCCTGTAATGCTCTTCTTCTTTGGTACACTGCCATCTCTGTTCGAGAAGGCTATATGGATTTGTCTACAGCTCTCAAGGAATATATGGTTTTTTCTTTTGCAACATTTGCCCTTGTGGAGCCATTTGGATTGGCTCCATATATCCTGAAACGGCGTAAATCACTCACTTCGGTATTTGAAATTATAGATCGAGTGCCAAAGATTGAACCAGATGATAACTCAGCATTGAAACCCCCTAATGTTTATGGAAGCCTTGAGTTGAAAACTGTTGATTTTTGTTATCCAAGTCGGCCAGAGGTGCTGGTATTGAGCAATTTCAGTCTCAAAGTCACTGGGGGACAAACTGTAGCTGTGGTTGGAGTTTCAGGGTCTGGAAAGAGCACCATAATATCCTTGATTGAGAGATTTTATGATCCGGTTGCTGGTCAGGTGCTACTGGATGGTCGAGATTTGAAACTTTACAACTTGAGATGGTTGCGAAACCATTTAGGTCTTGTTCAACAGGAACCCATTATCTTCTCAACAACAATCAGGGAAAATATTATATATGCGAGGCACAATGCTAGTGAAGCCGAGATTAAAGAGGCTGCAAGAATAGCTAATGCTCACCATTTCATCAGCAGCTTGCCCCATGGTTACGACACACATGTGGGAATGAGGGGTGTGGACCTGACACCAGGACAGAAACAGAGAATTGCTATTGCGCGTGTGGTTCTGAAGAATGCGCCCATCTTGTTATTGGATGAAGCTAGCTCATCCATTGAGTCCGAGTCAAGTCGAGTAGTGCAGGAGGCTCTTGATACATTGATAATGGGAAACAAAACGACCATTCTGATTGCTCATAGAGCTGCGATGATGAGGCACGTTGACAACATAGTAGTTCTCAACGGAGGTCGAATCGTGGAAGAAGGCACCCATGATTCTTTGGTGGCCAAAAATGGTTTGTATGTCCGTTTGATGCAACCCCATTTTGGGAAGGGTTTACGTCAACATCGATTGGTTTAGATCTGGAATTCATGATTGATTATAACTTACGTGTGGATGACCTCTATAGCTCTCATTCTGTTCATTTTGAACTGCCAGAAACATTGACAACAGGTTGCTAGAATGAGCTAGAGCTAATGTGAAAGGCAAATGATGAGGGCTTGTAACAATACACGGCTAGAAGAGTGAGCAGCACGGGCAGCAGTGGTAGTTACATTGTTTTTATAAGTAGGGCCTTAGGGGTAGGCGAGTTTGGAAATTTGGTTGGGTGTTGGAGGTGGTGGGTAGATGCATATTCTTTTTGGAGGCAAGCATATTGTTAGATTGAAGTTGTGCATTGTCTCCAAGGTATATTGATTTGTTTAGTAATTAGAAAATGAAGATAATTTTAGTCCTACTGAGGTGAGGTGTGTTTCTTGGTTTTTCCTTGTATTATTATTATTTTTTTCCTTATGGTTATCGAAATTTTGTAACTGTCTTGCAGCTTTTGGATGTTGAATGTGTGTTGGTGTAAATTTTACGTTTGTGAAATCCAATGGAAGATTAGAAGAGGGAAAACAAGTGAGAATATGTTGTAATTTCCTTGTAAATAAATATGTTGATAGTGATAATTGCGCTTAAATACCTGTCCGATGGTCCAATCTTTGATTCTATAGACAGGATTGCTGGTAACATAATTATATAATGTAAATGCTAAATGATGTATGTCACTACATGCAAAATATGCTTTTGAATTTCCCGAAGTATTTTTATTAGTTAGAGATGCCGAACCCAGGAAACAATTAAAAGCAACATTTATATTGCAACAATGTGAGGTATACAACAATACAGATTCTACTGCTTGACAGGCCTAAAACCACAAACAACCTTTTTGAACCCACCACTTAAGCTTCCTACAGATCCTACCTTTATTATTATTATTCTCATTCATGGTCTAATTTCATTTGCTAGAACGAGTGTGTAATAGATAATCTCCCACCAAAAGCCTGTTGGTGCAGTGATATTAACAGCACTTTGCCTAGTCAAAGGGCAAGGTTTAAGGCACAACACCCACAAAAATTGTAGGGCGAATTTCTCATTAAAATTGTAGGTAGATCTCGACTTCTAAGAGTAGTATTCCGGATCCCACGATAGAGTTATATTTCAGTTAGATTCCCACAGTTGTCTGACTTAATGTTAGGAGATTCATAACTAAATAAATAAATAAATAATCTCCCTATGCCAAAGTATCAAACTATCAGATAATTATCACAAGAGCATCAATGTTATTTATTTTCACTTACTAGTGAGTGATGCAACTTGCTTAGACGATGGAGAACGTACAATGTGCGATGTCAAAGTCCACAGCGTAAATGGAAGTACAAAGGGCTGATAACATGGTAATGATCCTCTGAGTGGAAGCAACACCAAGCTGAAGATGCAACAAGAGAGTCGTGTCTTAACAAGCACAACAACAAATGAACTTCAATTCAAACGCTTGATTAACAAACGAAGAAAAAAGCATATGAACACTACTACCACTTTTACATCTTTTTTCTGATTAATTTAATTCCTTTACATCTTGGTGTAAATGGTATTTAAATTCAAGCACTAAGCATTTTACTAGTTAAGCTAACTAGTACCCATCGATTCGGTTAGTTTGATTAGGGGACCATACCTAAATTTATCTAGCCACAAAAAGTTTAGCAATGATAAATTATGGGGAAAAGTAAGGGAAGAAAATGAGTAAGTTATGCATGCACATAGTGAAGGTGACTTGAATTATATTGATTTGAACATTCATTCAAAATAATTAATTCGTTTCAACCCTAATTTTTCTTTTTTAATAATGATTTTAATGGAAATCACTCATCGATAGTTATCAATAGTATATGAAATACCTATAAGACTTTTAGGTTGGGGGAGTTGAACTCACAAATCAGTTAAAAGCAATATTTATATTGCAGCAATCACTTCTGATATATACAAAAAACACCAAGTTCTGACGTTTGACAAGAAAAAGAAACAAAATCCAATTTACTCATTGATGATGAGCCATACAAAGCTCTATTATAAACCATCATCATCATCATCATCATCTCAATTCTCAGATATCAAGCACTTTGAAAGAGTCTGCCACCACTTTGAGCTTATTCCGGACCCTTTTCCACCGTCTTTCATTTGCTCCAACGATCATTGTGTAATATCTCCCTATGCCAAAATGCCAATCATTATCAAGCTACCAAAAGTTTATAAACCATTCGTTCAGTCACTTCAAGTAGCCAAAACACTTCCTTACATGGACAGAATCTTTCTTCTATTAGAGCTATGGACAGAATCTTTCTTCTATTAGAGCTTGACTTGTTTTGATCAAATAAACTGTCAATGGTCTTATTCACTATTCTAGGAAATAAAAAAGATACAACATGATCATGTGCATAATTTCACTGATGAGATTATTGGGTGCTTACCATTTGCAATGACTATGCTTGCAAAGGAAGTGGTGGCAAAGTTTGGAGATCTAAGTCCATATTCAAAGTAGTAGTAATTCTTCCCATCTATAGTCCGCTGCATTGATCAACAGGCAGAATCAAAGAATTTGTCATCAGTGAGAAAAATAGACAAAGAAACACCATCGAATTGTGTACATTTTGCATTCCTATCTTAAAAACATACATAGAGTGTATAATGGGCATTATGTTTTCTAGTTCTTGTTTTGCAAATATCAAACGAACAGCATTTTAATATTACTTCATACATTTAAAAGTAAAATCAGGTTCTAAAAATGATAATTCAGTGCTCAAAAGCAAAAGGGCGTTTTGAAACACAACACACAGAGCCACAAACCTCTTGCATGTCTAAAATAGTAGCCACTTGATTTGGCGCAGCATACACATGCTTTGTCAAATTACTAACCACCTGACAAACAAAGAAACCGGTAAAGACCATACTTGTTCAGAATAGACAAATCAAGTGAAATTGCGATTCATTACCTCTTCCATGGGACCCAAATCATGGACATCCTTTTTTGCAGTTGGTATAAATCTCACCCTAACTGTTTGCAGCTGCAAAAATCTGTCTTTAAATGCAGAATCATGTCCTATGTAATCAAAATCCTGACAAACAAGATCAAGACTGGTCATTTAGTATTTCATTGAATTTTGGCAACAAAGTTGATCCTTGCATAAATTTGTAACGTAATTGCAGAACTTACTATCCAATCTGAAGGATAATAATATGAATAGCCATCAATTTTGTCTACAAAAGCATTGTAGTTTTTCGGGATCCCTGCACAATAACTAATTTCAGGCAGTGTATTGTTTAAAATTTAGTTACTAAAGTTGGTGGCTTCTAGTTCTCATATAGAAAAATTCATGCAAGAAAATATATTTTTCGCAAAAGCACTTACGATTGCTTAATTCAAAACATATTGTTTAAGAAACCAACCATCAAATGACTTCTCTGAAAAGCACCTTGCAAAGAGTACTTTTATCTATTTCAGCAACACCACAATAAGATGGAACCAAAACATCAGCTTTTAATTTATTTGGAAGGGCTTTGTGATTGCAAAAAGTATCTCCAAAAGCACTCAAACTAAACTTATCGATACCATTACAAGTTATATAAGATGACCAATGTAATAATACCTTCAGCAAGAAGGGGATCTGCAGGGAGAAATCTTGCAGTAAGCAATCCAGCTCCCAAAAGCAGCAGCCTTCTCTTGCAGCAATTGTCTAATTTAATTCAAATTATGAGAGAAGGACCAAAAATTGATGTTTTACGTTCGAAAAAATATTCATCCATATATCTGTACAATCATGTAGGACAAACACTAAACATATTAATAAAAAATTTACATTCTATATAGGGAACTCTACAAGGTACAAACCTGTATAAATTACTAATTTAAAACCAAATTTTGTACAATGCCATATTTTCAGGAAATCACATAACAAAAGTTCACAATTGCTACAGTACACAAGAAACATATATTTCCAGGAGTACATACACATCATCCAACATAGCAAGAAGAGTAAATTTGAGAGGAAATTTTCAGATGGGGCATCTTACTTTCTTCATAGGAAGTGGTCTGTGTTGGGCATGTGACAGAGTTGTGACAAGAAACAACGCCAGCTGGTCGATTCAACTCATTCAAATAGGCCACGTTAAACTGTAACAAGTGACATTAACAAAGGCGTTAGCTTTAGGAGACTGGTGAGGAAGAAAAGGAGATGTTGTTGAAAGAAGGACTGACCTTCTTTGATAAGGTCGTGGAAACACAGTTCAAAGAAGGTGATGAAAATGCCATTTCTGTTTTTTTGAAACTATGAGGAGCTGTAGCTTCTCATGAGATGGATATTTGGATAGGTGCAGTGCAGTCTGGTTTTTCAGTTTTGTGCCTTTTAGTTAGTTGTTTATTTCCCTCTCTTTTTTCTCTCACGTGAGTGTCACTTGCTTCGATGGATAATGTTTTATGGACTTGGTTTTGATTGGACAATTTTAGAGGTGTCCATTGAATTTTGACTGAGACGGGGCGGACTTAAATTTTTAAGTTTGAGGACCGGGTATGGGCATATGAACGGGTCTATTAGTATATATATATATTTTTTAATTTTAGTTTTATTTATTTTTTTAGTGTCGATATTTGCACTCTTTAAAATTGTATTTGCACCCTAGGTAATTATATTTTTGAAAATCCAATATCATCCCTAGTGAAATTACTAAAGGATTAAATAGAGTTTGTAAGTAATTATAATTAAATGTTTACCTATAATAACATTTTTGTCTGATTTTTTTAACTGCATTTTCTTTGCACACCAATCATTTGTAAAAGTGGTTACGTATTTTCCTTGATCCTAAGAGATTAAGAGTTTAAGTTTTGTCTTTATTTTAAACACAAGGTGTGGGTAATTTTTTCTAAACTTAATCTCATTCCCTCACCCTAAAATGAAAAACAATTTCATATATAAAATCTTTTTATTTTTTTAAAACCTAATTTCTCTTTTAAATACTAATTGGATATGGTTACTTTAATGGTTGAATAAAATTATCCATTAATAACAACTATTGGATATTCTTTAATAACCTAATTTATCTTCTAAATACTAATTGGATTTAGTTACTTTATTGGTTGAATAAAGTTATCATCAATAGTAACCCTCGGATATTTTTTAATAATCATCTTTACAATCAATATAATATTTGTTATTGATGAGTAACCTTACCTAATAGGTAAGAAAAATATAAGAAGGAATAGTAATTAATTACCAAGTAAAGAGAATGAATCAAAATCATTGGATGAAGTTGATTGTGAAAAAGTAAGTTGTAAACTAATTTTTATTATGTTTATCCGAAGAATAAATCACTATTTATTGTCTTCCCTATTATTAATATCTTTTTTTTTTCCCTCTCTAATAACCATTATACGTTTTTATTTGTTTATTTATTTTTTAATTTAGGATGAACTCAAACTGATCTCTTAAATATCCTAAAGTTAAAAAGTACAAACTTGGTTGGTTGTAGATGCTGATATTTTTTCCGTGTTCCTTGGAATAGGATGCTGCGACAACAATAGATTTAATTTCTTCTTGTTCATTTCCTCTTTTAGAAAGTGGTTCCCATATTCAAAAATGTTTCGTTACTAAATAATCATAGATATTGTAGACTAAATTTTTTCTTGAAAGTTAGTTTTGTCCCTTAAAATGCCAATTTTGTAGACATGGTCAATGGCATCCTTGGCCAGCCTACTAGCACTTATACCTTGAAGGCGCAATTTCTACTACTAATAAAGACAATTTCTCACTATATAAAAATTTATGGGTTGTCCCCCAACCTTGTGTGAGCTATCTTCCCCATCTATATGTGACTTACTCCTTTCTGTAAAGGAGTTGCTCCCTGAATTGCATCATAGAGTCAAACCTCACGTGGTCTCGATTGATTTCTAGGTTTGTCCTAGTCATAAAAAAAAAAAAAAAATGACAATTTTGCGATTCATGTCCTAGATAAGGATGCTTTAATTGCCTTTGTGCTAAATCAGGTTTGGTTAGAGGATCATCCTCATGGTGTGGAAAAGTTTCTTTCTTGTGTTTTTCCAGATTGATCCTAGTTATTTGATTTTGTTTAAATAATAAATATAAGTTTGATTTTGCTCTTGCAGTTTGGCATAATAGTAAAAAAAAAAAAAAAACGCTCTAACTTCAGAAATCATTAAGAATCCCCTCTATAGTTTGACATAATAGCAAAAAAAATCTCTATCATTTATAAAAATAACAAAAAAACTTTTTAGTGATTTTTGAAATCATGAGGTTTTTTGGTTATTTTTATAAACGATAGAGTTTTTTTTTTTTTAATATATAGACACTGTTTTTATAAGTTACATGAGAGTCCTTAATGATTTTTAAAATTAGGAGATTTTTTGGCTATTATGCCAAAGTATAAACGGTAGACTTATCCCAAATAATAATAATAACTTATCCCAAATAACAACAACAACAACAACAATTACAACATTTTGATTATACAATACCTTCTCTCGAATGAGATAACATTTGACTCAAACTACAACTCATTTAGTATATTTTTTGTATATAGAAGTAAGAAAAAATATTCTAAAAATAAAAAATGAAATGATAATTATAAAGTTGATTAGATAATAAAATAGATATATACTTAAAAAAAAAAGATAATAAAATCAATATAAATAGGGTGTATTATAAATGTATAATACAACAAAAATTAAAAGAAATGTATTTTATAAATCTCAAGTTTGATGTTTTTCTTGTGCGGGATAGTCACGCCCTATCTCTCAAGTACACATGTTTTCATTGTTGATTCATCATATCATGATGAATTTTAGCAACAAAATAAATTGATGGTAACAAAGTGTTTTTTTTTTTTTTTTGTTCCAAGGATCGAAATTGGTTCAAGGGACTATTAAGACCTACCGGGATAAAAACACTAGTAGTATAGCCGGTGAAACTACTTTCAAATGGGAGAGATCTATCGATACGAAGGTGGAAAGGAGACCCACAAAAGGGTGGAGAGACAACCTACATATAATGTGGAACAACAAATTTATTGACTTACTCTGGGTGTCGAACCTTGCCATTAGAAAGAAACAACTGGCGCCTATACAAACGGCACCAACTACTAAACGACGACAAAGTGTTTATTTTGGAAGAATGAAAGGTATGGAATGTAAAGGTAGAAAGAGCTTTAATACTCACAAGATGTAAGATGATCTTATTGCTTGGAAACCTGCAATCATTTATAAGAACACTATATATATACAAACTAGATCACTAGAATTAACCTTCTATGATTTTCACTAACATTTTAGTAACCAACATTTTAATCTAACGAATAATGACCATTAGATCTAATAGTGGGTGATATAGAGTCAATTATAAGTTACAAATGACTAAATACAAACTTTGCAAGTTCGAACCTTTGAGTTGTTTTTCACACACCACCTCTTAGTAAGAATAGTTGATCACATTTCTTGATCCTATGATGTCAAGGGTTCAAATCAGGGTTTAAATCTCACCCTTATAAAAAATATGGGTAGTTTATTATAAATTTAATCCCCCTCTCCCACCAAAAAAGAAAGAAAGAAATAAATAAATAAAAAGAGAGGCTTGCTTGAAGACTAGCACTCCAGCTTACTCTAATACAGAATTTATATCTCTTTCTTAATATGGAAAGCCTTATATCGTAGACATTTTTTTAAAGGAATTTAAGGCTTTTTTTTCACTTATTTGTTTTAATTCAATTGAATATATTATTCCCCGCTGCTTAAATTTTGGAATAAATTAATATTGGATTAAAATTTAACCAACGCATAACTAATTATTTTTATTATATATTTATCATTATCAAGTTAGATTATATTAGTGTTTATCAGTTGAAGTTTAATATTCCAATAATTTATGATTTGTTTTACATATCATTATTAGTTCTAATTAGATGGTAAATTAAAAAAAAAAAAAAAATCTCAGTGGGATTGCTTCTTCTTGGTCATTTTGAACAAAAAAAAGGTACTAACATGTTACTCAAAACCTAAAATCCATGCTTGTGGGTACAAACTAACTAATAATTTCTTAAATGAGATGGAAAATAATAATATCTCTAATGTAAATAATCAAATATGAATTTTTTTTTTGTTTTGGTCTATTCTCAGTGGATTAATCTATTGGTGATGATCAGGTTAAATTGCCTATAGTTTGTAGTGAAAAAAAAAAAGAAAAAGAAAAAGAAAAACTTAGATATTGCTTAGGGAAATCTAACTTAGATATTGTTTAGGAGAAATCTAACATCCCAAAAATCAATTGGAAATTAATCAAGGCAATCCTAAATCAATTGGTCACCTTAGCCCAATAGAGATAGGTTGCCCAAATCTTCAAATTAATTTGAAGGAGCAGGCCTATGAGGAGT
Source organism: Litchi chinensis (assembly GCA_019925255.1). Classification (NCBI taxonomy): domain Eukaryota; kingdom Viridiplantae; phylum Streptophyta; class Magnoliopsida; order Sapindales; family Sapindaceae; genus Litchi; species Litchi chinensis. The sequence goes on along the minus strand of CM034463.1, from coordinate 27,974,200 downwards.
AAACCTAAATACAAAGCCCAAACTCGGTTATTCCTTAGGAAAAACAAGAGTGGAAAAAGGGTCCAAATTACCTTAGGAAAAAAGAGGGAAGTGAGTTTGAAAAAAGAGGGAAACCCTAAAAAATGAACTAATCCCCTCCGACCAGCGAAACCTCTCGATGTCACCCAAAGGATGACCTCAACATTTAACTCGACATTGACATAGTGTAGACGTAGTAGATTTCAACAAAATGAGAGGTTCACAGTGTGCCACCTATTCCCAAAATCAGGCCAGCCAATTAAAGGGAAACACATATCTCTTGCAAACAACTCATAAATAGAAGAAAGAGAGGTATGGAAAGCGATGGGACATAGATGGAATAGGCGATAAGAGACAGAGATGTAAATAGAAGGGGAAGCTGGTAGGAATTTGACCTTATCAAGGAAGAAGAAAATGACTAGCAAACCTCCAAGGCATAGACAACAATATATATAAAAAAAATAATTGTTCATCCAAAATATAAGTTTTTGGGAAATGCGCATAAAACGGACTAATATGCGAGAAAACTCTCTTGGGAGGTATCCTCACAAATATTAGACCTCGTTCTAGGTTTGTTTTAGTGTTATTGAGTAATTTCTTTCCTTTAAAAAGCTTTTCAAAAAAACCATTTGTCTTTCAACCGAAAGGATCTTTCCTTATGAAAATCACTTGACTTGAGCATCGGAGGGTTTCTTGCAGGTGAAACACTGACGACCCCTAACCTCTACTTTCTGTCTCGCATGTATAACTAAGGAAAGAGTGAACAGAGGAAGGAAGGGATACATCAACCTAAAAGTTAGATTTTAAAGGTCTTAGTTTAGATTTGTAATTTATAAATAGTTGAGGGAGTCAAATGAAAATTTTTCGGGATTATATGTTCAGTCTTTTTCTTCCTCCCTTGGATTGAAGCATTTTCTCTCTCTCTCTCTCTCTCCAGATTTTTTTCAGATTTCCATTTTCGTGAGCTCCACTTTGACTCCTCGTTCTGGCCTCGTCCAAGCTCCGTTTTAGTCAAATTTGGTGTTGTTGGAAAGCTTGTGCGACGTAGATTCCATAAGTACTAATTTCATAAATTTTTGTCACCGTTTGGGTCTCTGATTTTTGCAAACAAAGTCCGGCCACCAACCAATTTTGATTTTCTTAGATTTCGGTGAAACCAAACGATTTTGACTCCGGTTAACCTCATTTTCGTGACAAGCGTGTCGAGGACAACAAAACTCCCTAGCGGCACTTCTCACCACCGTGGTTGTCGGAATCCATTGCCGGAACGTCGCCGTTGACCACCACATACGGTGGGGATTTGATTCAGAACGGTTATAACTATATTGGAAATAAAAGTTTTCGGAGTGGTTAATAGCCCATATTGAGGTAGGAGTTCAATCCTAATCTTATAGAAATTTTTATGTTAAAGTTGATGTTTAATTGAACTTTTATAATCTTGGAAGTATAGTAATTATTTGTGGGAAATATATTGTGGATTGTGGAAATATATTATGGATTGCCTTGAAAATATATTGTGGATTGTGGAAATATATTGTGGATTGCTTTGGAAATATATTATGGTTTATTACAAGGTTGCAAAAGGTTTGGTTTATCAAATTAGCAGCTGTTATGTTACCGAAATTTTTTTAAATAAAAAGAAGGGTTTTCAAAATATCGGTTTCTATACATATATTGTATTGATTGCTTGATGGATTTATTTAAATTGTTTAGTAACTCGAATGGGGTAAAGATCCACCGTCCTAGTCATTTGGTAAGGCTATCATGAAATATTGTATTATACGACTTTATGTCGGGGTCACTGCGTAGGGTATTACTACGCAGGGTATTTTTCTGGTATGGTTACCAGGGTCACGGTGGGCCAAACGTTGTTTTCTTATTCAAAATAATTTATTGAAATTACAGGCCACCGGGTATATGACTAGGGAACGGGATCTACCTTGATTCGAAAAATGCTATGACTTGATTTAAATTTTTGATGTTTTATTTATATTTTATTTCTATCTTGGAAGCATGTATGTATATATATATATATATGTATTTTTATGAAATAATATATGAGATTTGTTTAGATAGTAATCATGCAGGTTTTTAACCATGACTTTAAAAAGTGGTTTTCGAAACCATATCGGGATTTAAATCCTACTGGGCAATTGCTCACCCTTCCTTTATTTTTCTCCCTCCAGGAAATGTGCAGGATGATTTAAGTGGCCACCCGACTGAGTAGATAGACGACTAGGAATCAAGTGCTTGACTTGTGATGTATTTCTTTAATTATTATTATTATTATTTTTATTTGGACATTTATGGATGAATGTTTTGAAACCAAATTGAGAGGATTCTTATTGATGTATTTAAAACTTTGTATTCTAGACACCAGAGTTGAGAATTTTTATTTGGAAATCTAAGTAGATGTGAAAACTTAATTGTGATAAGCTGATTGCATGACTAAGTGTTTTTAAATTTTATTGTGGCTATGAATCCATGATTTTTAGCAGGTGTTCGCATATCTGTGGGGATGGATTTTCACCGGAATCATTTTAGATTGTTTAAAGTTTTTCATTATACTTTTCTCAATATGTTAAATTTGATACTCCGAAGTATCTAAATAGAGAAATATTTTTATTAATTAATATTCACAATTCTGCCACGGCCTAGGGCCTGGGCCCTGGGTCGTGACATGTAACATCTGCATTAGGGGCCTAATCCCTTAAACAGTAAAGGGATTAACCTAAAAGTTACCTTGTTAGGTTGTATTCACTTAAGATCTTAATATTACTATTGATATAACCCTCTATGGATAATTTTTGCATCAACAGCTATGTTGTAATTAACCAGAAATTTATTGAATCATTGTGATACAATATTATGATAGGATTCATATAATGAAAATTTAGACAATTTAAAAAATTAATTTACATGTTATATGTATGACCGTCTAGACATGAATTCCAATAGTAAAAGTTTAGACAATTTCAAAATGTGTACATTCTATTTACGTGACATGGTTAATTTCACATGTAATTTGTTTGTTTGTTTATTTGTTTTTTACTAGGTGCACTTACTTTTATTAATCGAAATGAAAAAGAGACAGAGAGTTCTACTTAAACTCAAAGTTTTAGATGGGAGAAGACAATCAAATTTTCTTTTTAACGTGATTTAATTTTTCCTCCTTTTTTAAAATTTGTGATTAATTAGTAAAAACATTGACTTATTTTCCTTCACATACATACATACATACATACATACACATATATATTTAGGAAAATTTCTTTTTTGTATATTTTAATGTAAGAGTTCTAAAATTTCGAGGTCAATAATAATACCATTAATTTTTTTCCTAAAAGGAAAAAATATATTTATATATATATCATTAAATTTTCTTTTAAGTTCATAGAATCAACCCAATTTTGCAAAATTTTGATTAAAGAAAAATTTAATTCTCTATTACATCCACATAAAACCTCTCCAAACTCAAACATTTATAAAAAACAAAACGGAATCAAATTAAGAGAAACTCAAAAACCACTACATTTCATAAATTATATTAAATAAAAACTAAACAAGAGAACAAACTATAATATATCATGAAAAAATATACTCTTAAAGCCACTACTAATTGAAAACTCAGCACCTAATTAAACATATTAACCTATACATACATATATATATATATATATATTCAGTTATTATCCTACCTAAAATTGAATGTAAGCTCTCCAGTTTCTTCTTGTTTGTCAATGTAAATAATGATGTTTTCTGCAGCTCCATCATACTCAGAAACCATTTTTGAAAGCACTGAAAACACTTTCTCATCCATCCATCTCTGCAGTCCCTCCTCAGTGGCACCCGTACCAGCATCTGTTTCCATCTCAATCAATGCAGATTTTGAAGGGCATATGATCACTGGTCGGTTCCCTTCAATATTGGTTATTTCGAAGGCCCATTCTCTTAGCAGAAGCCGACAACAATCCTTCAAATCAGATGGCCAACACATTGTCATCACTTGATCAACCAACGTGGTGAATTTAATCATGTATTCTGCTGCATACACATGATCTAACTCTGATGTTATGATAACCACAGTATCTTGAAAACCATTGCCAGGACCCTTTAAAAAGCTACAAAGGGTGTCTAAAACATATGAATGAGCCATCTCAATTTTATCAAACACCAAAACACTGCATGGCCTAGTGGCTGTAGTCCTGATAATTGTCTCAACTAGACTCGAGGCTGAATCAAGTTCTGCATATTTGGCCATGTCGATTTGAACAAGGCGGTCCTCATTGTCGTATAGCTCGGCGGCAATGGCCCTGGCAAGGTCTGCCTTGCTAACCCAGTTCGAACCCTTGAAGAGAAACAGTCCCAGTGGCGTCTCTGCCCATCTGTCGCTGTCAGTTTGGTTATACAAGACCTCCACAATCGATCCAATCGCACCCGTTGCTCCAAAAACCCTCAGGAGCAATCTTTTTTCAAGTTTAACGTATCTCATGTTCCGGTCTTCAATGATGAACCATGAAGCTGGTATTCCAGTCAAATCACATGCTATTTTTGCAATTTCATGACACCCGACAACCTGATTTTGCTTGAACTTGTAATGAATCTTTGCATCAAGTTGATCCAAAATCAGGGAATGATCCTCCACTCTCGCAGCCTCATGAACAGCAGTGACGAAATCGTCATGTTTTACGTACATTGTTTTGCTCATGAACTCAACCAATTTAGCGAACGCTTCTCTCAATTCATCCTCCACATGAGACTCCATCCCATCATAAGGAAACTCAGAGAGAGTAGCACCTGTAGCGGCATTGTCCTTGACGATCTGATTGTACTCCACCAAGTCTCTCCGCAGAATATACTGGCGCTTCTCTAGTTCTCTCCGATGAATTTTATTTTCTTCCTTGGTTTGATATTCAAAAGCCTTGTGCAGGATATTGATGAACCGGTCATGTACGCACACATTCGTTCTATAATAATCAAGACGCCTAGCAATATCAGCAGCGAGCAACACAGCTTTTTTCTCGAATTGGACGCGTCCGTGAGCTCGCTCTATCTCTAGGATATTGACAAACTTGTCGAGGTTCTCCCTCCTCAAATCTGGAATTTGACAATTCGACATTGTTGAAATAGCTTGCTTTGGTTGTATTTTGTTTTGTTTATAAGTTTAATTGGCTGTGTTTTGATGGTCTTATATAGGAAAACCTTTACCTTCCTTGAAGAGTTTGCGTGAAAGAAGTCTTCCCAGATTAGATAGGAAATTGAAGGCACAAAAGTAAAAGAAAGAGTTTGCATGAAAAAAGTAGTCCTAAATCAGACAGGAAATAGAAGATACAAAAGTAAAAGAAATTAAGTTATATATGATTTGTTTTCCTATTTTGTCACGATTTTAAAAATAAAATTAATTTATGATTATAAAGACCTAATTTTACTACATGACCAATCCACTTACTTGTTCAACAAGTCTACGTTTCGCTATTTTTTCTCTTCATCTTTTGCTTTTTCAACAAGTCTAACTAGGGTTTCTCGTAACGTGGGTCAGCCCATATCACAGAGATGGGTCACACCGAACCCAGTACAACTCATCTTCTGAACAACTAACAATTGACCTTTTTGAACCTCACGAAAGTTGGTGGATGCCAGGGTGGCCTTGAAAAGGCTACCAAGAGACCGTTTGGAACCTTATGATGTCGAAGGCGGCAGCACAGGGTGAGGGGGTGGAGGGTGCAACCAGTGGTGCTTAACCAAACTTGACGAGACTTTTAAATTTGATGAGATTAATGAATAACTTTTAAACCTGTGGAGACTCTTAAATTTACCATGACAGCCTCTCCACCATGTCTGGTTTTTAACTCATAATCACATTGATAAATCTAAACCCTACCCTTGGACAAGGTTTTTATTATTATTATTATTATTATTATTATTATCTCCATGGTTGCTTTCGTCCGAATTCTCACATCCATCGGAAAACAACCCAAGTTAAATTAAAATGTGTGATTTTAATTTGAATGATCTTCTATTTGCAGAGTTGTGTATGCATAATCAGTATCTAGACATGGATCAGGGGCCATTGGATACATGTGTTGTGTTGAGCTACAACGTATGGTTAAAGATCCTAATGTAGCTAAGTTAATAAATAATTGAATATGTTAGGATTCATTTAGCCCTTCACGGTCTAGGACTGTAAGTGGGTACCCATCCTCCTATTTTGAGAATATGAGATATATATATATGTGGAAATTGTAAAAAATACCTATTTAAAAAGGGTTAAATTTGTTTTTACCCACTATTTTTAAAAAATTGTTTTTAACCCCTCAAACAAATATATTGCTTGATATACCCAAATTGTCCAAAATACCCCTGGACATTTTTACAAAAAAACCCTGAAAGTTTAAAATTTACGAAAAACCGAATGTGAAATTACGATTAAACCCCCCAATATATATACCTCAAAACCGATGGACTACAGCCACAGTTCATCGATTTCTCACTTAAAACCAACCGGTTTTTGCGAAACCCGAACCCGATCGCGACCCGATCTTCTCCGCGACGTTGCCGACCTTCCCCGAGCAGCTCCTACCGCCCGCGAACCTGCAGAAAGTGTAAATGTTAGATTTTGATATGTTTGTTGTATGTTTTGATTGAGATTTGGTATTTTGATATGTGTGTTTGTGTTATGGATGTTAGTTTAGGATGATTAAGTTTAGAATATGTTGGATTTAGTGTGTTTGGTCGTGTTTGTGTTGAAAATGGTTGATTCCGACGAGAGAAGAGTTGTCGGAATCGGATCGGTTTTTGAGATCGGTTTTTCACGATCGGATTTTGAGATCAGTTTTCCACGATCGATTTTCCACTATCGGTTATTCATTTCGGTTTTTCACGCTCGGTTTTCCACAATCGGTTATTCATTTCGGTTTTTCATGATCGGTTTTCCACGATCGGTTTTCCATTATCGGTTTTCATTTCGATAACAAATGAAAAATCGATCGTGGAAAACCGATTACGGATAATCGATCGTGAAAAACCGAAATGAATAATCGATGGTGGAAAACCAAAGTGGAAAACCAATCTCAAAAACCGATCGTGGAAAACCTTAGTGAAAAATCGATGGATTTCATTAACCGATTTTTCAGATGTCTTCAAAAACCGATCCATTTCATTTACCGATTTTTTAGATGCCTTCAAAAACCGATTCAGTTCAAAAACCGATTCTGCTACTGATGATTTCTTTGCTGTTTTTCTTTCCTACAGATGGATTTCGACTATAAATATAGTTCACACACAATTGACAGACATACGAGCGGGAACACACACATTGGTCAAAGATTGGTTAATAAGATAATTGCCGTTATTAATAGAAGAAAGCTATACGATCAGTTCATAGCAGAATGTCCGTTCGGACATATTTTGAGGATAACTAATCATACGGCTGCTGGTTCTGTGATTTTGTGGGTGCTTGCTAGAGAGATAAATGTAGTGGATGCACGCCGTGATGAGAGATGGTTTGAAATTGGGGAGAGAAGCTATAGGTTTGGGAAACAAGAGTTTCTATTGGTGACCAGACTTCCTTTTGGGGGCATCGACCGTAAAATCTTCGAAATAGCTCCAAATGATCCAAACGGTCTCCTAGGACGAATGTTTAATGAAGTGTCGCCGGAGGTGAGGGAGTTGGTCACATTTCTTGAGGCAAGAAGTGATAGAGGGGAGGGAGACCGTGCAGGGCAGGATCCGATAGATGATGAAGATCTTTTAAAGTTGGCGAATGTAGGGATTGCTTTCCATCTCTTTATGGGACTGGATGATAGAGCTAGCATTTATCCATTTATGTGGGTCCTCATTGAGAGTACAGAGAGATGGAAGACATTCCCTTGGGGCACATTATGCTATAGTGTCTTGTTACACTGTCTCGACAAGGCACTTAATGAAGAGCGGGTCAGAAATCCCCCAAAGACCATTAATATTTATGGCTATGTGTTAGCATTTCAGGTATAACTAATACTTTCAATATTTATTGCTTCCTTCTATTACATTAACTATATATGGTTATATGTATGTTTTAATCAATTTTGCATTATATATTATCTGACCATTACTAACTATATGTATGTTTTTTGTTTAATCATTGTTACATTATAGTGGTGGTTAGTGGAGTTGTTCCCAGTGTTACGAGAGAAGATATCAAAAAAGACCCGGAACCCGGAAAGCGATCTACCAAGATGTATGAGACGATCACTGAAGAGAACACCCACAAATATACACAGCCTAGATGATTTCCCTCCCGTAAGTGGCAAACATAACCTTAATTTGTGTAAATTATTTGTTTGTTATAACTATCGTTATTTATATTAAGTATATAATTGTAGTATAACTAAATATATTGATATAATGCAGATAGTTGGCATTCGGCAAACCTTGGAGCCTACTGACGCCGAGAGGGAGATGGATTATTGGAAATCGTTTAATCCGAATCATATAGTGCATGATGAAGTACATAAATATGGCGGCGGGGGGAGTGATGATGATGATGATGATGACGATGATGATGACCATGATGATGGTGTAGGGGATGAGGCTGAGATAGAGGTTGATGATGAGGTGGAGGGAGAGGATGATGATGAGGAGGTGGAGGGAGAGGATGATGATGAGGAGGCGGAGGGAGAGGATGATGATGAGGTGGAGGGTGACGATCAGCCACTTAAAGACGTTCGAAGCGTGCAATCCGAATCAGAGGATACCTTATCAGAGTTTCGGACAAAGAAGGCACATGATGTACAACACGTAGATTATGAGGTGCAAATATTCTATTTATATAATAAAATTATTCAATAAATTTCAATTGTAGTAAATGCAAAAGATGTGGACATATTATGTAGTAGTACGGAGTGTGAAAAAGAGACGAAGTCTCTAAAAATGATAGACGAAGTGTAATTTGTTTAAATATGCAAGTTGTATTTTCTTGGATACTCAAAAAACAGGGGAAACTCTGTCAATTTTTTTTTTTAAATTAAGGGTAGTATGTAAAATGATATATATTTATGATTCTATGAAACAGGTGAAGCGGTTGTTTGAGTTTATTGTGGATTTACAGAAGACAACCCATAAGAAGTTAAGTAAAATGGATAGGAGGCAAAAGGCAACCTTTCAGATGGTAAGGGAGATAGATAGTAGGCTGAGACGGGTGGAAGAGCATTTACATATTCCCAGGCCTCCGGTTGCTAGGTATGATCCAGACGACGATAATGATGATGGTGGGAGCTTTCACATGTATTACCCATCACCACCACCATCACAGCAGGACGAGGGTGTCCGTCAGTCGCCTATTGATGTAGGCCAATCAGCCATCCATAAGGAGGATGAGGATGATCATCAGCCACCTCAGCAGTCACCCCATCAGGAGGAGTAGGGTGACCAGCAGCCACCTCATCAGTCACCCCATCAGGAGGAGGAGCAGGGTGAGCAGCAGCCACCTCATCGGTCACCCCAGCAGGAGGAGGAGCAGGGTGACCAGCAGCCACCTCATCGGTCACCCCATCAAGAGGAGGAGCAGGGTGACCAGCAGCCACCTTAGCAGTCACCCCAGCAGGAGGAGGAGCAGGGTGACCAGCAGCCACCTCATCGGTCACCCCATCAGGAGGAGGAGCAGGGCGACCAGTAGTCACCTCAACAGTCACCCCAGTAGGAGGAGGAGTAGGGTGATCATCAGCCACCTCATCGGTCACCCCAATAAGAGGAGGAGCAGGGTGACCACTCCCATACGGACTTAGGAGGTGTATCTACTGCAGACACTGAGCGTGAGCATGACCAGGTAGACTTTATATCCCTATTATGTTGCATTATGAAAGATAATTGTTATTATTAATATTATACATGTTTTTAATTTACTTACAGCTGCAGGATGAAAGCATGCACGAACGAGGCAAACGAAAGACAAAGCCAGCAGCACCTCTACGGACACCGTACACGGATCCAGGGCCAGCGAAAAAGAAAAAGAAAGTGGTCCAATAGCAGGAGGAGGAGGTGGTAGAGTCTATAGACCCTGTAGAAGTGGTCTATAATGAATATAAAGTGGCAACCACATTGGATCTCAGGTATATTTAAACAAAAAAAAAAAAAAAAACGTTTCTAATTTTTGTATCCTTATTGGTAATATAAGAAAATATATAATAATGTTTAATACTTTTTTTTTGAATTGTAGGCGTTCGATTGATCGTTGTGGGTGGTCTGTGATACCAACCACATTGGTCACACTCGAGGATGTGGACACCTGGTTGACTAATGAGCACATCGATTCTTATTTGATGTGCCTAAGAAAAAAAGGGTGGAATGAGATGGCAGATCGTAAATACGCTGTCCATGACACTTCTTTGTTTGTAAGTATTTACATTTAAGTTAGTTATGCATTTATAATTTCATATTACGGTCGGTTGATTGGTAGTAACATGTTTAATTTTTATCATGCAGGCAATGATGACAGCGCATTATAGCCTACATTACGTCCGTAAACAAAGAACATTTGATCCAGTTATAGCTGATGTACCCTCAGAGTGGCTTGCATACGGTCGTGGGCATATAGACGCATAGTCCCGTGGTGGCGAGTTAATAGTGTAAGTGTAGTTCGAACGTTAATATTTATTATATGATTATCCCTTCTAGTCCTATAGCACTAACGTTTTGAAATGCAGGTGTTGCTACCGTGTAGCTTGAATCAACAACACTGGGTCCTTTGTGAGGTGCGCATTAGAGAGCAAAGAATCATAATGTATGATCCCTTGGCAAATGTTGACATAGCCTATCGACGAGAGCCACTTGAGCCGCTGGTACGTTTGATGCCTATTTTGTTGTGGTTCGTGGGATTTTACGAGGAGACACAGGTACCTATGCCACCCGTGGATGTCCGATGGAAAGTTCGGCGTCTTGGATAATCAGTTGTACCCCAGCAACCTGATGGGTGAGTAAGTTTATAGGTTAATTAATATATAAATTAATATAATGTTAATATAATTATCTTAATGTATATAGTTTAACATTAATATAATTATATATTATATATTATGATTAACATTAATATATAATTATAGCTTAATTATTATACATAGTTTATATATTATGATATTTAATTATGTTAATGTTAATATATGTTTATATTATTATCTTAATGTATATAGTTTAACATTAATATAATTATATATTATATGTTATGATTAACAGTAATATATAATTATAGCTTAATTATTATACATAGTTTATATATTATGATATTTAATTATGTTAATGTTAATATATGTTTATATTATTATCTTAATGTATATAGTTTAAATATTATGATATATACAGGACAAGCTGCGGAGTATATGTGGCCATGTACATACGCGATCTTGTGCAACGGAGAACGAGTACATGGAAATCAAGAAAATGTGAGACCGTTACAGATGCCATTGCACTGAGGGCCGAGATGGCTAGAGACATATATATGTGCTCAAAGCCGATATATAAAGTTAATAATTTTGGAAAATGGTTTGTAGACAGTGATGGAGAAATTGTATATAAATAAATTTAATTATTCTTTTATTATTACTCATTATTTATTTGATGGTATTGCATTCTATATTTTCCAATTGCCAACAAATCATTATAATTAAACATTATAGTTAATAATATAATGTTAATATAATATAATATTAACATTATATTTATCTAATGTTAATAATATAATGTTAATATAATATTAATCTAATGTTAATATAATATTATAATGTTAATCTAATGTTAATATATTAATATATAATGTTAATATAATATTAATCTAATGTTAATATAATAATATAATGTTAATATAATGTTAATATATTAATATAATGTTAATCTAATGTTAATAATCTAATGTTAATCTAATATTAATATAATGTTAATATAATGTTAATCTAATGTTAATCTAATGTAATGTTAATCTAATGTTAACATTAACCTTAATATTATATTAACATTATATTAATATATTAACATTAGATTAACATTATATTATTATATTAACATTAGATTAATATTAGATTAACATTATATTATTAACATTATATTAACATTAGATTAACATTAGATTAATATTAGATTAACATTATATTATTAATATTAGATTAACATTATATTATTAACATTAGATTAACATTAACCTTAATAATATATTAACATTATATTAATATAATCTAATGTTAATATAATGTTATATTAAGGTTAATGTGAATATAATGTTATATTAATGAATATATTAATGTAATGTTAACATATATTAATATAATAATATCTACATTTGTATTATATATATTATTAATATTACATCCATATAAGTTATAAGCCATATTAGGATTATAGTTATAATAATTGTAAAATGATATGAAAAATATTAACCATATTAATATGATATATCAAGATAACACATATTATAGTAAAGGTATATATATTAATTACTAATATTATATGAATATTAATAAATGATAAAATTAATATTTAATGTAATTAAAATAATGATATAGTTTGTAATAAAATTATACGCTCCCTAATCTATATAATATATTTAAATATAACGATTTATATAAATAATTCATGTAAAGGGAAATAAAATGAACATACAAATAGAAATAAAATCAACCCAAGTAAAAACCGGTTTTTTGGAGTACATGAAAAACCGATACCGGTTTTTGAAGACCCCTTAAAAACCGATCCACACTTGGCGTGCTGGAACATGTGGTGGCAGTGGATCGATTTTCGAGGAGGCATGGAAAACCGATACCGGTTTTTCAGTGTTACTCAAAAACCGATTGACATACCTCTACGTTGGGGAAACGAAAGGCAACTTGATCGGTTTTTCACCATATCTGGAAAATCGGTACCGATTTTCCAGGCTCCGTGAAAAATCGATTTTAATGGTTCCGAGATGATATGAAATGAGTTAAAAATAGTACACATGGAATAATAATTTATACAGCTGTATTAATACATAATTAAGTAATTAATATAAAAACGTTTACATAAAACATGCATAAACAAAATGTCAATCAATTGCTACTCATTATTTCCGTCAGTAGCTATTTGTGGATCAGGAGTAGGAAACCGTAATACACATCGACGTTGGTTGTGTCCAGTCTCATGACACAAGCGACATCTTCGAGAACGTGGCTCATTTTCAGTAGCATTTGAACTCGTTCTAACATCCGCATCCACTTCTGCGCTTGTCCCTTCACTGATAGAAGTTGGGGGGTTAGGGCAACGAAGACGGTTGTGTCCCCTTTGACCACATCTTCCACACTTTTTTCCACGAGGATCTTCCCCAGCTGAAGGAATCTGAACCTCCTTCGACCTACCTGCTTGTCTTTTACCTTTCGGTGGTAATACAACCATACTTCTAACTTCCGCTGAAACATTCCAACTGGCCAATTTAGGACGGGATTAATCGGACGTGCATATGCAGCTTTTAGCCACTCCACGCTATAGTACTGACTGCAAAGTGTATCACAACTGACGCCCTTGAACCTGACATGTATCAACAATTTAAGTGTTATGCTATGACATGAAATACTAAAAAATACAATGTATAATTACCATACCTGACCACAGCACATGCATGAACACATGACAACTGATCAAGGTTCCACTGCTTACACGTACATGTGTGCTGTTGAATGTCAACCATCGCATCTCCTTTGCTATAATGTATGACACTGTAATGATACGGTTCTCCAATGGGATATACGCTACCTTCCGTGGATAAATCTTTTGCCAACATGATACGATCGTATGCTGCGGTAGTAATATACGTTGTGAGCTTCTCAGCAGCAACACGTCTATTATTAAACCATCTCTGCAATACATTTCTTACATATTCATGTGCAGTTGTTATTGGCAAACGACGTGCTTGCATCATGCAATTGTTAAGCGACTCTGCAATGTTGGTAGTCATCATTTCATATCTTCTTCTTGGACAATGTGCTCGTGACCACCTGCTCACTCCAGCCTTAACCAAAGCTCCATGTGTGGCTGGATGCAATGCACGCATTTCTTCCAATATTCTGTTGCATTCATCGGGCACATAACAGTATGCTGCATTGTAAAATGCATTTTCCACATCCGAACGTTTTTTACACTGTTGCTTAAGGTTTTGCCACAAGTGGAAAAAACATAACACATGTGGGACTTCAGGAAAAGCTGCTTTCATCCCATTCGATATGCTCTTATGACGATCCGATACGATCACCAACTCGTCTGACACCCCGATTGCTCTTCTCAACCTTTTTAGGAACCAAGTCCACGAATTGTATGATTCTCCGTTAGCAAATCCAAAGGCGATGAGATAAATCATCTTCGACCCATCTTTGCACGCAGCAAAAAAAATCACCCCTTTATATTCACCTTTCAAATGAGTGGCATCAATAGCAACAACCGGTCTTATGTAAGACCGAAAACCCTCAATAGAAGCTCCAAGTGCAACGAAAGAATACAAGAACCGGTTGTTTTCATCTGTCTTAATTGCTGTCATTGTGCCGGGGTTTGAAAGTTTTAACATCTCGAAGTAGGACGGAAGCTGTTGATATGATTCATCCGCTTGCCCATATGCTAGTTTCTTTGCATATTGTAAAGCCTTCCAAGCTTTACTATATAAGATTTGCACTCCATATTGCTCTAGCATTTCTCCAACCAAACGATTAGGTGTATAAAGATCTCTTCCCACCTTTCCTGCATACAATTTTCCGATCACAATAGCCTTCACACTCTTCATATGTGATTCCATGACTGTTTGACGACACGTGTGTTCCGCTACATAATTCAACACAAACCACATTGAACAACCCTTTCTGCATCTTGCACGAACACTAAAGCTACAAGTTTTATCTTTACAACCGGCTTCAAATCGCTCCGTGTCCGAACGTCTAACCCGATATTCAAACTTAGCTTTCAGAACATATTCGCCAATAGCTATAGTCATTTCTTCTTTACTAGTAAAGAATGCTCCTTTATACAACGTACCACGTTGGTAGACGGTTGACGTAGCGCTTGAAGTAGCTTCAATGTCCCCCAATTCTACACCAGGAACAATCCAGTATGGTTGTGAAGGATTGTTCTGAAATTGTAAACCTAAAAATCTTATTTCTGGAAACTCTTCTTCTTCTGCGACATCATCAAATCGAGTTTCCTCTTCATCACTATCTCCGGTTTGCTCTTCATCACTATCTTGTATTCCATCACCATTATCATCTGTGTCTTCATCTTCATCATCAATACTATAATTCGTATAGTCATCATTAACGTCACGAATGAGACTTTCAACCGATGTAAATGGGTGATAGAAGTATCAACTTGATTGCTCCCAATGCCTAAAGTGAGATAAAAATGACTTTCAACCATATGTGGATTTACTGGTCTATCTATATTTGCCTCGTCATGTCTTATGTTTGGAATTGAATCAGTGACAAATGGACGAACGGTACGCCTACTAACCCCAACTCCAAAATCTCTGGCAATCTTATCGATATAAATCTCTTTAACATCAATATTTTTTATCGCCATCAAACCAACAACACCAAGATCGGACATGATACGTATTTTTTTAACCTGACCATTTGTTGTACTTTGTAGTAAATAATATATACGGATTTCCCACTTCTTCTATCAATAGCAGCCTCTCTGTACACAACATCTACCAATGATGAAAAACTACTACTTTTGTGGACCCCACACATGATCGACTCCCCTCCAATGTAATTACATCCATTCCACTCTCCGTCAAAGTTGATTACAACGGTCTCTTGAGCCATTCCTGCAACATTCAAATCAAATGATAATTAAATCTCATTTCAATAGGGTAATATTACAAAATATAATCATATCGAATCATATTCAATACATAGCAACACAAACATATAAAAAAACCATTAAAAAGATGTTAAATTCGGTTTTCCAGTGAAGTTATCGGTTTTTCATTCTCTCAAAAAACCTTAATTCGGTTGCGATTTTTCACCCACTGGAAAATCGGGATCGATTTTTCAGTGACTTGAAAAATCCGGATCGATTTTTCAGCCCGGTTTTTCAACTGAAAAACCGATCTGCTTTTCAGCCACTGAAAAATCGGTTTTTCAATGGACTGAAAAACTGATTCCGGTTTTTCAGTCTATTGAAAAATCGGGAAAAATCGGGATCGGTTTTTGAGTAGTCGGGGCTCTAAAAAACCGATCCCACAGAGTGGAAAACTGATTATCGGTCACGAAAAACCGATTTCGTCGCAGATTTTGTAGATTTCATCGCAGATTTCATAAACATTTAGATCTCACAACCAAATCATTCTTATAGTCTTTTAACTAGCAATATGAACAAAACAACCTAAAAACCAACAAAAAAAACTCATACATTACCTTTCAAACTCAAATGGAAGAAGAATCTTTAAAACCTTCAATTGTGTAAACCTTCAATGGATCCAAAAACTTCAATGGTTGAAGAAGCTCGAATAACTAATCCTTTCAATAAATTGTTTTTCAGCTGCAATGGATCTAAAAAATCTTCCTAATTTTCGTAATTTTCAGCTACAATGGAGAAAGAAGATGGAAAAGAGAGACTATTGGTAGGAGAAGGAAGAAGGTTATTTTCGTAATTTTATATTTGGGCATTTTAGTCATTTTAACTTAAGGGTATTTTGGTAATTTCATATTTGGGTATTTTAGTCATTTTAACTTAAGGGTATTTTGGTAATCTTGGGTATACAATGGAAATAGTTTGTTTGGGAGGCTAAAATCAAATTTTTTTTAATAACTGGGTAAAAACAAAATTTTTTTTTTGATTTGGGTAAAACCAATAAATCTCGCTATATATATATATATATATATATATATTTCCATCTATATATTCCTCAATGGGACACGTTAAAAAAAATGCATATTCGAATTGATATGAAGCTATTAATTCTCATTTCGTTGATGAAAAGATATTAATTTTATGTACTTTGTACGAAAAAAATGTAATTAAGTTAGAAGAAAAAAGAATAAAAAACTTCATTTTAGTCCCTGAGGTTTCAGAAAATACTAGATATTTAAAGTTTTTTTTAAAAACAATTATTTTCATTATTAACTTTTTCAAAACTCTTCAAAAAATTTACATCGTCAGTCAACTAATGGTAAACTTTAATAGAATATGTTAAAAAATAATTTTACATTTGATGGTTATTAGTAACACATAAATTACCGGATTACTCTTATAAAACAATAAATTTACAAGTTAAATTGTCTAAATGGCCTTTTAAATTGTTTAAAGTCACCGTTGATCGTTAGTTAACTGATAATTTGAATCTTTTTGAAGAGTTTTGAAAAAGTTAAAGATAAAAAAAGTTGTTTGCAGAATAGTTTTAAAAACCTGATATTTTTCAAAACTTCAAAGATTAAAATGAAGTATTTCCAAAATGAAAAATAAAATTAAAGAAAGAAAGGCGACTAGGTCAAAAACAATAAGAAGCCTGGTCTGGTCAAAAGACCATGACTCACTCTCAACCTTGATTTTAAGGTTACGAGTTCAATCTCACTAAAGTCCCATTTTGTGGGCAATTTTTCCTCATCTACTATGGGATACTTTTCCACTTAATGTGAATTACTCATTCCCACCTTATGAGAGCAGATCCTCAGGCTACGTCTCAGAGTTATATTATAGTGGATCAAAACAATATCCTGAGCATGGCACCGATACTTAAAAAAATAATAATAATAAATAGCAAAAAAATCGGTAATATAGTTGGCGACTTCCTATTTTATGAAATTAGCCTATTAAGTTTTGGTCTCAAAAAAAGTGAAAAATAATATGTAGGGCAATTACCAAATAAGCCCCAAGACTTTCTAAAAAACTTTAAGTAGTGTTATATGTATTTTCCGGACTCACTAAATGAGCTGGTAAAAACCCAACTTAGGCCCAATAAGAGACCCAATAAAGTCAACTCAATCAAGACCCAGATATCAACTCCAAGCCCAGCGAGCTCTACAGCTCGTCCCAGTAACCTTTTCAGCTCGCAGCCACGAGCTCGTCTTACAACAAGATTGTAGCTCGTTCCATCATTCACCATAAGCATAGCTCGCTGTTTGCTCATCAGCGAGATCCAGCTCGAGATCGCCATATACAGTGAGAAGCTTGCCCAGCAGACTATTAATGCAATATCTTCCAAAACAGGCAGTTACCTAATTTGATCGTGATTCTCTCATAAAAAACGGAAGTTAATTCAAATTCGAATTTAGTCAACCTTATCTCGAGATATTTGGAGCAGTTTCCTGATTTTATTCAAACAGATTAGGAAGTGTAATTAATTCATGATTCTCTTCCTATTTTGTTGATTCCTGAATTGTAACGATACTTCCCCTATAAATAGAGGCTAAAATCATTGTAACATACACATTGAATATCATACTGTCACTCTGCAGAATTTAAGAGAGACAGTCGTGGACGTAAACATACTTGCTGAACCATGTTAAAAATCCTTTGTCTGCTTGTTTGGTTCTTGGTCCTTTATTGTTTTTTATCGATTTCTGTGTTTTCTCACATTGATTGTAAGTATTGGGTATTGATTACTCGTCGACTGAATTTCAACGTCGACATTTTAGCGCTAGAAGGAGGGCCAAACTGTAATATTTTTCGTCTCAGTTCATTGATTTCTGACAATATGTCAAGAACCAAATCAAACAGATATCATGGAGACGATGACCAAGCGAAGAGCCACATGAACCAATCTCAACAAAACATGCAGCCTATGCAGGACGCACCCATGCATGCAGCAGGTACGTCCCATGGACAGGCAATTGGCGCTGCAACAGGCATCCCTCCTCTGCCTCATCGTCAACCGGTTCCAGTTGCCCCAATAGCTGAAGGGCAGGACATGTTACTCTAGAGACAAGTGGCACTGGAGAACACGGTTATACAGCTCACAGAGGCTATCAATATGTTGGTGCAGGCTCAAGTACAGAACGTACCTAGGGTTGAGATTCAGGCACCAAGGCATGAGCCCCAGCAGCATGAAGCAATGCAAGTGCCTGAAAGGCCAGCGAGGGAAATCCAGTGCCTTACCGACTCAACTAGTTCCTCTAACGCACGCACTAGAGCTGGAGGCCATCCTAACAATGGGGAAAGGGAAGTCGTGCGCTCGGCCAACCTGGTAGTAAGGTTGAGCCAAGATGGACATCAGCGAGTAGAGGTTGGGCACGATAGAGTCCGAGTTGCAGCTTGGTATGTTGATAAGGTGAATGGATAACAAGTAAGATCCCATTAGCCAGAGGGTCTGTTTGGAGAGGACGAGAGGTATGACCCAGAGCACCCGGCTCCAAGTCATGACCACATGAGGAGATACGAGCTTCGAGATCCACAAGTAGAGGAGCTCCTCCAGAGGATCCAACAATTGGAAGCGCGACCTGGAGCCCCAGAGCAGCGTGGGCGCTACGGGGAAAGGACCCCATTTACAAGAGAGATTGAGACACAGCCTCTCCCTTCGAGGTTCAAGATGCCAAATATTCAGCAATACAACGGGGACAGTGACCCCTATGACCATCTCGACGCCTTTAACGTTCAGATGGACCTGTAAACAGGTAATCCCATGGTGAAATGTCGTGTATTCCCAGCTACTTTGGGGGATATACCAAGGACATGGTTCAAGAATCTCCCAGCTCGCAGCATAGGTAGTTGGGCAGAGTGTCAGCAGAAGTTCGTTGGCCAGTACAGGGCCTTGAGAAGGCAGCTCGCTCCATCCTACCACCTAGCTACTATCTTCCAACGTCAAGGTGAGTCGTTGAAGGAATATATCACTAGGTTTAGATGTGAGGTCGCGAATGTTGAAAATCCATCAAATGAGAGCATATTGATAGCGATCTCAGCTGGGCTGCGAAAGGATGGAAAACTGTACGAAAGCATTTACAAGTCTCCAGTGAAGGATCTGGGAGAGTTCTACGAGCGAGCTGTAAAGGAAATCAGGTGGGAAAAGACCTTCGACCCGAAGAAGTAAAATCAGAAGAATGAAGTGGGCAGTTCCGGCCATTCAAAGAGAAGAAACAATGATAGGAACGAAGAAGGTAAAAACAACGGCTCGAACAATTAAATTGCTAAAAAGGCAATGAGAGAACTAAGGTACGAGCGACCTCAACGTCAAGGTCGTTATGAAGGATACAGCGTCCTGACGGCTTCACCGGACAGGATTTACGTTGCAGAGAGGAACAGGGAAGATTTTGGGAGGCCCAATCCTTTAAGGGCTCCTGTTCAGCAAAGGGATCAGAGCAAGTTTTATGCCTATCATAATGAGGTCGGGCACAGTAATTCAGATTGCTGGGCGTTGAAGAACGCCATTGAGAAATTGATCAGGAGAGGTCGCTTGAGAGACTATGAAGCGAGACCTACAGACTTGCGACCTCCACAACAACGACCTTAGCAACAACAGCCAGCACAGCAACAATCCCTACGAGCTTCTGAACCAGAGCATGAGCCTGCGGTAAGAACCATTTTTACTATTCATGGTGGCCCCTATATCGTAGGTGCTTCGAATAGGTCGCATGAAAGATACGTCTGAGAAGCCAATCATACTTTTCAAGTTAGTGGGTCGGAGGGACCTGCAAAGAGGGCGAAGACGATCTCGGACGAGATTGTATTCACTAATGAAGATGTTAGAGGTGTGATTTTGCCTCATAATGATGCACTGGTTATTCGAGCCAAAATCAGTAACATGGAAGTGCGACGCATCATGATAGATACTGGGAGCTCGGTAAATGTAATGTACAAAAAATATTTTGAGCAAATGGGGCTAGGAGCGGAGCAGCTGAGACCATCCCCAAAACCTCTATATGATTTCACTGGAGATGCTGTTGTACCAGTGGGTCAGATCAAGCTGCCACTTACTTTTGGGGAGGCAGGTCGTCAAGCTACTGTGCTGGCAGATTTTTTAATAATTGACTGCCCATCAGTATACAATGTGGTCCTGGGGAGACCTGCTATGAATGAATTAGATGTGGTTACTTCAACCAAGACCTTTACAGTAAAATTTTCAACCCTTAACGGTATTGGATATGTTCGGGGGGAACAACACTTGGCTGCTATGAAGATGCTGTTAAGATGGGCGTAAAAGGGAAGAAAGTGAATGTGGTCTTAGGGGGTGAGCCATGAGCTATGACTGAGAAAGGAGTCAGTCACGACCTGGACCCTCGCGAGGTAGATGCAGACCGAGCTACTGGGCCAGTTGAAGAATTGGAAGATGTTCAAGTTAGCGAGGCAGATCCGGAAAGGTGCTTGAAGCTGGGAAGAGGTTTAGCTCCAGAATTGAAAGCCTAGCTCGCTGACTTCCTGAAGGTGAACTTGGATGTATTTGGTTGGAATCACAAGGATATGGTGGGGATAGATACTAAGGTGATGTCACACAGACTGAACATTGATCCTCACTACAAACCAGTTCGCCAGAAGAGAAGAGCAATGACAGGAGAGCGCTATCTTGCGTTGAAGGAAGAGATAGACAAGCTGTTGGCGAATAAATTTATCCGAATAGCTTACTACCTGACTTGGGTCGCTAATCCAGTTCTTGTAAAGAAGAAGAATGGGAAGTGGAGGACTTACATCGACTTCACTGATCTGAATAAGGCGTGCCCAAAGGATAGTTTCCCCTTGCCAAGGATAGACCAACTTATGGATGTCACAGCTGGACACAAGCTCCTGAGTTTTATGGATGCCTACTCGAGTTATAATCAAATCCCCATGAACCCTGAGGACGAAGAGCACACCTCATTCATAATTGACCAAGGCTTATATTGCTACAAGGTGATGCCCTTCGGGCTGAAAAATGCAGGAGTAACCTACCAACGCTTGGTGAACATGATGTTTGAAGAACAAATTGGAAAGACCATGGAGGTCTACATTGATGACATGCTAGTAAAGTCCAAGCAGGTGGGTGATTATGTGTGTGACCTGGGGGAGATGTTTCAGATTCTGAGGAGCTATCAAATGAAATTGAATCCACACAAGTGTGCATTTGGAGTAGCTTCTGAGAAGTTTTTGGGCTTCATGGTGAATATTAGAGGAATTGAAGCCAACCCTGAGAAGATCAAGGCATTGATCGACATGAGATCGCCAACCAAGGTAAAGGACGTGCAAAACCTCAATGGCCAGGTCGCAGCACTCAGCAGGTTTATCTTAAAAGCTACGAATAAATGCATCCTGTTCTTTGATATTTTGAAGAAGGCAAAAAGCTTCGAGTGGAGCGAGCAATGTGAAGTTGTCTTTCAACAGTTAAAAGAATACATGGGCGAGCTCCACTTCTTTCTAAGCCCAAAGAAAGAGAAAAGCTGATACTATACCTGGGAGTGTCGCAGCATGCTCTAAGTGCTGCACTGGTGAGAGAAAAAGAGAAGACGTAGCTTCCGGTGTACTATATAAGTAAAAGGCTGCAAGATACTGAAACCAGGTACTCGCAGATGGAGAAGCTCACTTATTGTCTGGTGATCGCATCGAGGAAGCTACGACCTTACTTCCAAGCTCATACGATTGAAGTCCTCACCTAGTATCCGCTGAAACAAGTTTTACAGAAAGCGGACACTTCAGGTTGTTTGTTAAAATGGATAGTGGAGCTCGCACAGTTTGATATTCAGTTTAAACCGAGAATGACTATCAAAGCTCAAGCTCTGGTAGATTTCATTGCAGAGTTTACAGGGCCCGTGGACGATGAAGCTGAGTCTTCTGAAGGTCCGACTTGGGAGCTTTATGTTGACGGGTCATCCAGCGAGCGGAGGGCTGGAGCGGGGATTCTGCTGATTAGCCCTAAAGGTCACAAGATCCTTTGTGCTTTAAGGTTTGGTTTCCAGGCAACAAACAATAAAGCTGAATACGAAGCAGTGCTCGCAGGTTTGCGTTTGGCAAAGGAAATGCGAGTTGAGCAATTGAAAGTTTTCAGTGATTCGCAGCTTGTAGTTTGCCACATTTTAGGGGAGTACCAGACCAAGGGGCCAAAAATGGCTCTGTACCTTCAGAAGGTCCATGAAATGCTAGGTGCTTTCCAGAAGTGTGAGGTGAAGCAGATCCCACGAGCTCAGAATGCACATGCAGACGTTTTAGCTCGCTTGGTAACCACACGAGATGTAGACTTTTTGGGGGCAATCCCAGTAGAATTCCTACCAGCCCCAAGTACAGAAAAGAAGAGTGTGATGATGACCATAACTGTGCGGCCCGACTTTTGGATGAGCTCAATTCTCAATTATTTGCAGGATGGAAAGCTGCCAAGTAACAAGCTGGAAGCATGGCATCTGCGAGTTAGAGCGGCCAGATATTGCATCTATGATGATGTGCTGTAAAAGAAGGGATTCTCAGCTCCACTTTTAAGATGCATTGATGTCCCAGAGTGCGAAACAGTGATGAGGCAGATACACGAAAACCACTGTGGAAATCACGTTGGGGGGCTATCTCTAGCTCAAAAGGCACTTCGTCAGGGCTTTTATTAGCCTACTATGAGATAGGACGCTATCGACCTGGTAAAGAGGTGTGATAAGTGTCAGAGGTTTGCCCAAGTTCCGCGAGCTCCGCCAGCTTATCTTCAACAAATTGTGAGCCCGTAGCCCTTTGCAATCTGGGGGATGGATTTGATTGGGCCTCTGCTAATGGCTCGTGGAAGGTGTAAACACGCCATGGTCACAGTTGATTACTTCACTAAGTAAGTAGAAACAAAGGAGCTGGCAGAAATCTCCACAACGAAGACTGAAAAGTTTGTGTGGAGCAATATTATTTGCAAGTTTGGAGTTCCACAGCAGATCGTGACAGACAATGGGACCCAGTTTAACAGTAACCAGTTTCTCAAGTTCTACAGCGATTTGAAGATAGTCAAGAGCTTCTTAGCAGTTGACCATCTACAAACCAATGGCCAAGTTGAAGCTGTGAACAAGATTATCAAACAGACCCTGAAGATGAAACTGGAAGCAAAGAAAAGAGCATGGGTAGACGAGCTTCAAAAGGTATTGTGGGCTTACAAAACCACAGCTCACAGCACTATAGGCGAGACACATTTCTCAATGTTATATGGGTCTGAGGCCATGATCCCAACTGAGTTTGAAGTCACCTCGCAACGAAGAGCGACCTTCAATCCAAATGATAATGACCAGTTACTTGCTGCAAGCTCAGATTTGCTTGAAGAAGTCAGAGAAACAGCAGATTAAGGGTAGCTGGTTATCAGCAAAGAATCGCGAGGTACTATAACAAGAATGCTCGAATCCGCAGTTTCAACGTGGGAGACTTGGTGCTGCGTATCATTTTGCCTGGAGCTCGCAAGCCCAATAATGGATCCTTAGGCCCAAATTGGGAAGGACCCTATATCATCAAGGCAAACCTGGAAAATGAAGCTTATCATTTGACTAACATGAATGGAGCGGAGGTCCCTCGAGCTTGGAATGTCGAGCATCTTCGACCATATTATCAGTAACTTTATTTGTTACCCATAATTCAATAAGAAATGAAAGCTTCATTTTCCTTCACGATGTGCATTATTTCTCCAAGTTAACAGGCTCCGTGCTGATTAGCTCACTGCACGCCAAAAATGAAAGAACCAAAAAAGCAGATGACTAAGTGTCCCTACATAGCTCGCTATAAAAGAACCAAAAAAGCAGATGACTAAGTGCCTCTGCATAACTCGCCAAAAATAAAAGAGCCTAAAAAGCAGGAGATTAAGTGTCCCTGCATAGCTCGCTATAAAGAGCCTAAAAAGTAGTTGAGGTGACGATCCTTGCATAGCTCACTTAAAAATAAAGAGCCTAAAAAGCAGGTGTGGCTAAGTGCCCCTGCATAGCTCACTAATAATGAAAAAGCCAAAAAAGTAGTTGTGACTAAGTGTCCCTGCATAGCTCGCTATAAAAGAGCCAAAAAAGCAAATGACTAAGTGTCTTTGCATAGCTCGCTAAAAATAAAGAGCCTAAAAAGCAGGAGACTAAGTGTCCCTGCATAGCTCACTATAAAGAGCCTAAAAAACAGTTGAGGTGACGACCCCTGCATAGCTCACTTAAAAAATAAAGAGCCTAAAAAACAGGTGTGGCTAAATGCCCCTACATAGCTCGCCAATAATGAAAGAGACAAAAAAATAGTTGTGGCTAAGTACCCCTACATAGCTCGCTAGATGATAAAGAGCCTAAAAAGCAGGTATGGTTAAGTACCCCTGCATAACACATCTAACATTTCAACTGATTAATTGTTTATATTTGCAAGATTTTGTTAACTGTTAAACTAAGCGATTGCTTAAGTTATTATATCAGATTTCAAGCCTGTTAACAATCAGTTTGCAAGAAGCTTGATAACTTGTAAGTTGATCATAAAATATGTTATAATAAACATAATAGCCCAAATGCATTCAATACGGAAGAAATAATGAAAGAAATTTCATTAAGTATAAAAGTTCTTTACAAATTGATGATTGAAAAAGATAAAGTACAAAAGATAAATTGTTAGCTCTGAGTTGGAGGATCTGGGCCAGAAAGGGGGTCTTCATGAGCAGGGGACGCGCTAGGAAGTTCGAGGTCGCCAGCGGGCTCAGTTTGAGAGGTCACACCAGGCACCTCCATTGTTAAAGGGATTGCACCAGCAGAGGATGAGGCAGCCCTTGCCTTAAACTTTTCTACAGTTTCAAGTCCCACATTCCCAAAGATAAAAAAATCTATCTCCGGATGGGACATCCACAACGTAAAGAGAAAGTTGAGGCCTGTTTTTTCCTCAACTGCATCCTTTGCTTCAGCGACCTGCATCTCTAACTCCTGAGCAGATTTTTCTTTGAAAGCAGTTAGTTCTTCGAAGACATTATCAGCAAGGCGATTGATGACCTCGGCTTCTTGCTTCATAGATTTTATCTGTTGCTCCGTAGACTCAGCTCACTGTATTATCTCCCCCACTTGCCTCCTAAATACCTCAGCTCGGTGCTCGGCCTCTTCAGCTCGTTGAGCAGCAGCACCCACTTCTTCAGCCTGCTTCTCTACCGCCTCAGCCCGTTGCATTACAGCACTAACTTGTTGGCCGAGCACCTTAATCCGTCCTTCTGCAATTGCAACCCGATTTTTGGCCTCTTCGGCCCACTGTGTTGCTGTCTCCACTCTCTCAGCTTGTCTTTGAGCCGGTTCGACCTGCTGTTCAGACTGCCTTAGCTCCTCTCTTAATTTGTGTAGCTCATTTCTAAACGTGTCACGTTCATTCCTTATTCTTTGCAGAGCTTCCTCGGCGGTCTCAACTTGTTTTTGGGCTAGCTCGGCCCGCTGATCAGACTACTTCAGCACTTTCCTTAGCATATCGTGTTCATTTTGTATTTCCAGCAGAGCTTCCTCAGCGGTCTGTTTAGCATTATTCACCGCAGCCATTTGTGCCTCGAGGCTCTATGTGTTTTTTCAGCCAAGAACGCTATCTCATCATTAGCAGCCTCCAGCTCGCTTTCCAGCTCTATTATTCGGTTATTGGTGGTCTTTGTCTCCCTCCATCGCTTCATTGCAGCAAGGGCGCCCTAAAAATTTTACAAGTTAATATGCAATAAAGTAAAGAGGCTGGAAGATAAAGAAAAATAACTTACCAGCATAAAATGACGAGCTGTGAACTCGTCTAGCTCCGTGCCCCTAAGGGACTTATTCTCTAAGACCCTTGCATGAGTAAACATAATGGGTGTCCAATTGTCAACGAAGGAAGTTAAATATCTCCCCTCAGGTCCGAGCTCGATTTCTGGTCTTGTTGGGGAATGAGTCCTTTCAGGCTCCGGGATATCAGGCTCATCAGTCGGATAAGTATTACGTCGCGTAACAAAAGTACGCCTAGTAACTCGCTTGCTAGTGCCAGCTCGGGTTGCTTGGGAAGCAACCTTAGGAGGAGCACCCCCTTTTTCAGGATGCGAGCAGAAAGCTGGAACCAGCTGAAGATCTGCTTCTGTTTTTGGAGGCGGTACCTCGCTTGGAGCAGCGACCGAGGAAGTTCCTACTTCAGCAGGTCGCTTGGAGTGTTTTGAAGGAGCAGCTGGGGAGGCTGGAGTTTCAACTGGTTGCTTCGCTGGAGATGCTAAAGGGACTGGAGTTTTAATAGGATGATCAAAAGGGAACTCCAACAGAGCAAGTTTTTTCCTTTTGGCTGGAGCTCGCCCAGTGGAAGGAGTAGGAGCTAAAGAAGTAGTTTTTTGAGATGCACCCACTGTTGGGGTGCGAGCTGAAGCAGGCAATGGAGCCTCTGAGACAGTTGTATGATGTGAGGAGGGGGATGAGTCTACTTGTACAATGGGAGCTACACGAGCTTGAACTTTTTCTGCCCGAGCTGGAGCAAGAGCTGATACTGTCTTTGCTCGCGAAGAGGAAGTGCGAGCTGGAGTCGTTTCTGCCTGTGTTGGGGCAGGAACTGATGAAGTTTCTACTTGCGAGGTAGGGACAGGAACTTTGAAGACGGAAGGAAGCTCGCGTTGCCCTATGCTTGATATATCATTCTTGGCATCAATCAGTGGAGAATCATCCAAAGGAGCAAGGCTGTGAGCTTGAAGAAGAGCAGTATCAAATTTGATGCTTAGGCTCGCTTCATCCGATTTCGCGAGCACATCAAGAGCCCTCTTCTCCTCGCTGCTGAGAGGAGACTTGTCCATTTTCAAATCTGTAAATAAATAAAAGATGAATAAATGAGCAAAAGTTAAAATTATTATTTTAAGCTCGCTAAAGTTTCTCTTCTGCATACCTGGCTCCAGGACGAAACTGAAGTTTTTAAGATGTGCAAGAGAAGGGCAGGAGACATAGAACCAGCTCTTCTTATACTTCCCAACGTTGGATTTGCCCTTTGCTTCTCCTTGGGGCAAGAGATCCTTGTAGTCAGACGGACGAGCTGTGAGGTAATACCGTCGGGTTTTTCTCCCACCTTTGTGCTCAAAGCTTTGATACTATAGAAAGTTTGGATTATTTTTGGAGTTGGAGGACGAAAACCATTTTTTAGGAAGGCCAGAGCCAGCGAGGTCAGCTGCGTGTATGAGTTTGGTGTTAACTGGAACGGAGCGAGCTTGACAGCGTTTAAAAACCTGATTAAGTAGGAAGGAACTGGGAATCTCAGCCCGTGTTCCAAGTGCTGGGTGCTGACAGCGATATACCCCTGCGGAGGATAGACTGCATGTTTCTTTGGAGTGGGTGACATCGCGCGGCAACCTCTGGGGATATGGAATTGAAGAGTAATCCTTTCTAGTTCAGAGACTTGTATGGAGGATGAGTGATGAGCAAACGTTTTACGAGCTTCCCTCTCCTCTTCAGCTCGCTGCTTTTCCATGGCTCGACGACTTGATTCAGAAGCAACTCGAGCTTCAGCTGATCCTTCTCTTGGGTGGCTCCACTAACTTTGCGAGTTCCACTTGAAGACATCTGTATAAAGAAAGCATGTTCAAGTCGCAGTGAACAGACTATTAAAATACTAAAAATTTTCTAAGTTTCTTATTTTGCAGATCACTTATACAATGAGGGGCTTGGCCTATGAATAAACGACCTGTGAGCTAATGGTCTACAGGTGCCTATTTCTACAGATTGCATGCATAACAGGCTACAAACAGTAATTAAGTTGCAGACAAACATGCTACAAGATCAAATCAACAGAATTTGAAAAGTCGTGTTCAATAGAAACCCAGAACAGTTAAGAGTCAACAACAATATGACATATTCAAACCATTTGGACACAGTAATGGCAAAGTTCTGACAGTAACAGTTTAACATCAAGAACATGATATGTTCAAGCCATCTCAAATGAGGTAATGGTAAAGATTCAACAACAATAATACAACGCATTCAAACCGTTTAGGCAGAAAACAAAACGCAACCACAACGCAACATGAACTCAACAAAAATCAACCCAAAAGCTGAAAACTTGAGGTCAGAAAAAGGATTTATCGCGAATCCTTGTTGTAATGGTAAGAATGACGACTGGAAGTGTTGATTTCGTGAAAAACCAGAGAGTTTTCTGAACTTGGTTACTTAGTTGCTTCGAGAGAAAATGACAGATAAAAGAAGAAAATGAAAGGGTTCCATCGGTTTATATAGACAAACGAGCTCGAACCCCAGCCGTCGGATCACTTTGTTGTGTAACTGTCATTAATCTAACGGTGCAGTGCGATGTATGACTTTGTAATCATGGAGCTATCAGTTGAAAGACGTGCGCATTAAATGCGCGTGTAAGGGACGTGCCAACGTCGGTTCAAGTCACTTTCTGCATGACCGCCATGTGTCAAAGCTGATAAGACAAAATTTAAATGGGTGGGAAAATAGTAGTTCAAGTTAACGTACCAAGGAAGCTAGCTTTTACCAGCGAGTTTGAGCTCCTAATTCGCAAAACGAACTGAGAGCTAGGGGGCTAATGTTATATGTATTTTTCGGACTCACTAAATGGGCTGGTAAATGCCCAACTTAGGCTTAATAGGAGGCCCAATAAAGTCAACCCAATCAAGACCCAGATATCAACTCCAAGCCCAGCGAGCTCTACAGCTCGTCCCAGCAACCTTCTCAGCTCACAGCCACGAGCTCGTCTCACAGCAAGATTTTCCACCATTCACCATAAGCACAGCTCGTTGTTTGCTCATCAGCAAGATCCAGCTCGAGATCCTCATATATAATGAGAAGCTCGCCCAACAGACCATTAATGCAATATCTTCTAGAACAGGCAGTTACCTAATTTGATCATGATTCTCTCTCCAAAAACGGAAGTTAATTCGAATTCGAATTCGAATTCAGTCAACCTTATCTCGAGATATTTAGAGCAGTTTCCTGATTTTATTCAAACAGATTAGGAAGTGTAATTAATTCATGATTCTCTTCCTATTTTGTTGATTCCTGAATTGTAATGATACTTCTTCTATAAATAGGGGCTAAAATCATTGTAACATACACATTGAATATCATACTGTCACTCTGCAGAATTTAAGAGAGACAGCCGTGGACGTAGGCATAGTTGCTGAACCACGTTAAAAATCCTTTGTCTTCTTGTTTGGTTCTTGGTCCTTTATTGTTTTCTATCGATTTCTGTGTTTTCTCACATTGATTGCAGGTATTGGGTATTGATTACTCGTCGACTTAATTTCAACTTCGACAAGTAGTTTGTGACTTTTTCATTTGTGACCAAGTTGTTCCCTATATTTATTCAAAATACCAAAATAGTCCCTTTAACTAATTTTTGTTAGTCAACTTTAACTTTGAAAGGATAAAATTATAATTTAAACTGAAAGTTAGTGCAATAATGACAAATGCATAATATTTTACTTTAATTTACATGTTAATTATTTTAATTTAACTAATAATCCTTGTCACCTATCCTAGTTAACTTTTAACTCAAAATTGACTTGACTCATTATTATTATTTTTTTTAAAAAAAAAAAACGACAAACTTGCCTATTATAAAAAACATAACTTGTTAAAGAATAAATTATATTAAAATTTAATTATAAAACAAATTATGAAAACCATTTCAAAAGGAAAAATTAACTGCAAAGATAATAATAGAGAAGGTCATTATCATCAATGGTGGTCTTCAGTGGAGGTTGCTAGCCGCTTCACGATTTAGAAGCAGAGGGGCTAGGTAATGACCTCCTTAATTAACCAAATCATGTAGAGGCTTTTTCACATTTTGAAAGCTAGATCGTGGAGGAGCTCACCCACGATCTAGTTTGATCCAGATCATGGACAAGTCCACAATCTAGAAATAGATCATGGAGGCACCTCCACAATCTACTCTCATTTTGATCTAATAATTGTGGTGGCTACACCTCCATGATTGTAGTACCAGAGGATGACGTAGCCTCCGATCTTCCATTGAAGGCCACCATTATTGTGGTCTCCCTTTCCTTTATTATTATTATTTTTTAATTTTTAATTTAACATTTTTCGTAATTAATAAATTAATATGTATTTTAAATTTAAAATTTTTAAATTTATTTTTATTACTTTAGTTCATTAGTGATACATGATAAATTTGACTTAAGATGGGCATATAATGGACAAGAATAAGATAAATATTTTTGCACAAAAAAAATTATAAATATTAATTTTAATAAGGGTATTAAGGTTCTTTCAAATTTTTGGTTAAAGTCAAATATTTAAAGTAACAATCAACAAGGACCAATTTGATGTTTTGAAAATGTCAGGGACCAATTTGGTACTGTCAATGGTGAAATCTAGTCGATCGAAATTCAAAGCTCAATACCTGCAATTAATGAAAAACAAAATAAAAACAAGAGAGAAAGAGGAAAAACATAAACTACATCAGTGTTTTTACGTGATTCAACCAGAATGTTGCCTACGTCCATGACCGTGCTCTCTGATTATTTTGGCAGAGTCATATTATGCTATTACTTAATACTTGTTACAATGAAATTTCAATCTCTATTTATAGGAAGGAGCGTTACAATTTGAATAGAAATAATACAACAAAGAATCATACATTAATTACACCTTCCAAAATCAGTTAGCATCAAATCAGGAGTCGATTCTGCCATATCAGAGATTGACTCTATCATTATTTGAATTCGAATTTATTTTTAATTCTGATGGAAGAATTACGATCAACTTGGGTTGTTGCCTTTCTGGAAGATTTCGTTATCAAGTTGTTCAATGTGTGAGCTAGAGTCTGTCTTGGACGATCTCGAGCTAGATCTTGCTCTAAACAACGAGCTGTGCATATAGCAAACTGAGTAATGCTGGCCAGTGACCTGAGAGTAGTAATGACAATGCGAGCTCGTCCCTGCGAGCTAAGGAGCTCACTTGGGCTGAGTG
Source organism: Litchi chinensis (assembly GCA_019925255.1). NCBI lineage: Eukaryota > Viridiplantae > Streptophyta > Magnoliopsida > Sapindales > Sapindaceae > Litchi > Litchi chinensis. The sequence goes on along the minus strand of CM034463.1, from coordinate 27,942,431 downwards.
CTGGTGAATCGGGCCTTCGTCTGCTGGGTCACTTCATTGAATCAACTTAGTGGGTTTCTACCAGGTTTTTACTAGCTTATATGTGCAATCCGAGATATACCCATAACAGGTACCTTAAAAAATATATATAAGGACCAATTTGACCAAAAATAAAAAATCTACAAACTATTTGAATTTTTTAAAATGTCTGTAATTTATTTGATAATTACCCTAACTGTATAGCTATTTTTACCAATTATGAAATAAGACATTTTTTGTATTTATAAAATATTAAAATTCTTCGATTGGATACCCATGTGCAAAATGGATATAAGTATGGAATCCATCTTCCCTATCATGTGAATAAAATTGTATCCATTCCTGTTTCAAAGGTAACTGATGGTCTCTACAAATTTTTATACGTATAAATATGTGATCCATTATCAGGAAAAGAATTGCAATAGTTAGATGATGGTATGGTGTCTAATATTAGCCAGCCATAGACCCCAGTTGTTAGATTTAATCCTTTACAAGAAGTAAAAAAATTCCGCATATTTTGACGAATTGAAAATTTATTTAGATGGAAAATTGTAGTCTGGTTTGGTGGTGAAACCTTGGCCTACCCACATCTTGTCTCAAAGTCTTGGGTTCAACCTCACACTACCATATATTTGTGGACAATTTTTCTCACATGTTGTGGGTTGCACTCCACTTAATGTAGGTTGCTCTCCGTTGCTTCCAAAAGATGATATCTAGAACGTGTCTTAAAGTTATATCTCAATTGGTTCAAGCTATTACCTAGACATGTATTAATTACTCAAATACAAATATATATAGATGAAGTGATTCAGTTAGCTAAAGTGCTTTACTATATATGCATAAATAAGTAGCTTAGATCAGTCAACAAGTGCTTTGGCTTAGTGGTTGGCACAACAGCCCAAGATCTTTCAAATCTTGGGTTTGACACTTAGTTAGTGGTTAACAATGTGACTTTCTTCTCTCATCTTTGTATAGACAGACCCTCTACTCTCGTGCAGGTCAACCCTTCTTGTATAAGAGTTGCTTTTCGGATCATGTCACTAATATCTCATTCTGTTTGATTTCAGTAGTCCTCTAGGTTAGTCCCAGTGTATATATATTAAAAAAAAAAAAAAAGTGTTAGATCAATTATATCCTTTGGCAAAACGAAGGACCCAAGTGACTTTGCTTTGTAATTTGGACTGATGCACACCTCACTTTTTCAGTTGATATCCGTAAATCTGTGATGATACTTTGATATTTATCAATTTAGCAATAAATCAATAATATCTATTTACAAATTGGTTAGCTTGTAATTTTATGTCTTATTCGAGATATGCGTTCAATCGCACGTCCAGATTTTATTGTATTGTTTTATGTATATAATTTCATTGTTTGATTCTATAAATATTGTGGTACATTGATACGTACTCTTTTCATATTTTGAGTTACTTCCCTAATTTTTAATTACAATTTGATTTGGAATGATCTGGTATATAATACCACAACCCAAATTCAAGAACGTCCTATCAGTACCGACAATAGATTATAAATGTTTGTAGAAAATTGTAATGATGATTTATTATCATTAAACACAAACTATTAGTGCATCATTTATAACGAGAGAGTCCAAGACAATATATAAACGACATATGCTTACAAGTCTTGTAGCCCTCCAATCATGATCTGGTGTCGACTGTCAACTTTGATTATTGAAAATGGTAGCACGAGAAACTCTTATCTAAGCAATGTTCATGAATAGTCGGTTCAATAATGAAAATTGATGTAGTACCTTTTCGTCTGCATTCAAAGGTTTTATCTTTATTAGTAGTGTTGTATCACATGCTTCATTTTAGTGTAGAGACTGACGTAGTGACATTACACACATAGCCAATAGACTGCCTTGACTGGGTGTGGGTCATGCTGCCTCAGTGGAAAACATTTCGTAGGGCGGCCATAATTGTCACCACTCGTAGCATGTTTCTTATAAATTTTAAATTTGATATTTTCTATTATGCATACATTTCACTTCCATATGATATTGTCGATAACGTGACACATCGTTCCAGTTAAAAATTTATTAATTATTTAGAATGACTAAAAAAAGTCACGAGAACTAGATCATCACCCTAACAATTTCTTTTAAAATGTTTTTATGTGATTTTATTATGTTTAGATTAAAATTATATGATTATAATTTCTAGAATAAAAATTTACTAATTTTCAAGAAAATAAGAGGACTGTTTTTCCAAAACACGATATACCTTTTCGAATTTCTTATCATAAAGTCTCTTCTAAGAATATATTTATTTTTAAAAACTTTGACAACTTGTTTTTCAAAGAAATACTGATAAGGCAAACCTTGGCCAACTTATTTATTTATTTATTTAATGTTACAAGTACAAGCCAGTACATTTTTATGTATGTCGAGATCACTTAAGAATGACTTTAAAGGATGATCCAGATTATGATATAATTTCTAACTCTACTCCCTAACAAGTGGAAGAAAGAGACTCATATTTAGTGAAAAAATTATCTTTCAATTAAAGGGATTTAAATGTAATTTTATCCTTACACATAAACGGTTAGGTTAAAATTTTCAACGTTCATGGAGTCATTACTCAAATCTAGTCTTTACCTTTAGGCTATGTTTGGTGCATGAGAATTGGCTCCACCATGAGATTCAATGGAAATGAATTTTTCTCTCTATCCTCATTAATTGTTTCTTCTACCAACTCCATTTATTTCTCATTTTACTTAGTGAAATTAATTTTATTATATGCAAACAAAAATTTGGAAACAATGTTATTATTTAAATAAGAGTTATTCCAAAATTAATAATTATTTACTCATACTTTAAAATAGTATAATTCTAAAAAAAAAAATCAATATAATTTTTTAGAAAAATGATAATATAAGTTAAGTTATATAATAATATATTTAAGGGATAATCTCAATTTTTTCCCTGTAGTTTAATGAAATAGCGAAAATCCCCCCTTATATTCATTTACTTTAAGTGATTTTTTCAAGGTAGGATTTTAGCTATTTCGTCAAACTACAGGGAACCTATATTTAAATTAACTTTATTTTAGTCCAAACACAACTATATTTTACTAAAATTAATCCTCGTATTTAAATTAATAAAATATTTTGTTCTCTTTTTTTCAGATTTTTTATAAAATTAATTTTCAAATTACTTTTAAGTGTATATTAAAGTATTTAAATTAATTTTATTTCAATTCAATCTTAATTTATATCAAACATGATATCTGATATTTTTAAATTCATTCTAAATTTTATTAAATATGAGATAATAATTTTTTATTTTAATTTAATCCATTCTATTTCATTTTGATTTGACGTGTTGAACGGAGCTTAAAAGAAAAGGTCATCAGGCGTGTTTTGCCACTGTGGCTAGCATCTTGCGAGTTTTGGTCAAGTTATTCAAACAAGCATGTAAAAACACTTCACGTGATGCAAAATTCGTCACATTTGATGTTCAACTTTTTGGTAGCTCGTGAGTCGTGATTGTAATTTTACCAATCTCATATTAAAAGCCAAAAATTAATGCGTGGAAAATACAGTTAGCGTAAAAATGTTGTGTGATTGTATGGTATTTGTCGCCGCTTAATTGGGCTACCAACTTGCATGACTTTCTTAATATTTTATATTACAATTTCTATGGCATCTAATATTCAAGACTAATTGAAATTAATCATCTTAAAATTATATTCAATAATTGTTGTGTGTATTTTTCAGAATCAGTAATTGGGCTGGTAAAAGTCCAATTTATGCCCATTTAAGACCTGATAAGAAGACCCAATAAGGTCAACGAAGTCAAAGCCCATCAGACGAGGCCCGGTGTTGACTCAAAGACCATCAAGACTTCCAGCTGGCATCAACAGACCCATAAATACAGCCAGGTCGCAGCTCGCCGCCTGCGCAGCTCGCTTGTAAGCGAGCTCGAGCTCGAGACCACCATGACACGTCAGCTCGCTCAGACACGTGATAAGCACAGTATCTTCCAGAACAGGCAGTTACCAAGTTCAATAGTGATTCTCTTTCCGAATATGGCAATTGCCCAATCAAATCATGATTTCCTCGTCAGACATGGAGATTAATTCAAATTCAAATTCAAGTCATCATTACTTCAAGATAATTATAGTAATTTCCTGATATTATCTAAGTATATTAGGAAGCATAATTAATTTATAATTCTTTTCCTTATTTTTCCCAATTTTTTAGGGAATGTAATTAATTCAGGATTCTTTTCCTGATTTGCTACAACTAGAATTGTAACCCTTCTTTCCCTATAAATAGGGATTGAAATCATTGTAACAAGGACGAACAATATTGAATAATATACTGTCACTCTGCAGAATTTAAGAGATAGACAGTCGTGGACGTAGGCCTTTCTATTGCCGAACCACGTAAAAGCTTGGTGTTCTTCGTTTGATCCTCTGTTTCTGTCTTTTTCTTTTCTTGGTTTTCGTGTTTTCTCACATTGATTGCAGGTATTGGGCATTGATTGCTCGTCGACTGAAAATCAACGTCGACATTTTGGCGCTAGAAGGAGGGCCCAGACTGCAATCTTTTTCATCTTAGTTTATTAACTTTTGACGAGATGGCAAAGACTAGATCAAACAGGTTCCTTGGAGATAACGACCAGGCGGAAAGTCACGTGAACCAATCCCAGCGGAACTTACAGCCTGGGCAAGATGCAATCACGCATGCCGCAGGCCCGTCCCATGAACAGGTTCTTGGGGCTACAACAGGCATTCCTCCTCTGCCTCACCGTCAAGCGGTCCCAATTGCCCCGACGGCCGAAGGACAGAATGCATTATTGCAGAGGCAGGAAGCGTTGGAGGATACGGTCAGACAGCTCACGGAAGCCGTCAATATGTTGGTGCAGGCCCAGGTTCAGAACGTGACTAGGGTGGAAGTTCAGGCACCACAGGGAGTGCCCCAGCCTCCCGAACCAGCGCGAGGACTTGAAAGGCTGGCAAGAGGAATCCCGCGACCTGCAGACTCAGCTCGCTCATCCAACGCGCGTTCGAGGGCTGGAAGACACCCTGTTCAGCACGAAAGGGAGGTCGCACGACCTGATAGCCTGGTAGCAAGACCGAGCCAGGAGGGAAACAGGCGGATGGAAGTTGGCCAAGGTAGAGTCCGAGCCGCAGCTCGTTATATCGACGAGGTGGATGAGCATCAGGTAAGATCCCATCGTCACGAGGGTCAATTCGAGGAAGACGAAAGGTATGACCCTGAACATCCGGCTCCAAGTCAGGATCACAGGAGGAGATACGAGCTCCGAGACCCCCAAGTAGAGGAGCTCCTCCAAAGGGTCCAGCAGTTGGAAGCACGACCAGGAGTTCCGGAACAGCGTGGGCTCTACGGAGACAGAACCCCATTCACGAGGGAGATTGAGACACAACCTCTCCCTCTGAGGTTCAAGATGCCGAGCATTCAGCAGTACAATGGGGACAGTGACCCATATGACCATCTAGATGCTTTCAACGTTCAGATGGATCTGCAGACAGGAAACCCAATGGTGAAGTGCCGAGTGTTTCCGACCACATTGGGGGATATTCCAAGAACGTGGTTCAGGAATCTCCCAGCTCGCAGCATAGGAAGTTGGGAGCAATGCCAACAGAAGTTCGTTGGTCAATACAGGGCACTGAGAAGGCAGCTCGCTCCATCCTGCCACCTAGCCACCATCTTTCAACGTCAGGGTGAGTCGTTGAAGGAATACATCACCAGATTTAGACGCGAGGTCGCAAATGTCGAGCACCCATCAGATGAAAGCATTCTGACAGCGATCTCAGCTGGACTGCGCAAGGATGGAAAGCTATATGAAAGCATTTACAAGTCCCCAGTGAAGGATCTGGGAGAGTTTTACGAGCGAGCTGCGAAAGAGATCAGGTGGGAAGAAACCTTCGGCCCGAAAAAGCAGAATCAGAAGAATGAAGCGGGCAGTTCCAGCCAGCCAAAGAGGAGAAACAATGGCCGGAACGAAGAAGGAAGAAACAATGGCTCAAGTAACCAGATCGCCAAGAAAGCGAGAAGAGAGCCAAGATATGAGCGACCTCAGCGTTGGGGTCGCCAGGAAGGATACAGCGTCCTGACGGCATCACCGGACAGGATTTACGCTGCTGAACGAAACAAGGAGGACTTCGGGAGGCCCAATCCTATAAGGGCTCCCATTCAGCACAGAGATCAGAACAAGTTCTGCGCCTACCATAATGAGGTCGGGCACAGTACTTCGGATTGTTGGGCGTTGAAGAACGCCATTGAGAAATTGATAAGGCGAGGTCGCTTGGGAGAATATGTGGCAAGACCCGCTGATCAGCGACCTCACCACCAGCGACCTCAGCAGCAACAGCCAGTACACCAGCAGCAGCCCCAGCGAGCTCCCGAGCAAGGTCAGGAACCTGCGGTAAGAACCATCTTTACTATTTATGGTGGCCCCCATATCGCAGGTGATTCCAACAGATCGCATGAGAGGTACGTCCGGGAGGCGAATCATTCATTCCAGCTCAATGGGTCGGAGGGACCTACCAAAAGAGCAAAACCGACCTCGGACGAGATCGTATTTACAAAGGAAGATGCTAGAGGAGTGATCAGTCCTCATAATGATGCGTTGGTCATACGAGCTAAAATCAGCAATGTGGAAGTTAGGCGCATCATGATCGATACCGGCAGCTCAGTGAACGTGATGTATAGGAGCTGTTTCGACCAGATGGGGCTGCGAGCAGAACAAATGAGGCCATCCCCGGAGCCTTTATTTGGATTCACTGGAGATGCGGTAGTACCAGTAGGGCAGATCAAATTGCCTTTGACTCTGGGGGAGGCGGGACGTCAGGCCACAACCCTAACAGACTTCTTGATAATCGACTGCCCATCGGCGTATAACGTGGTCCTCGGAAGACCTGCTATGAACGAGTTGGACATGGTTACTTCAACCAGGACTCTGACCGTGAAGTTCCCAACTCCTAATGGCGTCGGATGTGTTCGAGGAGAACAGCACCTAGCTCGTCGTTGCTACGAAGATGCAGTAAAGATGGGTGTAAGAGGAAAGAAGGTGAACGTGGTCTCGGGGGGCGAGCCACGAGCTATGACTGAGAAGGGAGTCAGTCATGACTTGGACCCTCGCGAGGTAGATGCAGACCGAGCTACCGGTCCAATTGAGGAGTTAGAAGATGTACCAGTCAGCGAGGTAAATCCTGAGCGATGCTTAAAGCTGGGAAGAGGATTAACTCCGGAGCTGAGAATCCAGCTCGCTGACTTCTTAAAGGCGAACCTGGATGTGTTTGTATGGAACCATGAGGACATGGTGGGAATAGATCCAAAGGTGATGTCTCACAGGCTGAACATTGATCCTCATTTCAAACCAGTTCGCCAGAAGAGAAGGGCAATGACAGGGGAACGATACCTAGCATTAAAGGAAGAGATAGACAAGCTTCTAGTTAACAAGTTCATCAGAGAAGCTTATTACCCAACCTGGGTTGCCAACCCTGTGCTAGTGAAAAAGAAGAATGGGAAGTGGAGGACTTGCATCGACTTCACCGACCTGAACAAAGCATGCCCCAAGGATAGTTTTCCCCTGCCAAGGATAGACCAGCTCGTGGATGCTACAGCTGGCCACAAGCTCCTGAGCTTCATGGATGCGTATTCGGGATATAACCAGATCCCAATGAAGCCCGAAGACGAAGAGCACACCTCGTTCATGACTGATCGGGGTTTATATTGTTACAAGGTGATGCCCTTCAGTTTGAAGAATGCTGGAGCGACCTATCAACGCTTGGTGAACATGATGTTCAGAAACAAATTGGAAAGACCATGGAAGTCTACGTGGACGATATGCTGGTAAAATCCAAGCAGATAGGTGATCATGTTGGCGACCTGAGAGAGATGTTCCAAATTTTGAGGAGCTACCAAATGAAGTTAAATCCACTCAAATGTGCGTTTGGAGTAGCTTCTGGGAAGTTCCTGGGCTTCATGGTCAATAGTAGGGGGATTGAAGCGAACCCCGAGAAGATCAAAGCACTGATTGACATGAGGTCGCCTACCAGGGTGAAGGACGTGTAGAGCCTCAATGGCCAGGTCGCTGCATTGAGCAGGTTCATTTCGAAAGCTACAGATAAGTGTGTTCCTTTCTTTGACATTCTGAAGAAAGCCAAAAGCTTCGAATGGACTGAGCAGTGTGAAATAGCCTTCCAGCAGTTGAAAGAGTATATGGGACAAGCTCCACTTCTTTCCAAGCCCAAAGAGCAAGAAAAGCTTATTCTATACTTGGGAGTGTCGCAGCAAGCTCTGAGTGCCGCACTGGTGAGGGAAGAAGAAAAGACACAGCTTCCAGTCTATTATGTGAGCAAAAGATTGCAAGATGCCGAAACCAGATATTCGCAGATGGAGAAACTGGCTTACTGCCTGGTGATCGCATCAAGGAAGCTACGACCTTACTTCCAAGCTCATACTATCGAGGTCCTCACCAAGTACCCGTTGAAACAAGTCTTGCAAAAAGCAGATACCTCAGGTCGTTTATTGAAATGGGCAGTGGAGCTCGCACAGTTCGATATCCAATTCAAGCCGAGGACGGCTATCAAAGCCCAGGCTCTGGCAGATTTTATTGCAGAGTTTACGGGACCTGCAGATGATGAAGCTGAGTCTTCTGAAGGTCCAGCCTGGGAGCTTTTTGTCGATGGATCATCCAGCGAGCATAGGGCTGGAGCTGGAGTTCTACTGATCAGCCCTGAGGGCCACAAGATCCTCTGCGCTCTAAGGTTTGGCTTTCAGGCAACAAACAATGAGGCCAAGTATGAAGCACTGCTCGCTGGACTACGCTTAGCCAAGGAGATGCGAGCTGAACATTTGAAAATCTTCAGTGACTCACAGCTCGTCGTTGGCCACGTAATGGGAGAGTATCAGGCCAGGGGATCAAAAATGGCCCTCTACCTCCAAAAAGTACACGAGCTGCTGGGTGCGTTCCAGAAGTACGAGATGAAGCAGATCCCATGAGCTCAGAACTCGCATGCTGATGCACTAGCTCGCCTCGCAACCACGCGAGATGCAGATTTCCTGGGGGCAATCCCAGTCGAGTTCCTACCAGCTCCAAGCACAGAAGAAAAGAATGTGACGATGGCCATATCTGTTCAGCCTGATTCATGGATGAGCCCTATTCTCGAATACTTGCAGGATGGAAAGCTGCCTAGTAACAAGCTAGAAGCCCGACGTCTGCGAGCTAGAGTAGCCAGGTATTGCATCTACGATGATGCACTATACAAGAAGGGTTTCACAGCACCGTTATTAAGATGCATTGATGGCCAGGAATGTGAAACAATGCTAAGGCAGATACACGAAGGTCACTGTGGAAACCATACTGGGGGGCTGTCCCTAGCTCAGAAGGCACTTCGCCAAGGCTTCTACTGGCCCACCATGAGGCAGGACGCCCTCAACTTAGTAAAGAAATGCGACAAATGTCAAAGGTTTGCTCATATTCCACGAGCTCCACCAGCTTACCTCCAACAGATGGTGAGCCCGTGGCCCTTTGCGATCTGGGGAATGGACCTGATCGGACCCCTACCGATGGCACGTGGAAGATGTAAGCATGCAGTAGTCGCAGTGGATTATTTCACTAAGTGGGCTGAAGCGAAAGAACTTGCTGAGATCTCCACTACAAAGATTGAGAAATTTGTGTGGAGCAACATTATTAGCAGATTCGGGGTCCCACAGCAGATCGTGACAGACAATGGGACTCAGTTCGCCAGTGATCAGTTTCTTAGGTTCTGCAACGACCTCAAAATTATTAAAAGTTTCTCAGCAGTAGACCACCCACAAGCCAATGGCCAAGTGGAAGCTGTAAACAAAATTATCAAGCAGACCCTGAAGATGAAACTGGAAGCCAAGAAGGGAGCGTGGGTAGACGAGCTCCAAAAAGTACTATGGTCTTATAGAACCACAGCTCGCAGCTCCACTGGCGAGACCCCATTTTCAATGGTGTACGGATCGGAGGCTATGATCCCAGCTGAGTTTGAAGTCACCTCGCAAAGAAGAGCGACCTTCAATCCAAATGACAATGATCAGCTACTTGCAGCAAATCTGGACCTGCTTGAAGAACACAGGGAAACCGCTAGGTTAAGGGTAGCTGTCTATCAGCAGAGAATAGCGAGGTACTATAACAAGTATGCTCGCATTCGCAGATTCAATGTAGGAGACTTGGTCCTACGCCTTATCCTACCAGGAGCCCGCAAGCCAAGTGACGGATCCTTAGGCCCGAATTGGGAAGGACCGTATGTTGTCAAAGCAGCCTTGGGAAATGGAGCTTATCGCTTAGTTAATGTAAATGGAGCAGAAGTTCTCCGAGCTTGGAATGCTGAGCATCTCCGCCCCTATTATCAATAAGTTTGTCATTATCTGTAATATGGATTGATTATAAATAAAAGCTCCATTCTCCCCCTGTTTTTGATTCAACACACCAGGCTAACGGGCTCCGAGCTCAACAGCGTAAGAACAAGCTGCATAGCTCACTATAAATAAAAAGAGCCTAAAAAGCAAGTGACTAAGTGTCCTTGCATAGCTCGCCTAATGAGCCAAAAAAGCAGGCGAGGTGACGACCCCTGCATAGCTCGCTATAAATAAAAAGAGCCTAAAAAGCAAGTGACTAAGTGTCCTTACATAGCTCGCCTAATGAGCCAAAAAAGCAGGCGAGGTGACGACCCCTGCATAGCTCGCTATAAATAAAAAGAGCCTAAAAAGCAAGTGACTAAGTGTCCTTGCATAGCTCGCCTAATGAGCCAAAAAAGCAGGCGAGGTGACGACCCCTGCATAGCTCGCTATAAATAAAAAGAGCCTAAAAAGCAAGTGACTAAGTGTCCTTGCATAGCTCGCCGAATGAGCCAAAAAAGCAGGCGAGGTGACGACCCCTGCATAGCTCGCTATAAGTAAAAAGAGCCTAAAAAGCAAGTGACTAAGTGTCCTTGCATAGCTCGCATAATGGGCCTAAAAAGCAGGAGATGTGACAACCCCTGCATAGCTCGCAAACATTTTAGAAAACCCATTATTTATACTTACAAAAATTTTGTTAAGTGTTGCTTTTATTATTATCAGGTTTGGGGTTCATTGATTACCAACTCGCGGGAAAAATTAAGAGCATTGGCCTGAGTAACATTCAACACAACAGAAGTAATGAAAGAAATTTTCATTAAATACGAAGACTAATTACAAATTAAAAGTTAAATGATATACATGAGAAAGAAAACAAGTTGCTAGTTCTCAGTAGGAGGATCTGGATCAGCTGGAGGTTCTGGACCAGCGGTGGACGAGGCAGCTTTTGCTTTGAAATCCTCAATAGTTTCAAGCCCTATGTCCCCAAAGATAGAAAAATCCATCTCCGGATGGGACATCCATAGTGTATAGAGGAAATCGCGACCTGTTCTTTCCTCAGCCTCGTCCTTGCATCTGCAACCCGCACTTCCAGTTCTTGAACTGCTTGACCTTTAAAGGTCGTTAGCTCCTCGAAGGCATTATCAGCGAGACGGTTGACGACCTCGGCCTCTTTCTTCACCTCTTCAACTTGTTGCTCCGCGGCCTCAGCTCGCTGAATAGCCTCCCCCACTTGCTGCCTAAGCACCTCAGCTCGATGCTCAGCCTCCTTTGCGCGGTTATCCGCGGTTGCAGCCTCCTTAGCTCGTTTTGTTGCAGCCTCCTCGGCGCCTTTAGCTGCAGCTTCCATCTCATCAGCTCGCTTCTTGGCCTCCTCAGCCTGTTTCTCGGCAGTTTCAGCTCGTGCCAGAGCAGCATCGACCTGGCGATGAAGTACTTCAGTTTTTTCTTCTGCAGCTGAAGCTCGCTGCTCGTCCAGTGCTGCCTGTTGCTCAGATTTCTTCAGATCCTCTTTCACTTTGAGCAGCTCATCCTTTAACAAAGCATGCTCATTCTCCATTTTCTTCAGGGCTTCCTCAGCTGCTTGCCTTGCAGCGTTTGCCTCGGCGATCTGAGCTTCCTGGCCCTCTATTCTGCCCGAGGTAAAGCGAGCTAGATCATCATTGGCCGCCTCCAGGTCGTATTCCAGTTTCCTCATCTCATCCTTGGCAGCCTTTGTCTCCCTTCTCCGCTTCATTGCAGCAAGGGCACCCTGGAAAATATGAACAGATTAAGAATCCAGTCAAGTAAAGAAATCAACAGATGAGAAAGAATAACTTACCAGCATACTGTGGCGAGCCGCGAACTCATCCAGTTCCTCGCCCCTAAGACTCCTATTTTCCAAGACATTCGCATGATTGAGCATAATTGTTGCCCAACTGTCAAGGAAAGAATTTAAGTACCTCCCTCCGGGACCCAGCTCGATGTCTGATTGGGTGGGTGAAGGAGTTCTCTCGCGCTCCGGAATATCGCGTGCATCATTGAAAGCACCACCACGTCGCGATACGACTGTGCGCCTAGTCACATATGTGCCGGGGCCCGCCCGGGTTGCCTCGGGAGCATCATGAGAAGGAGCATCACTTTTCCCAGGTTGCGAACTGGAAGTTGGAGGTGACTGAAGACTTGTAAAAACATTGGAGATGGGCACCTCGCTAGGAGCAGCAGTCGAGGGAGTAGTGGCTCCAGCAGCAACATGCACCTCGCTGGGAGCAGCGATTGAAGGGGCAGTAGCTTCAGTGACTGCAGGCACTTTGGTGGATACAGCAACTGCAGGAGCCTGGTCCTGACCGGATGGTTTGGAGCGTTTAGAGGGTGCCGCTGGAGTGGCTAAGTCTTCGGCAGGTCGTTTTGCTGGAGGAGCCGAAGAAGCTTGGAATTCAGTAGGACGTGCAGGAGGGGATTTCATGAGAACAAGTTTCCTCCTGTTAGCTGAGAGTTTTGTAGAGGAAGGAGCAGGGGCTGGAGCACGAACTGGGGATAGCAGTGGAGCCCCTGGAGTAGAGGTGTGACGAGGAGAAGAGGATGGGTCGGCCCGAGCAGCAGGAGCTGCAGGAACTGGGTCTGATCCTGTCCGAGCTGAAGCAGGAGCAGAAGAAGAACTTTTTCTAGAGGCACCCTTTGAAGGGGTGCGAGTTGAAGACGATTTCGCCTTCGTTGGTGTGCGAGCTGAAGATGACTTTGCTCTAGACGAGGTGCGAGCAGGAGCACCTCGAGATGAGGTCTTCCGAGGTGGAGAAAGCGAGCGAATGTTATCCGAGCGAACGTCATCCTCTGATGATGAAGAGACTATTGGTGGAGGTCGGGAAGTAGACGCATCCTGAACCGAGACCTCAAAAACAGAAGGAAGTCTAGGCTTGTCACTCATCTTGCCCATATCTTCCCCAGCTCGCAGAAGAAGAGATTCCTTAGAAGGGGCAAGCTTGTAAGCTCTAAGCATGGCATCGTCGAATCTGCTGCTGATGCCTGCATCGCCCGATTTGGCGAGCTTGCCAAGAGCTCGTTCCTCCCCGCTGCTGAGAGGAAACTCGTCCATCTTCAGCTCTGCACAGCAAATGATCAAAGAAAAATGATAAGTAATGGAGATGCAAAACAAAATCAGCTCGCTTAAACCTTCTTATGAGTACCTGGTTTCAGGACAAAGCTGAAGTTTCGAAGATCTGCAAGAGACGGGCACGAGACATAAAACCAACTCGTTTTGTATGGCCCGACATTGGATTTGCCTTTCGCTTCTCCCTTGGGCAAAAGGTCTTTGTATTGTGACTGGCGAGCCGTGAGATAGTAGATGCCATCCGGTTTCTCTCCGTCTCCCGCGGCCAGGGCCTTGAAAGAGTAGAACTCCTGGATGATCCTCGGTGTAGGGGCATGAAGGCCGTTCCTGTAGAAGGCTATGGCCAGCGAGATCAACTGTGTGTAAGAATTCGGAGTCAGTTGGAAGGGTGCGAGCTTGACTTTGTTGAGAAATTCGATCAAGAACGGTGGAACGGGGAACCGCAACCCCTGCTCAAGATGTTGGGTGCTGACAGCGATGAATCCCCTGGGTGGATAACACGCGTAATTGTTGGAGTCAGGCAGCAGTATGCGACAACCAAAAGGGATGTAGAATTGCTTGACAAGTCCCTCCACCTCAGGACGCTTCAACGATGTGGGATGACGAGCGAGGGCTGCACGGGCCTCTCTCCCCTGAATGGCATGAGCTCGGGCTTTGTCGTGCTCACGAGCTTCGGTGCTTGGAATCATTCCCTTGCGAGTTCCACTTGAAGACATCTAAAAAATAAATAAAAAATAAAATATATAAAAATATATGTATCATTGCAGGAGCAACAATGGTGATGGAGCATGACGAGCCCAAAATAGAAAGTTTGAAGAAAAAGAAGTCTCACCTTGAATCGCTGATAAGTAGAAGAACGACAAAATAGAAAGTTTGAAGAAAAAGAAGTCTCACCTTGAATCGTTGATAAGTAGAAGAACGACGAAGAAGGCTGAGAATCTCGTAAAAGGCAGTGGGTCCTGGATGTTTGAAAGCTTGAACACTTGTTTGCTTCGAGTGAAAATGACAGATGAAAGAAGAAAATGAAAAGGGTCCATCGGTTTATATAGGCAAGCAAGCATGAGTCCCAACCGTCAGATCTTTGGGAAATGTAACCGTCATAGATCTGACGGTGCAGCGTGAAACGTGGCTTTGGAAATCATGCAGCCGTCAGTTGAAGGACGTGCGCATTAAATGTGCGAGTAAAGGACGTGCAGACGTCGCTTCAGTTACCACCTGCATGACCGCCACGTGTCGCAACTGAAAAGGTGGAATTTGAAAGTGCACAGAGGCGGTTATAGAAAGAAAAACGTGCCAAGGAAGCCAACTTTTACCAGCAAAATCAAGCTCCCAGCTCGCTGAAACGAACTGAGAGCTGGGGGACTAATGTTGTGTGTATTTTTCAGAATCAGTAATTGGGCTGGTAAAAGTCCAATTTATGCCCATTTAAGACCTGATAAGAAGGCCCAATAAGGTCAACGAAGTCAAAACCCATCAGACGAGGCCCAGTGTTGACTCAAAGACCATCAAGACTTCCAGCTGGCATCAACAGACCCATAAATACAGCCAGGTCGCAGCTCGCCGCCTGCGCAGCTCGCTTGTAAGCGAGCTCGAGCTCGAGACCACCATGACACGTCAGCTCGCTCAGACACGTGATAAGCACAGTATCTTCCAGAACAGGCAGTTACCAAGTTCAATAGTGATTCTCTCTCCGAATATGACAATTGCCCAATCAAACCATGATTTCCTCGTCAGACATGGAGATTAATTCAAATTCAAATTCAAGTCATCATTACTTCAAGATAATTATAGTAATTTCCTGATATTATCTAAGTATATTAGGAAGCATAATTAATTTATAATTCTTTTCCTTATTTTTCCCAATTGTTTAGGGAATGTAATTAATTCAGGATTCTTTTCCTGATTTGCTACAACTAGAATTGTAACCCTTCTTTCCCTATAAATAGGGATTGAAATCATTGTAACAAGGACGAACAATATTGAATAATATACTGTCACTCTGCAGAATTTAAGAGATAGACAGTCGTGGACGTAGGCCTTTCTATTGCCGAACCACGTAAAAGCTTGGTGTTCTTCGTTTGATCCTCTGTTTCTGTCTTTGTCTTTTCTTGGTTTTCGTGTTTTCTCACATTGATTGCAGGTATTGGGCATTGATTGCTCGTCGACTGAAAATCAACGTCGACAATAATTATTAAAGAACCATTAAAGAACTGACGAAATGATGTTCAACAGTTTCATACATTATTGAGATTATAGTTTAAAAGTGTATCTCTCTTAAATTTTAAATCAATAATTTAAAAAATAATAATAATAAAAGTAGTGGAAAAAATATAAAAGACTTTTTAACATACTTATCATAATTGTAAATGTCATAAGTTTATTACTAGAGTAATGCTAGGTTTCTATAAAATTTTGTCCAACTCTATGTCCAAAGGCTCAAAATGTTGTGATATGTAATGCTACACTTTTAAAAATTTATTCAAATGATATAGCCAACTAATTTATTGTTACCACTTTAATTTTAGAATAATATATTAATAATGTCTTATCATATTATTTAGGTAATAAATTTGGACAATTTATTAGGTGAGATAGCATTGTTCTTTATAATAATATTAATGATAGTCATGATTATCTCACAACAATCAATATTTAAATCCTTTTTTACATGATGTCATTTGTTATTAAAAAAAAAAATTACTTACCAGATTATTAATATTTTTTTTGACATATTATTAAATATCCTTAATATATATAATGCTTTTAATAATGCGAATATAATGGACTTATCATTAAATTACTTCAATTATTATCTTATCCTTAATATTTTTTATCCTCATAAATTTTTTTCTTAAAAGTTAATTAATTAATTTAGTAATATATAAATATAATCAATCATTTCAAAACTCACAAATTCATACGTGTCAAATAATGGAACAAATGTACATGAATGAGTGGCTTGATTGTCGCCTGGGGGTTAGACTATCAGTCATCATTTACCTCTTTAGCTAATCCCTAGATTGTGTTACACCGTGTGCTGATACTAGTTAGAGTGTATCTTGAATTGTTCTTAATTATCATTATAAAAAAAGTAAAAAAAAAAAAAAGTGATGAATGATGTATCAATCATCATTAGTCGACCATTTGGACGGGTGCTATGAATTACAATATCACATCGCAACAAAAAATTAGACCCCATACAAAAACCGACACTCCCTAATCAACCATGGTCCCAACAACACAGTATCGGAATCCACCCAAGTCAGTCCACATTTCCATTTTTTTTTTTTTTAATTTTTTGTTTTTTTAACACAATTGAATTTTCAAATGGTCGGTTCCATTCCCCTGGTAGCGCAAAAGCTCGCCGCCCTAAACGCCAGCAAGAGGTTTCGGCGCCAAAAAATGGTACACCACACAATCCTCCAGCGGGGCCCGCCACCTCAACAGGTCGGCGATCCGTATCTTCTCATTGCCGATTCCACCGTACCCTATAATCAAATCATCGCCACAAAAAAATCAAAAACAAAAACAAAAAACAAAAACAAAAACAAAAACGTGGGTCCCAGTCACCGGCATGTGGCATCGTGAAAAAGAACAGCCACTCCTGATTGGTCGTCTGTGTTTTACTGGGTACCGGCTCTACCTATTCTTTGGCCATTATTTTAGGTATATATATAAATAGAAACTCTTAGTTGTACACTAAAGCTAACACCGAGCAAAACAAATAGAAAGAAAACTGAGCAAGCAAGCTTGTTAAAGTTCTATAACTTGATTTAATTTTTTGATTTGAAGAAAACAATCCATTAAACGTTATGGCAATTTATAGAATTGCAGTCGGGACGCCAGGCGAAGCCAGCCATCCGGACGCGTTACGGGCAGCTCTAGCAGAGTTTTTTTCTATGATTATTTTCGTTTTCGCCGGAGAAGGGTCTGGAATGGCATTTAGTAAGATCTTATTTTCCTACACTAGGTTGCATTGTTATTCTCTGCATGGTTGATTCAATAATTTATATTTGATTTGTAATTTTTAATGCATATTTTAGTTAAAAAAAAATATTCAATTTGACTCGTAACACATTTCATAATTGCTTATTCGTGATATATATAATAATTAAGTATTACAATTTGAGAATACATTAAATTATATGTACGTGGAAATGCTAAGTTTAGTTGGCATCTATTTTCGGCAGACAAGCTGACGGATAACGGGTCCACGACACCGTCGGGGCTCGTAGCTGCGTCACTGGCTCACGCATTTGCGCTTTTTGTGGCGGTTTCCGTTGGCGCAAATATTTCCGGCGGCCATGTGAACCCTGCCGTGACATTTGGTGCATTCATGGGAGGAAACATAACTCTATTGAGAAGTATTTTGTATTGGATTGCACAGTTGCTGGGATCAGTTGTTGCTTGCTTACTACTTAAATTCTCTACTGGTGGAATGGTGAGTTATTTTATTGGCAACTTCAAAATTTTTTTCCAATATAATTTCATGAAAATAATTTTGTAAAATATAACAAAACCAAGACTATGATAATATTAATATTAACGAAGCTTAGTTTTTGAGGTCTGAATAAATTTTTTCACTGTGTTACTTTGATATTAAGGAAACCATGACCATGTCATGTTTATGCTGTTTAGTCTACATTGGCTGCATGTTTCTAGAATATATTTAACAATAAGTTTAAGCACAAACCATGTATTTTTCACTAAAAAAAAAAATACATCCCATTTTACGGACTCAGAATAGTTTTTATCTTCCTTAGGAGCCAATAAATAAATATATAATATTTAGAGAGACCCTAAAATATTTTATATAAAATCAAGAATCATATATATAATTATTCAGAGTTATATTTTGTAAAAAAATAAAAATAAAAATAAAAATTTGGGGGTGCTGTGAACCCACTAGCGCAACATCCACAACACCCCCCAACCCGCATGTAACCACTCGACAAATTTCATTACTTATCACCGTTAGGAAGTAAGGTGAATGGTTCACATTATTACATCCCAAATTTTTACCTTTATTAAAGCATATAGTTCTGATTTGATTGACCATAGTAATACGTTGTAGGATTGTTAATTACTAATTGTGGAAGATTACCATCAATAACAGATTTTACATTGATTATAAGAATATTTATTGAAAAATATGATAATTAACTTTGTCTAATCTAATCAATAACATAGGCAATTGTCTAATCAATAACATAGGGAAACCTTTGAATCATTACTACTCGAGACTATATTAATTAAATCTGTTGAGACGAAAGAGTATGGATATTAAACCGGAGAATTTTTTAAAAGAATTGAAATCTGTAGTTTAATTTATTGACTTCTCTTCATAAAATTGCAGGAAACGTCGGCGTTCTCCTTATCATCAGGCGTCTCCGCCTCAAACGCTCTGGTTTTCGAGATAGTGATGACGTTCGGCCTAGTCTACACGGTCTACGCAACCGCAGTGGACCCAAAGAAAGGAAACATAGGAACTATTGCACCGATCGCCATCGGCTTCATCGTCGGAGCGAACATTTTGGCCGGTGGCGCTTTCGACGGAGCCTCCATGAACCCAGCAGTCTCTTTCGGACCAGCGGTGGTCAGCTGGACGTGGACCAACCACTGGGTGTACTGGGTGGGTCCGTTTATTGGTGCGGCCATTGCAGCCATCGTGTATGACAATATCTTCATTGGTGATGGTGGACACGAGCTGGTTTCTGCTAGTGATTTTTAAGTGATTTTATGGTTTGATTGAGATGTGGAAAGTATTAATGATCTCTCTCGTTGTTTTAAGCTGTGGAGAGACTCACGTCTGGTGATGGTGGTTGGTTGCTTGGTTGGTTTTTGTTGTAGGTGTTATCGTGTTGTCTTCTTTGTTGTCTGTACCTCGTTAATTGTTATTTAAATGAATTTGTCTTGCACTCTTGCTTGATTTTAGTTTTTGTTCTGATTTTTTGTTTTATGATGACTTGATGATC
Organism: Litchi chinensis; assembly: GCA_019925255.1. Classification (NCBI taxonomy): domain Eukaryota; kingdom Viridiplantae; phylum Streptophyta; class Magnoliopsida; order Sapindales; family Sapindaceae; genus Litchi; species Litchi chinensis. The sequence continues at coordinate 27,922,991 of CM034463.1, read as the reverse complement.
ATTCTTCCTCTTGAACTGCTTCTACATTTGTGTGGGTTTGTATTTGTGTAAGTTTTCCACTTATGTGTGGATCTCTCCTCCCAGTTTTTGAGAAATTTGTTCCGAGTTATATCAATGATGGACTCAAAAAATTTATTTAGGGAAGACACATAAATAAAATAATAAAAACATCAATATTCATACTAAACATATAATATTTTTATGTAAAACAAAGTTCGATAATATAATATAATAAAATAAAATGAAATATGTATATTACTTAAGCAAAAAAAGTAGTCTTACGTTTAAATATTCTAACGAAATCATTAAAATAAAAAAAATAAACTATGTAAATTTATTATCTACTCAAAAAATTATAAATTTAAATAAGAGACAAACTATATGTATTTATTAGAAAACAATTTAAGTCCAATTTTACCCAAAAAAAAAAAAATTATAATGAACAACAATAAATTTATACAACGATTTACAAACTATGTTCTAATTTTTTTTTTTTTAACTTTTAATTTTTATTGATTCTAAATAAAGTAAAATTAGAAAAATAAAAATATATATTAAAAAAAATTAAATTATGACAATTCATGGTCAAATTTAATACAATAACTTAAAGTTTAAGATTTTAAAATTTATTAATGGATGTATATTACGAATTTAGGATTTTTTTTTTTTCATGGTTCATGATAAGATATAAAAGTTTATGAATTCAAAAATGTTGAGTTTGAAGGTTTACTCGATTAACTGTGCTAAAAAAATGTAAAAAAGTAAATGTATAATGAAGGGGTTAAAAAGTAAATGTGTATAAAATGTAAAAATGTAAATATACAACATAAAGGTTTAACAACAAATGTATATAAAAAAAAGTGCAAATGAGGGGTTGAATAGCAAATGCAAAAAAGTAAAAACATAAATGTGTTAAAAGGGGTTGAACCTTAAAGCTAGTGGAAAAGTATACCATGCCCAAAGCAGCATTGCATCTCCATGTTTTGTGAGCATTCTAACATCAAAAACCTAATAAATTTTGTAAAATTCCAACAAGGGCACATGCTCTGACCGACCCTATGCTATGTCCGCCCTTAAGTCATATCTTACAGTTTAAATAAGAATGTCCTGGTTATAGTACTTGTCCTTGTAACATATATGTATTATGTCAAATAATAATAATAATAAGAAGAAGAAGGACGAGGCTACAAATTTTAAAACTGTTATAATTAAATGACTAATTAGAAATTACCTATTATTATTATTATTAGAGTCAGAAATCCACTTGAGAAGTGCTGACTTATCAAACCTAATGTCTATTTAATTTCTTTTGAACAAAGGGATCAAATCTAAAGTTTTAAATGTTATTGTTACATCCTCTTCTAAATTATAATTACTTAAATTTTTGGGTTAATTATTATTATAATCTTAGAGATCACGTTTAAGTTTCAATTTCCTATTCTTAGTTTATTATTACCTACTATGTCGCAAGGTAACTACTAGCTAGTGATGTGGATTGTAACATACATCCATAGTAGTGGCACTAGCATATTGTTATGGGTATATTTTGGATTACGTAAATGGACCGGTAAAAACCCAACAGATCGATCCAAAAGACTGGCCCATCATGTAGAAGCCCAGTTCGTCAATGTTTAGCTCGTTGAAGTGATCAACTCGCTACTGTAGTGCACAGGTCGTGGGTTAGCCATGACTCAGCTTGTCTCATGCTCAACTCGAGGTCGTCCTAATGAGGCTCGGTTCATAGCTTGAAGTGCATGTTAAGAGAATCTTTCTAGAAAGACAACAATCTAAATTGATCATGATTTTACTATTTGGAAGCTAATTCAAACTCTTGATTTGGTAGAGTATTTTTTCTAATTGATATATTACAGTTTTGGAAGTATAGTTAATATGTGATTCTGGTTTAGAGATCACGTTTAAATTTCAATTTCCTATTCTTAGTTTATTATTACCTACTATGTTGCAAGGTAACTACTAGCTAGTGATGTGGATTGTAACATACATCCATAGTAGTGGCACTAGCATATTGTTATGGGTATATTTTGGATTACGTAAATGGACCGGTAAAAACCCAACAGATCGATCCAAAAGACTGGCCCATCATGTAGAAGCCCAGTTCGTCAATGTTTAGCTCGTTGAAATGATCAACTCGCTACTGTAGTGCATAGGTTGTGGGTTAGCCATGACTCAGCTTGTCTCATACTTAACTCGAGGTCGTCCTAATGAGGCTCGGTTCATAGCTTGAAGTGCATGTTAAGAGAATCTTTCTAAAAAGACAACAATCTAAATTGATCATGATTTTACTATTTGGAAGCTAATTCAAACTCTTGATTTGGTAGAGTATTTTTTCTAATTGATATATTACAGTTTTGGAAGTATAGTTAATATGTGATTCTGGTTTAGGAAATGTAATAAATGTATGATTCTTTTCTGTTTTAATTGTACCCAAAATTGTATCACCCTATGCTATAAATAGAGATTGAAATTCATTGTAACACAGATAATACTTAATAACATATTGTTACTCTGCAAAAATTATCAAAGGAGTAGTCGTGGACGTAGATATCTTTTTTCACTGAACCACGTAAAAATCCTTTATGCAAACATTGTTCTTCCTCTTTCACCCCTCTGTTTTTATTTTGTTTCTATTTGATTGTAAGTATTGAGCTTTGAACTTTGGTCGACCAAATCTGAACGTCAACACATATGAAGTCTAATTATTATTATAATGTTATTTAGTAGTAGCTAATACTTTTAATTTAATAATGTGTAAGTGCAGATGAGATATATATATATTTTGTAATTATAGATGTTAGCTGACTAGAAATATGGATCATTATATTTGAATTGCAAAGAACTGATGTAGAATAAGATATAATTAATTACCTAATTTATTAAAGAGTAATGTTATTAAAGAGTGGTATTAGATTGTTCAATTTGTGCAAAAAGTTAATTAATTGCACTATATGTAAATATACAACATTATGACATATATCACTTAACACTATCAATTAAATCAAACTAACGCTCATAATTACATAGCATTGTTATTGGCGAAAAAAATGAAATTCATGTTAACGCACTTTAGACAATATTATTTCAGAAACCAATGAGACGAGGTTAATTAACTGATATGTCCTTATACATATGTTTTTAAGGTTATAGAATCATATACACCATAACATAATGGTTAAAAAGAGTAATAATTTAGAAACTACATTAGATTAATGTTTCATGTTTTAGTTTTTTGATATTAGAAACTAGAAAATAAATAAGTATTGGGCCGCGTCTCAAGCCCAGGTTGTATTACTTGGGTGTTGGTGTATTTAGAAGAGAGCCCAAAAAGAGAGGTGAAAGACACACTACGGTTGAAGCGCGCGTCAACTCTGTCGTTTCGCTTCTAACGACGAAAGGGCATTCAAAAACTATATCTTAGCTAAAACACACAAAATGATGTGTGCACCAACTGTTCGACGAAACTACTGACAGAAACTCAAGGTCAGGTACGAATCATAATGGTCATGTTAGAGGACCATTTGTTCGCAAGCCATGCAATTTCTGCAGTTGGTTCGGTCACTTTAGGCACAGCTATCACATACCCACTTGACACCATCAAAGTTATTATTCAGGTGGGTGGCTGTTGTTTTGAATTTGTTTTTACTAGTAATGATTTGTTGTGCTTACCCTTTTTGTTGTGCAAAGCCAGGTGGGTTCAGGTTCTAGTAAACAATTAACTGCAGCTCAGGCTTTAAATAGAGTTGGAACTTTATCAGGGACTTATGGTAAGTTTTCTTTTTTAGTTGCTATCTTTAGATAAGAAGACCCCATTTTGTCTCTTTTTGGTTCAAATGTTTCTATGTTATGAAATCTTGTAAATGATTGCTTGTTTCATGACTAAACAATGCAGGTTTGTATAATGGTCTCCAGTGGTTGACCGTTGGAAGACTTTTTGGTCTGGGAACTCGGTTTGGAGTTTATGAGATTCTGACAGCTTTTTACAAAGGTATGAGATCCTAAAAATGTTATTATAAAGTTAGTTTTGTTTAATTTGAACATATGTATGATTGATATTGTAGGTGTATATGATGTACACGTCGTTGTTTAACAATAAACTTACATGGTGCTATAACTGTGTTTTCTTGATTGTTGGTAGCAACACAATTGGCCTACTCAGACTTAGCACTCATTGCAGAATTTCTAGTTGGAATTTAAGTTATTCTTGTCAGTTGCTTAAATGTTAACATTTTAAGTTCTGGCGATATGCTGGTTACAGTTGCCTTTTTTATGCAGATGGCCGAGAAGATAATTCTGTGTATGTCTCTGAAGCTCTAGTGGCAGGGATGACAGCAGGTGCAGCAGAATCCTTGATAAGCTCTCCATTTGAACTTATGAAACTTCGTGCACAGGTGTCATCTGCCTCTCGAGTTCAAACATCGACTTCTCTTGCGGAAAATGGACCTGTTACACCTTTAATTAGAAGACTGCTTCCTGGGTATACTCCTGATCTGAAGATGCTGAACAACTCTGTTGGCCTTTTGTCCATCCTAAATGCCGAACATCCAAATTTGACGGGTGCCTTACAAGATTACCCATGGATGATGACTGGGTCTGGGAGGGCACCACCAGTATACAATGTCAGGAGGCCATCGGACATTGTCTCTTTGGAAGGATGGAGTGCATTGTGGAGAGGTCTGCAGTCTGGAATTGTTCGAGATTCTGTATTTGGTGGTATTTTTTTTTCTAGCTGGCAATTCCTGCATCGAGCAATGCTTGACTGGAAAGCGGTTGGGATGGATCCTATTCCAAGGTTTTAATTTTTAAACTTAGTAGGCTGTCAATAAAATTCCGTTTGAAACCTGTTATCTATCTGTTTATCTGTCAAAACAAAGTGCTGTTTGTGTCGTGATTAGCTAATGAGACTAGTGATGGTTGGACATTTACCAAACCACTTTCACAGTCTGGAGATATACATGCATTGTATTATTTGAACTGAATTAGTCACACATTCATTTTTTGGTGCTTTCTGTAATCATTTTGTTTCTTTTTTCCCTCATAGTGTGGTTGCTTTTCCTTAGGTCTGATGAAGAAATTGGTCCACTGTCTCCTTTAGCAGTTAGTCTGGCTGCTGGATTTTCTGGCACAATTGCTGCTGCTGCATCTCATGGTTTTGACACTGCCAAAACTCGATCACAATGCATTGTGCTGCCCAAGGTATCTTACTTGTTGGCAACAGAGTTTATTTTTGTCCTTTTACATTGTGGCAGCTTCTGGAAATCATAAATCTTCTGTTTGTCATCTTTTAGACAGAATATATAATTATATCGCTTTCTGTTATTGTGCAGTCCTTAGTGATGTTCCAAATGATGAAAATTTATATTCACTTTAGGATACCATTAGTTCTGTAATAAATATGCAAGAAAGGAAAGTGAGTATATTTTACAAAGTTTTATATGTAACTGATTTCAGGAGTTCTATAGTGAAGGTAGGAAAGTAGGATCGAAAAGCAGAATTTGGGACCTAAGTACGACTAATAAACTAATTGTGGCTATTTTTGGAACAGTGAACAGTGATCCTACAATTAAATAGTCTTTAGTTGGTCTACCTTGCTTTGTAACTTGTAGTATCAGCCATGTTCTCAGGATCAATAAGATGCGAAGCTACACTTCAATTTCCACTATGTTTTTGGAAGGCCTGAACAGTATCTAGTTGGTTATCTTGTTTCACATATTTGGATGTTTGAAATGAAATGAAATTGATTTGATTGATATAATTTCCACATATGTGCACACACACATAATGACAAAAGACGAACTTTTATCTAGCAAATAAGTATATAAATAATTCTTTTTCTAGATTGATCTTTCAACTTCTATAGACTACATTAAGTTATTTTCTTCAGGCCCACCTAACTAACTTACTGAATGCTTGAACCTTTGTATCACTGATGTGTATTCTGTTCTCTTGTTTTGATATCAGTATAAGGCCACTAAAAATCATGAATAGTGTTGATTGCCATGGTACTTTTCAATTCAGTTTGCTTCTTTGCATATTGCATTGATAATCTGTTGATTTGATCGCAGTATGTTTCCATGGAGAGGAAGTTTCTGAAATGGAGACAACCAGGGAAAAGGTTTGAGAGGTTTTCAGGGATCCACCCTGCAGATAGGAATCTCTTGTTTCATGGGATTTGGTTGCGAATGGCTCGTAGTGGTATTGCATCATTTATGATTGTGGGTAGTTATTTTGCAACTCTGGATTATCTCATTTCCAGATGAGTAATTGGCATTTCTCAGCTTATATTATTAGTTGGATGACATTCCATCTGAATTATTAAATGAGAATCGCTCTTACAACTTATATTGTAAATCATTCTTGTGATTTAATAACAATTGCAATAGAACTTCAAGCGATCATGTGTGTTTTTTCTTTATAATGCAATTTTTAAGTTTTAGGGTGAAATATTTACAGGATATGATATCGAATCTTTCTTTAAGTCTTGTATTTAAACTTCTCATGTGATTTGCATTTGTTCTGCATCTGAAACATCGGGAAAATTAAACAATTTCATTAAGAAAAAGCTGCAAAGAAGCTGTTGAAGATGACATGGACATTAATATAAAACTTCAAAAGAAAATTCTATTGTATGTTTTGCAAAGCTTCAAATGTTACAGGTAGGTCAATTGCTTTACCTGGAAGTAACCGCAGAAGACACAAATTATCTATGTTGCAATTTGTGGGCTTGACTTTTATGGGATAACTTCTGCTACTTTGGCATCCGCACGCAAAGGTACAATGTTGGATTGGACATGTGACACCATTGACATCACTTAGATCAGTAGATATTTTGTTGTAAAGTTTGTATTAAAGACCCATATGAGCATGTCTGACAAGGAACTTGTTCGTGTCTTGTACTTTATGGATCCACTTGTGTTGCCGATGGTTTGACTGGCCTGAAACAACCCTAACGAAACTCCGCCAACAGAATCCATCTTAAGTTGCTAGAATCAATGGATTTGCAGTTGCTAATTCCTGCAAACGCTTGACGAATTCAGTTTCATGCTCTTGACTTGTGAAGCCTTCCAATCTAACAAGTTTGAGATGTCTCAATTGTGTTTGCTTTCCAGCTTGTAAAGAGCAGGTTGTTGTCCTTGCCAAGCGGAAGCTAATGGGATCAATCTGTGCATTTTGAGTTTACAGTCAAATCATGAGCTTTAGAGTCTAAAATTATAAAGCAAATACTTCTACTATCTACTCAAGAGTGCTTTTGGTATGTCGTAGGGCAATTCTCTTTCCAAAAGATGGCTTTTGACTTTTGAAATGTTGAAAGCATTTTATGGGATTATTTGTGTGCACTCTCAAAAATAACTTCTAACCTTTTAAAACTCTTCTATCATAAATTAAGTTTACTAGTTTCTTCAATAAAAACTTCCTACAAAACACGGGAAGTTGTTTTATCATTTTAGTGAATTTTTCATATTGACAACATTTTAATGAATTTTTTATATTGACAATTTTATTTTTTTCTCCATCAATAATAAATCCAAAATTTTAAAAACTTTTTTGAAATATATTATCTAAACAGTAATTAAAAATCTTCAACTTTTACTTCTTTTATTCTATTGACAAAAACCAAAACTAAAATCTATATCCTAAATGGGGCCTTAAGTAACTTACAGTTATGAAGAGTTTCTCTAAAGCAGGACAGAGTTTCAGGAAGGAGATTAAACAATTATTGTTATATCCTTCATTCGAATTGTCGATCCACCACAACTCCTTCAATTTGTAGAATTGGAATTCGGTTTTTAAACTGGACAATGATGGACAGATCAATGCCTGAAACAAGAATTCCACAATTTATCTTAGTGTTGTAAGTCAAAATAAATCAACCAATATTGAAATTCCTGACGTTGGTTGGACATATATACCTCAAAAATCCATTGACATAGTGTAAGAATCTCAGCATTTTTTATTGTCAAGAGAACTGGGTCTAATTCATTGGCCTTGGAGTTGGAGACACCATATCCAGGGCCTTTCCTGGAATCAAGCATGGCATTAACCAGGTTATAATGAAATTCAGGCCAAATCTGAGGAAGTAGCCCCTGATATCGAAAAGTTCTAAGCTTAGGAGTACTAATATGGAGAGTCATCAATTCCAGACAATCAAAGATGGTCAAGTGTTGAAGCTTGGTATTGGAGTTGATGTACAAGGACTTTTGTCCGTTGCATTCTGTGATCTTCAAGTTCTCAAGAAACTGAAAACCTGACACTACAGAAGAAACTGCTTCATTAGAATGGAAATTAACTGATATCAGATGGAGAGTTTTAACAAAGAAGGCAGGGAGAGTAGGCTGCTGGTGGGTGATATTTTGATGATTCAGCTCCAATTCCAAGCCAAACTGCCTTGGAAATTCCTGTTTCCCAGTTGAAAAATCCAAATGAAGTTTATTATTAGGCGCAATTATTGCCATCAGAATACTGCCTCTGCCAAAGTGGTAACGAAACCTCCGAGTATTCCTGGTCGGATTATGCTCACTGAAATTTGTCAGGAAACCTGAAACTGCTCTGGCAACATCTTCTACTGTCCCGTGTTGCACCAAAGCCACGTTCCAGAGAAGTCTCCATCGGCTCGAGAGGAAAACTGTTTGTATTGCAGAATCAAAAGGCAGTAAAGAAATTATGTGAAAAAGGATCTCATCAGGTAAGTTGCTGATCATATCCTCTGCATTTTCTTCCATCCCCTGATAAATTCCTGTTTGAAAGGTTCCTTAGACATATAAATATAACATCAATTAAATTGCATTAACACTAACATTATAAAGAAATTACTTACATAAACATGTGAGATTTCAGAACATAGATTGATGCTTGAATTGCTAATTAAGCTAGGCCTTATATATCTCTGTGTGTGTGTATACACATACATACATATATATAGAAATTTTATGGTCTGTATTTCCTAACTTTGATGAACAAATTAAATTCATTCATTGTATTCGCTCTCCTGAAATAAATTCTCTCTTCTATATATTCAAAACTTTTATGGTTAATACCTTCTAATTTTAAAAAGTTAAGACGTACCAATTAAATTTATCTGTTGTATTCTCTTTCTCTTATTTAACTCAAATATAATAGATAAATATATATATACACACAAAAGTTCTCGTAAATGACTCATCAAACAATAAATCAATGAAGTCAAACCTCATGATTTATTGTTTGATGAGTCATTTACGGGGACTTTTGTGTATAGGTACATAATTTTAACGTGTAGACTTTCAAGTATGTTGTTTTAGTACTATGTACAATTTTAATGTACAAATTTAATTTACAAAATAGCAGAATTGTAATCCAAGATTCTAGTGTGACTGTTGTAGTGACCCTCAGTCACTGTAATGGCGATTTGTCCATAGAGAATCTCTAGCCTTGCCCTAGGAGGGATGCGGTGGAGATTGTCCTTTCTTGAACCACAGGTTTGAGACAATGTAGGGTAAAGTGCAGAGCAAAGTGTGGTAGGGATATGTCCTTCTTGAACCATAAATAAGTGAATATAGTGGCATTCCCATGTCCTTTTTGACTTATAAATAAATGGACAGAGCGATGTTCACAAGATTTAAACAAAAAACCTAAAGGTATTTTGGCTGCAAACCTGATTTCATCAAGACAAAACTTGTGTTGATAGTATTAGGTTTGCAACCAAAATACCTTATCTTGCTAGTATTAGGTTTGTAACTAAAATACCTATGAGTCTTTGATTCAAACTTTGAAAACCCCCACCTTACCCATTTATTTGTGGTTTAAGGAGGATATGTCTCCACCACACTTTGCTTTGCAGCATCTCAAAACTGTGGTTCAAGGGGGGCCAACCTCTGCGACACCCTTATGGGGGCAAGGCCAAACCAAACATTATGTGGACAAATGGTCACCGTAGTGACCAACGATCACTAAAACTATTGTACTGCTTTTTTTATGGTTAAGTTGATAATTGCAAGTAATTTGACTTCAACAATTTATAATTGAGTTATAATTAGACCTTTTGTTACATTTTGACGATTAAGCTAAGAATCGCAAGAAATGGTATTATGTAATTTGACATTGTCAAGAAAGAGGGGGTACTTGTAACGCCTTTTCTAGCAAAGATTAAGGAGTAATTCCAATGAAATGAAATTACTTGCTCTTAGAAGCTCATGCATGTATCGAAGTTTTTGTCTACATATCCAAATCAGATCATATGTAGTATAAAACTAAGTGATCACACATATGTTACAACAATTGATACAAAGATCTGCATAAGAGTTTGATGTCTATTAAAGAATTCATAAAAGAGATGTAACAGCCTAGATCCACCAGATAGATATAGGAATTTTCCCAATTGGTTTTGGATTGCCCATAACCCTCGCGTGAAAATTTGTTTAAACCTCTAGTATACTTTACTAGTTCTGTTGGGAAGTGAGTTTTCTGATGAATTATGAAATCCCCTCCAATACTGGCCTATATTTAGCTTAGATGTTCCTGTAGGCATGTATGCATTAAAAAAATCATTAGAGAGAAAAAAAAAAAAAAACCACCATAAGGCTCCTTGGTCTAACTTGATACACTGACATTTCACATTGGTCTAACATGATAAACTGACCTTCAAACATTTGACTAAAAGGAAAATTTCAACTTCAGACAGATTTAAGAGATTAAATTAAATTGGTAGTTTTCAGATTTGGCACTTAATTTCTTTTTCTCACTACTCAAAATGGAGCATCTAATAAGTAGTCTCAAAACTTCCCGTATTATTGGATAATGTCAACTTCATAAAAATTTTTTCTCGCAAGCCATAAATTAAGGACAGTGATGTCACCAAACCATGACTTGGTCAATATATCACTAAAATATAACAATTTTACACTTATATTGTAAGTTTTACTTCTATCATTCAAGGACAGGTTTTGCTCAGTCACAGACATTTGTTTGCTTTTAGTTAGCCGGTGATAACACTGGAACAGCTGTAGGTCCAAACAAACTTTTAATTTTTATCATACTTGTTAATGATTAATAACCTCAAATCATATATACTATATAATTAAAAACAAAATTTTAACTTTTATTATACTTATTATTATATCATAATCTCAAATCTTATATGTTGTGTAGTTGGGTCATTTCCAACTTAAACTTTTAAGTTTGATGATAACTAATTGTTAGAAGATCTTAAATACTATAATTAAAAACTTAAGTTTTTGGATTTAATAGTAACTAATAATATTTTTAACAAAGAATAGGCTTTGAAGAACATAGATGAACCTGATACTTATATTTTTTTTTTGTTTTTTGGTGTCTACACATTCAGTGTATTTTTTTTTTTTTTTAACATTCAGTTTTGGTTGATGGGTTGTGCACGCACCATCGTATTTATAATGGACATACGAGTCTCACTCCATGAAAAGAAAAATGTGGGTAGTATTGATCCCACCGCGCACAACATGTGCTCGGGGTGGTAGTGAGCAAATGTTTGAACATGTTACCCAAGTTTTTCTTTCGGTTGCTGAACTATCGCTAGACATAACTAAACTATATATTCGGCTGTTTTGCGGTGCAAGGGCAACCCACGTACTCAAAAAAGCTGTCGCCCAAATAAATTCCAATGATAAATTGCACATGCTAGAATAACCCACAAGTTTTCGCTTGGTGGATTAGCCCTGCCAGAGGAAACAAGCCCAAGTCTCATTGTATATAGTTCTGGCCTCTTCTGGGTGCAATTTCCTTTTTCTTGAACCTCTATACAAAACCTGGGCGCTAAGGTTCTCAAGAAACCACCTTATGAGACACGAAACTGATGTTGGCCAAGAGAGAAATGCCAGAAAGATCAATCACGCATTAGAACATCAAGAGAAAGAACAACTAAAAATTTCCCTTCTAAATGCAACGTAAAATTTTTAGTTGAGAAATTTCTCCTCAAGCTAACACTAATCAACTTTTGCTGTTTACTTGAAACCTACATGTCCCATTGACACAACCCAAGTCCATTTGAAAAAATATTTATTCATTGATGGGTTTATTTTTCATTGAGTCACGTCATGAATGGATTAAGTCACTAAAACAGTTTAAATAATTAAGTAAGCTTACAAAAATGTCATTCCTAATTTCAACCTAAAGTGATCATGATAAAATTAAAAGTGAAACTGCCTTAGCTAGAGGCCCATATGAGGGTGTTTGGGGCATAACTCATTAATATGTCTTACTTCATCTACAAACTTGTAACAAAACCTCCCACCCTGCAACTCAGATACCTTATGCAAACTCCTCCAGGAATTCCTATTTGATGTTGCCACAATTTTCGGCTCAACAGAAAATACTTGTTTCAACCTCTCTGCCAATGATATCTCATCTTCCTGACTTCTGAATCCATCCAATTTAACAAACTTGAGATGTTTTAGACTTATACCACTACCAATTTGAGCAAAAGAGGTGCCTGTGCTCGATGCCTGGTAGCTCTTTGGATCAATCTACACATGTATAACAATAAACAAGCTGTAAGTGCTTGTAAAATGAACCAATGTATTAATGCAAAAGATGCAACAGAATATTACAGTTACTGATAGTATTTCCAATGAGGGGCAGAATGCCAGGAAGTAGATTAAACCATCACTGCTGTATTCATCATCCTTGAGATAGTCAATCCACCATAACTCTCTTAATGTATGAAATTGGAAGAACCAGAAGCAATAAGGAGCAAGCAATGGAAGAATCAGTTTCTGCAAGAAAAATTCTAGACATTAAACATCTATGGAATCAGATATAACATCAACATTAGAGTAGGGAGTTCACAAGAGTATGAAAATTTTATGTGACATAGCAAAAACACTGATGGCATATGTACCTCAAAAGTCCATCTGCATAGTGTAAGATTTTTAGTAGATTTTATGCCACTAAGCATCAAGTCAAAGTCGTGATTGGTGAATCTATAGCAAGGACCTTTCCTGAAATCAAACATGGCGTCATCCAGGTACAACTCATGGGAAAAAGAAAACCAGGGGAGTATCCCTCGATATCGGAAAGAGTGTAGCTTGGTAGCTCTAATGTGCAGAGATTTCAAATGTGAACAATCAAGTACTGTCAGGCTTACTAGCTTTGAACTGGCAACTATTCGTAAGGATCGTAATCCATTGCATTTTGCAATAACTAAGCTTTCAAGAAATTGAAAATTGGAAACAAGAGAGGAAACTGCCACATTGGTATTGTAGCTTACTGATACTAGATAAAGAGTTTTGACAAAGAAAGTAGGAGGAGGTGGCTGGTAGGTAGTTACTGGGCAATATAGGTCCAGCTGCCATCCAAATTGCCTTGGAAATTCTTGTTTTCCAGTAGAAAAATCAAGGTGGAGTACTTTCCTATTAGGTGAAATAGAAGCTAACAGGATATTGCCTTTGTGAAAGTGGAATTGAATCCCCCAAATATTCTGATATCGATAACGATAATCAAACTCAATGAGGAAGCTTGAAATAGCTACAACAGCATCTTCTATAGTTCCATTTCGGACTATATAATTCACCTTCTTCCAGAGATCCCTCCATCGGGTTGAAAGGAAACTTGTTTTGACGGCAGATTTGAAAGGGAGCAAAGAAATGATGCAACAAAGAATATCATCAGGTAAACAGCTGATACGATCCTCACTATTTGCTTCACCTATCAGATTTCTGTTGAAAGTTGGGATACATCAGACTAGTGTATCTAAAGTTAACTTGTAAATGAAGTAACAAGACTGTATATAAAGTTAAAATGAAGTAACAAGACTGTATATAAAGTTAACTTGTAAATGAAGTAACAAGTCTTACTTGGCATCATCCGGAGTTTTCCTGGTGTTACAGGTCGGATCAAGCTTCATGTTGCTGTCTTGATTCTTCTTTTTCTTTCTGTTCTTTCCCATGTTTGATAAAAAAACTCAAAAACGAGTTGCTGAAACTAACAAGTACAATTTTTTATACTTTAAATTTTACCGGATGAGGATAACAGAGACTTGATGTGATTCTATCACTTTATCTGTAAATAACAAATATCAGCTTGTTATCTTCTGCAAATAGGATTTGTGATGTATTATTATTATTATTATCTTTTTAATATTGAAGTTATCATGTAAATCTTATCTGTAATGTTATATAAAAATCAAGTATTAGACTAACATCCTTTTTTCTTTTCTGATTATTTTGTCAACCATTCAACACCCACCATAGACGTTCCAGTGTCACTTACCGAGCCCAATACCCGGTGGCGGATCTAAAAGTTTATAAAAGAGGGAGCAAGAAAAAATAGTTTATGATAACTATAATTATAATTATGATTATGATTGATATAATTAATTTAATTTATGAATTTGATCACCTATTGCGTTTTATGTTCAAATGCAATAATTGAAGCCTTTTTTTTTTTTTTTTTTTTCAATTTTTGAACATAATTGATGCCCGTTGATACTTCATTTCTATCAATTTTATTGAAATAAGTATTATATGTGCACATGGGTTCCATTTTACTATCTTATCGATAATTTAGATGGGCTGAAACACATATAATTTCCATAAATTTTCCGTAAATAAATCCAATAAAATCAATAAAATAAATAAACCAATAAAATAAGCTTTTAGTCGAACCAAAACAAACAAGCAGCGATCATTTCAATAAACACACAAGCCCAATACGAACACTAATTCAATGGGGCCTGAGAAAATCAAAGGCAAATGAAGGGCCACTTTGGATATTGCTTATGCGACAAACCAAGGGAGGAGAAATCAAGGGCAGCGGTGCGGTGGATTGGTGCGTGACATAGGAGCAAGGGTGCGATGCGGCCACAAGTAACAGAGCAGATAAGCGACTTGCAGTAGAACAGCGGTGCGATGACAGTGGTGCGAGACCAGAACCGCGATGGTTGCAGTGCGGCTGTGCAGGAAGAGTGCAGGAAGTGTGTGCGACGTCAACCGAGCAGCAAGCAGTACTGGCGTGGTGATGCACCGTGAACCGAGCAAGGAGAAGACAGATCAGCGTGGTGCAGCGGCGGCTGGGTAGATTTGATAGACCAGCGAACGGAAGAGATCAGTGGAGACAGAGGCTGCACAAACCACAGTGATTTTGCAGACTTGCTTGATAGTGAAGTGAAGAATATCGTGTATTTCAAACAGATCCTATTATTTATAAGTACAAAATATAGTCAAATCTTTCAAATAAAAAACAGAAAATAATATGATATAAAAATAATATTAACAGAACAAAATTCTATTTATAAAATATAGAGCTGGAAAACCGATCCTCTTCATATTGTTCATATTTTCATAATTGTAAGTGTTAACAAATCAAGGCTTGCATTTCAAGCCTAGTGTCAAACATGATTTAGTTGACATCAGCATCGGCTTGGAAGACTCAAGACAAGAGATCTGTAACATTTTAATGTGTTCGTATTAGTTACAATCATGCGTCCTGGTCTTCTAAGAAGCAAGTTAAACGTGCTGGCCCACTCTGGTAAAGAATCTAAATAGAAAACCTTGCCAAGTCTAGCTACCCAATTGTTTGGTTTAGGTCCTTGCTATTGAAGCTCAAAATTGGTTTGACTCGATGTCTAATGGCATAGCGTGGTAACAAGAGCGCATGTGCCTTAGCCTCTGATCCTCTCTTCCGTTTCTCGTATCATGCATGTTAAGGTGGATGGTCTTTCTAATTAAGGTGTTACCTTTTCTTGCTTTGATTTTGCAAATACCAAACTTGTGTGACTCCTGCACCTTTATGTTTGAGGATAGTGAAGAAGTTAACACTTGATGTGATTCTATCACTATAAATAACATGTTATGGTTCTGTTATCTCTCGTGAATTAGAGAATTATTATATTTTTTAATATCGTAATTATTACGTGATATCAAAACACGATAAGTTTACTCTATATTTATTAATTACTAACTTATAGCTAGAATTTTTTTTTTTTTTTTTTTTTTTTAAGACTAATACTTTACAGGTGAAAGGACTGTTTACACTTGCTACGAATAATCAATAATTGGACGGTTTGAATGACTACCGACACATACTGAAATTGATCATTAATAGTGTTTTAAATAAGGAGATGACAACTCCTACCAAAAAGAAACTCATATGCACAACTTGTGTTTTAAAAAATAGTAGTGGGACTTTGAAATCTTAATCTGTTATGGTCAAGGGAGGTACTCAGTTGCTTCTATTTAAGGGTGATGTGTATAGCTAAGGTTATTTGGCATTTGCAAAATAATTTATAATAAACGAATTTACCAATTATTAAACAAGTAACTAAAACAAAGTAACTCATGGTAACTCAAAACCATCTTTCACATTGTTTTGGGTGAAAAATACCAAAAATAACAATTTAAATAACATAAAATTCATTTATAACCACAAGTTCTTAAAAATTCTACTTTAACCTCCCAAACAAATGAATTGCATTCCATACCCAAGATACCTAAATTGCCCTTGGTGTAAAATTACGAAATTGCCACTCGATTTCAAAATTAAAAAAAAAGAGAGAAAACCGAAATTACGAAAATACCCTTGCTATTTAACATATCTCGATCAGTGAGAATGGGTGACAAACGCAACCCGAAGAAAAACCAAACCCGATGTCTGTCAAGCCACGAACCCCGATGCCGACTTTGCATAGTGGCCGTCCATCTCACGCCTTCGCCGTCGTCGTCGCTCTGTAACCACTGCAAACCGCCACCGAGCATGTCCTCCTACTCCATTGGTGAAGGTACGTCGATTCGTGTATAATTTTGAGACTTTTTGAATTTCTTGCCATTTTGTAGAGTTGTTTTGTGTTTTTAAAAGTTGGGTTAGGATGATTATGGTGAGATTGTGTTGCATTTGGATAGGATATGGATGGATTTGTATTGAAATTGTAGGTTTAGAAGAGTTAATACTGTGAGACGCCGATCAATTTTTGTGCGGCACCATAAACCGACGTCGGCTTATGTTGACGAAACAAAAACCGATCAGCTTTATTTGATGGTTAGGGTTAGCTTGTGTTTGGAAACATAGGCCGACATCGGTTCAAGTTGAAAATGTTTGGAAACGAAGACCGACGTCGGTTTATGTTGACAAACACACACCGATTCGGGTTAGATGGGTAATGTAAGCCAACGTTGGTTCAAATACTTCAACATAATCCGATTTGGCTTACGTTGCACAACTTAGCCCGGCGTCGGTTTATATTAGCAATCAAGGCCGGTGTCAGTTATGTGGATTGTGGATAACTTAGGCCGGCGTCAGTTTACGTTTGCCATCACAGACCGACGTCGGTTTATGTGACTATATATGAACCGATCAGTTTATTTTGTTAGTTTTTTTGATTTATTTATTTTTGTTGCTTTTTTTCTTATAGATGTAATTTAATTATAGGTACCCGGTACAGCATGTGCCAGAAGGAACAAATGGGAGTACACATAATAGTATGAAGCCTATTGGTTATCTAAATGGATTTCTTTCACAGAGACAGCTTCTGGATAGGTTTAAAGCAGAGAGTTCGATCGTGTATTTTATAAAACAATGCGGTCAACAGTTGTTGACTACTCCCCTTATGCTGACCATTCTTGCTAGAGAGTTAGTAAATTATCCTAACTCACTCCCTGATGAGATGTGGTTTGAGATTGGGGGAAGACCATATAGATTTGGAAAGCAGGAGTTCTTACTAGTGACAGGACTCCGGTTCGGGTATGTTGACTTATATGTCCTTAAGTGGAAGCAAACAAATGAGGATAGTCTGTTGTGGTGACTTTTTAAAGGAATATCGCCGAGATTGGCTGAAATTATGCAAATGTTAAGGGTCCGAGGGGAGGATATAAGCGATGAGGACATCTTGAAGTTGAGTAATATAGTCATCGCTTACGATTTATTCTACGGCTTTGATGATCGGTCTAGGGTGGAAGATTATCTGTGGGTCTTGATAAAGGATCTTGATATGTGGAATAAGTTCCCCTTTGGTACAGTTGCCTATAGTAGGCTGATAGAGGGCCTTCATCGGGCGCTTGATGAGGATCGGTTTATGACTGGACGTAACATTAATTTGTATGGTTTTATTTGGGCATTTGAGGTACGATATTTAATATATTGTCTTTATAAATAATAAAAGTTATTTAGTGTTTATATATACTAACTAATTGTTTATCAAATTTTTGTGTAATTTAATGAAAATTACAGTGGTGGTTGGTGGAAATGTTTCCATGGTTGGAAAATAGGGTAGGAAAGAGAGTTATAGGCGGCGATGTGGTGCTGCCAAGGTGTGTGAATTGGATGTGTAATAGCAGAAAGAAAATAAGGTGGTTTAATGAGCTTAATCGTGTAAGTATCTAAACTAACCTACATTTATTTTCATTTATTGACTATTATCGTTTGTAATTATAATATTAAATATATTATATATATTATGCAGTTAATAGGTGGGAATATCACCTTTGAGCCCACTGATGCAGAGAAAGAAAAAGATTATTGGAAGTCTTTCAACCTTGAGTATTTGGTTAGGGAAAATGCCTATAAAGTAGGTGGTGGAGGGGCTGTTGATGAAGCTAGAGATAATGATTCAAATAATGAAGAGAGGGAGAGAGAGTCAAATAGAGAGAAGGAGGGTGAGAGGGAGTCCAATAGAGAGGAGGAGGGTGAGAGGGAGTCGAATAGGGAGGAGGAGAGTGAGACAGAGTCGACTAGGGAAGAGGAGGAAGAGGAGCAGCATCATTATCACATCCCAGACCCACGAGTTGACTCAGAGAGTACATATTCAAAGGCAAGGACAAAAAGAGCACATGAGTTTAGACGAGGTGAGGATCAGTATGATGACACCGCAGTCCCACGAGGTCGCAGCATGGCCCCTGGACCCTCTCAGCGTCAGGTGCGAACTTTGTATGATTATATTACTATATTTTATTCTTATATGATTATCCATTTAATTATTATATTGTTATTTAATTAATTTTGCAGGAGTCTCAAATGAAGGTGGGCAAGATTATGGCCTTGTTGGAGTCTATTTTGAAGACACAACAAGAGCAAAATGAGAGGTTAAGTAGGATTGAAAAGAGGCTGAAAATCTGTGTGCCTTCGGATGGCAGGAATGACCCGAATGATGATGATGATGATGATGAGGATGATGATGATGATATTGAGACCTCTATCCGGAATGAGTACATCCATCGCTCTTTACCATCAAAAAGAGCATCACCATTGAAAACAACACCATCACCAAAAAGACAATGTTCAGTAGATGTTTCAGTACCCCGTCAGGACCCACCGCAGCAGGATGAGAGTGACCGGGTAAATTTGTAATTTATTTTTTGTTTTAGTTTAGTTTGTCAAATCATCACAAACTTGTAATTACAACTTTTAATTTTCTACAGATTGTAGAGGTCCAGGGGTAGGATCGCAGCTACTGAGGGAAGCCGATCAGATACTTCCCTATGAGGACCTACTAGCCCATCAGGATCCACCGTAGCAGCATGAATTTGATCAAGTAAATTTTGTGTTTGTTTAATAATTTAATTTAGTTTTGCTAATCATGATAAACTTGAGCAGATTGAGGAGGTTCAGGAGGTAGGATCGCAGCTGTTGGGGGAGGTCGATCGGATACCTCCTCGTGAGGACCTTCCAGCCGATCAGGATCCACCGTAGGAAGATGCGAGTGAGCAGATAAATTTATAATTTATTTTGTGTTTTAGTTCAGTTTTTCAAATAATGGTAAACTTGTAATTACAACTTTTGATTTTCTACAGATTATAGAGGTCCATGGGGTAGGATCACAGCTGTTGGGGGAGGTCGATCGGATACCTTCCCGTGAGGACCTTCCAGCCGATCAGGATCCACCGCAGCAGCATGAGTGTGATCAGGTAAATTTTGTGTTTGTTTAGTAATTTAATTTAGTTTTGCTAATCATGATAAACTTGAGCAGATTGAGGAGGTTCAAGAGGTAGGATCGCAGTTACTGGGGGAGGTCGATCGGATACCTCCCCGTGAGGACCTTCCAGCCGATCAGGATCCACCACAGCAGCATGAGTGTGATTAGGTAAATTTTGTGTTTGTTTTGTAATTTAGTTTGGTTTTGTTAATAATTATAAACTTATAATTACAACTTTTGATTTTTTACAGATTGTAGAGGTTCAGGAGTTAGGATCGCGACCGTTGGGGGAGGTCGAGGTCCCACTCCATCATGACCCACCATTTGAAGGGAAACCGACACAGCCTAAATGAAAAATTAAACCGTCGATATCTCTATTGTCACCATACACAGATCCTGAACGCGCGAAAAAGAAGAAAAAAGTGTCAAAGGAGCAGGTGACAGAAACTGTATTGCTGGGGGATAATATGGTTGAAAAAGTGTACAAGTAATACAAAGCTTCCTCTTCTTTAGATCTCAGGTATTAATAAAAATATTCATTATCTTTGTTTAATTCGATTACTAATCTAATATAACTGGTTTTTAATTCTTGTTTTGATTTTAGGCGTTACGTCGACGGTTATCCGCTAGCATTCACCCTTGAAGACTTTTGTACTATTGAGAATGAGGATAGTTGGTTGACATCAGAGCATATCGATGGTTATTTACAGTGCCTACGGATTAAAGAAAGCGAGTGGTGGAATGAGGCTCTTGATGAGAGATATGTAGTGCATGGATCGGCCTTTTTTGTGAGTGTTTACATTTTATAATTGCTTAAATATTTTTTTCATCTTTTCATATCTGTTAAGTAATAAATAATTTTATCACTTGTAGGCGGACTTGTCAATAGCTATGAATAAGGAATATGTCAATAAAGGAAAGACATTTGATCCTGCTACAGCTGTGATCCCCCCCCACTGGATAAGGTTTGCTAGTGGTTTGGAGGATGCTAAAATCCCTTAGTGGTCTGTTAATAATGTAAATGTCGTACGAATAAAAATATTTATTTGATTGTTCGAATTCGAACTATATCATTGACGTTCTCAACATGCAGCTGTTGTTCCCATGTAGTTTATATCGGACCCATTGGATAGTCTGCAAGGTGTGCCTAAGAGAGCAAAAGATTGTCATATATGATCCAGCTAGTTCCACGGAGTTTGTCCACAGGAGAAATGCTATTGAGCCGTTGGTCTGTTATCTACTGTTGATCTTACGGTCGATTGATTACTACGGGAAGACCAACACAGAAATGCCACCTATAGAAAAAATGTGGGATGTGGAGCGTGTGGATAAACAAAAAGTGCCTTAGCAACCTGATGGGTAAATATATTTTCTTTAGTCATATATTTAATAATGTATAATAAATTATCTGACCTAAATCTGTGCATAATACAGGAGCAGTTGCGGGGCATATTGTGCAATGTACATTCATGATATCTTATGCTCTCTAAAGGGTGAATGGAAATATGTCAAAACCAAGGAAAATGCCCGTCAAATAAGGGCACAGATAGCATCGGATTTATATATGTATTCCACCCCAAGTTACAGAGCAGATGATTGGGGGCGATGGATATTAGATGAGGATGTCAATGTTGTATATGATTGATTGATGTGAATATTTGTTTATTTGATTCATTCATCATCATTATTTAGTAAATATTTGCTCAAATATTGTGTGGTAGTATGATGGTGGATTAAGAGACTGAGTCTCTAAAAGAAATAGTAGAAGTATTATTCTTTTTGCAGGTTTATTGGAAAGTATATGAAAAATCAGAGGAAATTCTGTCAAATTTTTCCTAAAATATTTAATTAAAAAAAAAATCGGTTTAAGAGAGTATATGAAACCCGTCGTCGGGTTACATAAGACCACATATA
This sequence comes from Litchi chinensis, assembly GCA_019925255.1. Taxonomy (NCBI): domain Eukaryota; kingdom Viridiplantae; phylum Streptophyta; class Magnoliopsida; order Sapindales; family Sapindaceae; genus Litchi; species Litchi chinensis. The sequence goes on along the minus strand of CM034463.1, from coordinate 27,901,210 downwards.
CTGACGTCGGGTTCAACATAAAGATGTATACCGATTCCATACATTGGGTAGATCTGGAATCTAAGCCGATATTGGTTTTAGAATGGCCACCAAAACCGACGTCGGGTTTAACAATAGAATGTACACCGATTGCATACATCGGTTGATCAGGCAATGTCAGCCGATATCGGTTTTAACATGACCACAAATATCGATGTCAGTTCTTGTCAGTCCTTGCATACCGATTTTCAAATTTCTCAACATGAAATTAATAATTTTTGTTAATTTCCTTTGTTTCCATTGATCAAAAAGGCCCCCAAACCATAAATTTCCTATTATGTATATCTACAACCCAACAATGTAGACAAACATGAGCCATTGTATCTTGAGTTATGATGTGTACTTTGACCTAATGGCATCTAACAATTCAATGTGATAAATATAGTGGATATAGCAATATATTTTCTTAATTCAATTAAATTAACATAATTTAAAGCCAATGGGGATCATTTTTGTCCCACCAAAACATCATAAAGTGGTAAAAACAAAAAAAAATAATATTTGTATCGGTTTTCCAGGTACCTCTAACACCGACATCAGTTTTCCAGGTATCATAAAAACCGACGCTGGGTTAAGACTTGCAACGAGACCCGACATCGACTGAATTCACCACTATAACTGACGTCGACAAATCCAATGAAGTAAAGCCCGACGTCGGTTTAAGATTTATATCAAAACCGACGTCGGTTAAGTGCAAAAACAATTTTTTTAATTTTATTTATTTTTTTGTAGGTTGTTTCCGCCATTTTTTTTTTTTTTTTTGTTTTTTTTTGTTTTTTATGTTTCCAATATAAAAAAAAATTGATATCAATTTATTTATTCTATTTTTACTCGATTTTTTCACCTTTAATCAAAATAACATAAAAAATATCAAATTTTAACATAACATCTTCTATTTTGTTTTCATATTAGAGATGATATAATCGAACCTGCAATATCATATTAATGATTACAAATATACCAGTACAACTACCGTAAAAATAGAAACAGACTTCGTTTATATATCAAATTTTGAGCAACAAATGTGATAAACCTTACAACATCATATATTTATTTATTACAAATTTTCATGATTACCACCATTTCTATCATCTTCTGAGGGTGGAATAGGGAACTGTAGATCACATCGACGTCGCGTGTGTCCAGTCACACCACAAAGACTGCATTTTCGGGAGGTTCTAACCTGTCCAATAGGGGCGGCATTCGTTCGAGCCTCTGTATCATCTTCTGCCATGCTCCTAGTAGATCTAGTAGTGGCAATGGAGCTAGTTCCAGCCTCTTCAACAATTTCTGTGCTAGTCCCAGCATCTTCAACAGCTTCTGCACTTGTCCCAGTATGTCCAGCTTGACCTACGCTTGTCCCTCCGATGGTAGGGTTAGGACAACGAAGATGGTTGTGTCCCCTTTCACCACATTTTTCACATTTTTTCTTTCGATGACTTTCTCCAGCTGAAGGAATTAGTACCTTTTTCGGTCTACCTACTTGTCGTCTTCCTTCGGATGGTAGTACAATTATATTTTTCACTTCTGAAGGAACATGTCAATCTTTTGGGCTAGGAACATGATTGATCGGACGTGCATATACAGCTTCTAGCCATTCTTTGCTATAATAATCATGACAAAATGTATAATAATGAACACCGTTCACCCTGATATATGATAAATGTAAAAGGTTACTGATTGACATTAAATAACAAAAACACAATAATAAAGTATAATTACGATACCTGGCAACAGCAATTGCATGATGACATGGCAACTGATCTAGATCCCAATGTCAACAACTGCATGTCTGCTTAAAAGGCCGAACAAAGCCATAACCTAGTTCATGTGTGACTCCGAACTGGATCGGTTGTTGAATGGCAGATACCATGGCACTTGTCAATTCATTAGCCATCGAGTTCACATGATCTTCTACAGTTTTGATAACCGAAGTTATGAGTTTCTCAGCATGAACACGTCTATCATTATACCACTTTTGCAGCATATGTCTTAGATATTCATGTGCGTTGTTATTGGAAGCCGACGTGCTTTCATCATGCATTTGTTCAGCGACTCTGCAATGTTAGTGGTCATCATGCCATATCTTCTTTTAGGAGAATATGCACGTGACCATTTTGTCACTCCAACATCAATCAATTTAAGATGTATTTGCGGACATACCCGTTGAATTTGTTCCAAATATCTATCACAATTCGGCCTTGTATAACAATATGCTGCAAGGTAAAACATATCCTCCACATCCTTTTGCTTTATAAAGTATCTTTTCAGGTTTTGCTTCAAGTGGAAGAAACAGAACACGTGTGGGACTTCGGGAAAAACATCACCCATCGCATTCGCAATGCTTTTATGACGATCGGATACAATAATCAAATCTGATGGCAAATGTTGTCTCCCACCGATAATCTCTCTCAATCTACTTAAAAACCAGGTCCATGAATTGTCCGACTCTCCATCACCAAATCCAAAAGCGATAGGATAAATCATCTCCTCCACATCTTTGCATGCAGCAACAAAAATCACTCCTTTATATTCACCTTTCAAATGAGTGGCATCAATCGTAATAACCGGTCCGATGTAAGATCGAAAACCCTCAATTGAGGCTCCAAGTGCAACGAATGAATATAAAAACCGGTTGTTTTCATCCGTCTTAATTGCAGTCACTGTACCAGGGTTTGTTTCTTTTAACATGTGAAAATATGAAGGAAGCTACTGAAATGACTCATCTGTTTTTCCATATGCTAGTTTCTTTGCATATTGTAAAACCTCCAAGCTTGAGTGTACATAATCTGCACACCATATTGCTTCAACATTTTTGCAATCAAAAGCTGAGGTGTTATACTATCAAGACCCACTTTTTTCTGATAAAATGTTGCTACGACAACTGTCTTCACACTGCGTCTATGTGACTCGTAAGCATCTTGACAACATGTGTGCTCCGGTACATACTTATACACATATCACATAGAACCACCCTTTCTACATATTGTACGAATCTCAAAACTACAGCTTAAATCCTTGCAACCAACCTCATATCTAACCGTGCATGAACGTTTGACCTTATGTTGATGCCTGAAATTAAGCACACATTTTCCAACGGCTACATTCAGTTCATCTTTACTATAAAAAAATGCACCTCTGTACAATGTATCACGTCGGATGAAGGTTGACATAGCCACTGATGTACCCTCAATTTCACACTGATCTACACCAGGAACAATCCAATATGGTTGTGAATGGTTGGTTTCAAATTGTGAACTTGAAAATCGTACTTTTGGATACTCCACGGTCTCTGTATCAACTCCAAGTTTCAATGTCATCACCTTTAGTTTCCTCATTATCATCTTCACTGTTCGATGTCTCATCACCATCGCTAACTGCATCCCGATCTTCATCATCATAATCATTTCCGCCAAAATCAAAGTCATACATTGGACTTTCTACAGATGTAAATGCGGCAATAGAAGCTGAAACTTGGTTGCTACCACTAGAAGAAATAAAACAATTTTGACCTTCACCTATAATCTGACTTGCAATTCTATCCGTAGGTACCTCCACATGCCTTGGATCTGATATTGCATTAATGGCAAACTGAGGGATAGTAGAGCTAATACCTTTAGAATCTCTCATAATCTTATCAACATAAATTTCTCTATAATCAGCTTTTTTGTCTGAAACCACACCTCGGACACTGAGATCAGTAGTGATAGGAATTTTCACTGCGGGCATTCTCCTAGCTCGGAGTAAATAATGCAAATGAATATCCCATATTCTTTTATCAATGCCAGTCACTATGTAAACAAATTCCACCAATCGAGAAAAATTAACGTTCTTAGGGGCCCCCATCATGAATGTCTCACCTCCAACATAGTTATTCCCCTAGCTCGGAGTAAATAATGCAAACGAATATCTCATATTCTTTTATCAATGCCAGTCACTATGCAAACAAATTCCACCAATCGAGAAAAATTAACGTTCTTAGGGGCCCCCATCATGAATGTCTCACCTCCAACATAGTTATTCTCATTCCACTCTCCGTTACATTTGACTATTATCGGCACTTCACCCATTCCTATAAAATTTAAAGTATAAAAAATTAGTGTAACACATACTTTTGTCATATTAAAATTTAGTATCTGATTTCCTATTGCCAAATTCATCAAAATCCAACCAAATATTATCTAATTAATACCAAACATACACAACCGAAGTAATATAAAAACAAAAACAAAAAAACAAAAAAAAAAAACAAAACAGAAAAAAATAACAAAAGCCATTCACGTAACCCGATTTGGGTTTTGTGAAATCATAAATCCCGAATCGGGTTTTGTGAATAAACAATAACCGATTCGGGGTTTATGAGATATTAAAACCCGATTTGGGTTATGTTATTTTATAACTCGATTCGGGTTTATATAATAAAGATAATCCGATTCGAGTTATGTATATTCACAAAACCTGACGATACGCAGAAAAACGCAGTTCTTTTTTCTCTTCGTTTTGTGCAGATCTCATTCACATCAGGTTAAATCACAACCAAAATTCACTCTTATGCCCTAAAACTAAGCAATGTGACTAAAATAATTTGAAAATCAACCAACAACAACAATCACATACCTTAACTTGAAGAAAAGCTTGAATGTAGAGTTTGTTAAAGGCAAAGAAGCTTCAAAATGCAGCTTTAATGAATAGCAAAGAACTTAATAAGTGTACGAAATGCAGCTGTTATGGATGGAAAAAAAAAACGTAAGGATGAGAGATGTGGGAACCTTTTGGAAGAGAAAAGGGAAGAAGAAGAATAAGGAAAAGGGCAATTTCGTAATTTCAGTAAGGTTTTAATGAGAATTTTAAATTGAAAAATACTTAGAGGTAGTTTGGGTAATGTGGGTATAGATAGTAATTAGTTTGTTTGAGAGGTCAAAAAGGAATTTTTGTAAAAATAGTGATAAAAATGAATTTTTCTTTTTGTTGTGGACTCAAATTGAAAAGCTCTCTTGTTTTGGCCACATCCAGTGGCGGACCCAGAAAATTGGTTCAGAGGGGCACATGAATAAAGTAATAAAAACATCGAAAATTAAGAACATGTTAAATATATAATGTTTTTATATAAAAAAATGTTTGATAATATTATATAGTTTAAATAAAAATACATACATTATATTTAGGCAAAACAAATAGTTTCATGCTTAAAGATTCTAATAAAATCATTAAAATAAATAAAAAAGAAAAAAAATATAAACTACATAAAATTATAATTTTCCTCGACGAGACTTCATATCTTAGAATTGTTTCATAATAAATTCTTTATCAATTTTGTCAAAAATATCTTTCTCCACATATGCAAGCAAGCTATCATTTAACCATTGATCTCCTATTCGATTACGTAATTCAGTCTTCACAATATTCATAGTAGAAAATGCTCTTTCAACGGTAGCAATTGCAACAGGTAGTAATAATACCAATGTTAAGAGCAAGTAAACTAATGAAAAAACCTTATCTTGTTTTTTCGCAACTATCTTTTGTGTCAAATCTGTAAAATTATTTAATTATGAAAATTCAATATTAGAGCGCATTACTACAATATAATTCTCAAGTTGATCTTCAAATGCCAAAAGTTGAGTAGAAGAGAAGTCTTTTAGATAAAATTGAACAAGTTATATAAGTTTTTGTTTGTCAAATGCACAAAATTGATCTCTTGGACTAAGACATGCAACACAAAGAAGTAACTCAATATTTGTCTCCGGAAATTTATTATTTAGCTCTTGAATTTGTAAATCTAACACAGCATAAAACAAGTCTACTTGATAATGATGCATATTGTTTATCTCTTGAGTTTTACGCCTTGATCTCCCTCGAGGCGTAAACAAATCATCCATATCAACAACTTGGATTTTATGTTTTTCACATAAAGCGAAAACTTGCTTCGATAAATAATCCCACCCATTTTCTCTCATTGTCTGAAGTCGTTCTTTACATGCTTTTACTAAGGTCATGACATTGACAATATCTTGATCTTTTTTCTGTAATGTAAGTGACAACTCATGTGTAACTCCCAATATTGTTCTCATCAAATGAAGACCAAAAACAAAATCAAATGTTTCTATTGTATCCAATAAAAGCTTTGATTCATATTTTTGCTCCCGATTCGATCCATCATCTACTAACATATCAAGTATTTCTACAATAGAAGAGAACATAAAAATTATTCTAATTATAGTATTGTAATGTGAGCCCCAACGTGTATCACCTGGTTTCTTAAGACTAGTTTCTTGATTTAAACCCCGTCCACTTGAAAGCTCATTATTTTCTAGTTCTTCAAAAACTTTAACTGCTTATTCTTCTTGAAGACTATTACAACGTTTAGCGGATGCTCCAATAATATTTACCACTTGAGTAATCCAATAAAAAAGACCAGTAATATCTGTATGACTTTTTGCCACAGCAATAAGAGCTAATTGAAATTGATGGGCAAAATAATGCACATAAAAAGCACTCTCATTCTCTTTTAAAATAAATGCTTTAAGTCTATTAAATTCACCTCGCATATTACTTGCTCCATCATAACCTTGTCTGCACAATCTAGAAATACTTAATCCATATCTAGAAAAAAAGAATCAATTGCTGCTTTAAGTGAGAGTGCAGAAGTATCAGTGACATGTTCAATGCCGACAAAATACTCTATCACATTACCATTCTTGTCCACATATCTCAATACAATAGTCATTTGCTCTTTCAAAGATATATCACGAGATTCATCTACAATAAGTGAAAACAATGAATTGTCAATATTTTTAATAATTGTATTAATGATTTCACTTGAAATTGCACTTACTATGTCCCTTTGAATCTTGGGTGCTATCATTTTCAAGTTTTCAGGAGCATTTTTGAGTGTCACAGCTTTTACGTTCTTATTTTTATCACATAGCCAATGTAAAAGTTCGAGAAAATTACTTTTATTGCTAGAATTTTCTAATTTATTGTGTCCTCAAAATGGAAGCCCTTGCCATAAAAGAAAACACCTGCAATCAATTGAAGCACATAAACGAGTTCGATATTCAATTCGAGCTTGATCTGATTGTTTGTTTACAGTTGATTTAATATGTTGATTCTAATTTAATAGATCCTCACATTTGCTCCAAGCATCTTTATGGGCATTACTTTTAGCATGCTGCCTTAATGAATCTGTCTTCTTCCAATTAATAAACCCTTCACCAACAAAAAAGTCACCACCCGCTTGTTTTCCAATATCTGGTTTGAAAAGATAACAACTTAGACAATAGGCTGCATCTTTTGCTATACTGTACTCCAACCAAGTCGAATGTTCAGTAAACCAAACAGTGTTGAATCGTCTAGACTTTTGTCCAAAAGGTCTCATAGGAAAATTGTGTTCTCGAGGTTGACAAGGACCTTTTAGCAGATATGCTCTCCGAACTTGCTCACGGACATTAGGATCATAGTCCTATATTTTAGTTCGAAGCCCTGGATCGGCAAGGAGATCTGACAAATTGACTTCAACACAATTTTTCTTTGAAGAAGATGATTCCAACTCAAATGATGATTTTCTTTTCATATATCTCTCCATAACTGTTTCACAACGAATAAAAACATAATAATTTTTTTTTAAAAACATTAATAATAATTTATTAATTTTAAATAAAATAAAACTATAAAATAAACAATATTATATATATAAAAAATTGAATTAAGACAATACATTATACATAGACAATTTTAATGCAACAATTTATAGTTTAAGATTTTAGGGTTTATTGATGTAATGTATATTAAATTCAAAGTATTAAAAAATAAATTAATTAAATAAGTAATTAATTTAAGAGACTAACCTGGTAAGTCACAAGATATCAAAATGAAAATAAAGAGAAGTCAAACAAAGATAAAGAGAAAAAGAAAAAGAAAAAAAAATTGTTCACTAACCTTGCAAATTGTCAATGGATTTTGTATAACAAATAAAAAGTAGAAGTAAATAGAATTTATATAGGAGGGAATTGAAAAAAATAAAATTAAAAAAAGAAACTATTAATTAATTAGAAGTAGGAAAACTAATTCTAATAGAAGTAATAAAGAAGGGAGGAAGTTAATTTTATTAGAAATAAAAAAATAAATAATTGAATAAAAAATAATAAAAAATTAAAATCATATAAGGCACGGAATTTAAAAAACACGTAGGATATGATAGAAGAAATTCATAACATATAAATAAGTTTTTAAATGACATTGTAAAAGATAAATAATAATAATAATTAAAAGTAAAAAAATCAATTGAAATTGACAGTTGTGCAGTTGCACAGCATCTACAGGTTTCACACATGTTGCACATATGCAATCTGCAGACTGTAACAGTTAAATTTTATTTTATTTTTTATTTTTATTTTTTTACATTGTTAAGTGAATTAATCATTTTTTTTTAAGATTTTAGGGGGGGCGTGTGTCCCCCCGGCCTAGGCGTTGGTCCACCCCTAGCCACATCTCTTGTAGTTGGTTACCATTTTCTCCATCAAAAGCTTCCACCATCCTCCTCCATTTGTGTTAATCAAAACCAATGGCTTTAAATGATGGATTTGCGAGGTTTTTGGTGGAATTAAGGTTAGATTTGATGGGTTTGAATGTTAGATCTTGATATGAATTTTGAGAAGATAGAAGTAGAGTTTAGAGGAGAATAGTAGATAAGAATTCTTAGCTATTAATTGATACCTTTATTAACATTTACTGGGAGCTTTATAGGCTCCTTATAGAACCATGATGCAGGAAATTAGGAACACAACCAACAAGCAGAGCCGTTACATCTAACAACCCATAACAATACAAAGAAACTGTATACTAAAGAAGAGTCATCATTCTAGACAGCTGGTACTTCACTAACTTATACAAATAAAAACTACTCATAATACTTTTTGACCAAGTCTAACACAAGTTTAACTCCCTTAAAAGAGATACACTTGCTTGAGAATGTTGTACACAACATTTCATCCCCTTGAAATTATCCTTGTCCGCAAGGATAAATTCGGACAAGGATAAATTCGAATTAGTCTTCAAAATATGACATTGGTCTTCTTAAGTCTTCTATCATAAACATTTGGGATAACGACAGTGATGACCCGGTATCTATTTCTAATTGCAGTAAAAACAAATATCATTCTCTATGTTCTTTTGCTTTTTGCCCTCTGATTTGTTTGAAAATAAGTGGAGAATTTGTAGAATTTTGGTTTATATTGGTTATAAATGGAGACCCCAATACACCGTTTGAATTATTTGGTAGCGTTCCTTTGACCATAGGAGTTGGCGAGGAATGGGAGGTACCACCCTTCTTTTGCAAAAGATTCCTTTCTTTAACTAATCAAGCAATGCTTATGGTGTCAGCCAAAGTTTGAGGTTGCTTGATCTATACATCTAAATATATTTCATCCTTGAGATCTACAATAAAACAACCCACCAAAAAATTTTCATGTAATCTATCAACTTGATAGGACAACTTCACAAAAGCCTCTTGATGAGCTTCCACAATCGAGACTTGTTTTAAACGGGGCAGCACTTCGAAGGGATCCTAGTAATTGACTAGCCCAAAGCACTAGAGCACTACTTGAGTGAATTAGTTCCAAGTTAAAGGCTCCTTGAACTTGGACAACCAACAGTGCCATTGTAAAGTGATGCGAAAATGGTGAGCCCGATAAAGAGGGAAGGAAAAATGAATTAAGAACTTATTATATTCATTCACTTGCAGTACAATTTATAGGCAGAGTACAAGATTTAAATATACATAAAAATTGAAATTAACAATTTGTTACATTAACTAAAACATGAAATATTAGTAAATCTAAACTAAAATACTAAAAAGCCTAAAAGTAGAAAACTAACAATTCTAAGATATTAGATTGTTATGCACTCGTTGATTTAGTTGAATAACCACTCCCTCTTCCCTTCGTTGGAGTTAGGATTGAAATGTCAAGAACACCCAACTTGCGAAGTAGTCAGTTATAAACATTACCTCCAAGTGGTTTGGTAAAAAGGTCTGCAATTGGTCGCTTGAACATAGGTAGGAAGGAGTAATGAGACCTGCTTTACTTTTTTCTGTAATAAAATGACAATCAATTTCAATATGTTTGGTATGTTCGTGAAAGATAGGATTTTTGACAATGTGAATAGTAACTTGGCTATCACAACAAATTGAAATTGGTTGTTAATGATTGAAACCAAGATCCAAAAGAAGATTTTTTAACCATTGCAACTTATAAGTAAATGCAGCAAGGGAACGACATTCCGATTCTATAGAAGAACAAGAAACTATTGGTTGTTTCTTGGTTTTCCAAGAAATAGGACTGGAAACAAACATGGTGAAATAACTAGTGGTGGATCGATGAGTAGTAGGATAACTGACCCAATCAGAATTGGCATATCCAATAAAATAAGAGAACTCGAAGCAGAAAGGAATAAACCTTTACCAATAGAACCTTTAAGGTAACAAAAAACCTGGTTGGCAACATTAATATGAGTGGAATGAGGAAATTGCATGAATTGACTAACGGTGTTGACAACATATTGAATATTAGGTCATGTTGTAGTGAGATATAAAAGACGCTTGACGAGACGATGATGGATTGTCGGATCAAGAATGGGAGTACCGTCTTCTGGCCGTAAACGAAGATGTTGTTCCATTGGAAAATCAGATGGTCAAGAACTAGTCATATTATAATCAGATAAGATGTCAAAAGTATATTTTCATTAACACAGAAAAATTCGTTGTTTAGAGCTAGAAACTTCAATACCTAAAAATATCGAAAATTGTTGAGATCTTTTATGGAGAAAAAATTAAGCAAGAAATTGTTTAATGTCAGAAATGACATCATATTGTTTCCAATGATAATAATATCATCGACATAGAAAAGAACAAAAATATAAGTCTAATCATGAATATATGTAAAAATACTATAGTTTGAAATAGATTGTCGAAAACCTGAGTGAATGAGAGTGGAGGAAACTTTGGAGAACCATTGACGAAAAGGCTATTTAAGGTAATAGAGAGATTTATTTAATTTGCAAATATAAGTGTCGCCTATATGAGAGAATGTAAGAGGAAGTTTCACATAAACTTATTCATTGAGATCGTCTTGGAGAAAAGCATTATTAACATCAACTTGATGCAAAAATGGCAACAATGATGAGAAAAAGACGAACAATGACTAGTGTGACCATGGGTACAAAGGTATTATGATAATCAATGCCTTCAACTTGAGTATAGCCTTTGACGACTAAACACGCTTTATACCTCTCAATAGAAACATCAAACTGAAATTTGATTTTGTAGACCCATTTACAACTAATGGGTGATATTCCTTTGGGAAGTGAGTATACAGACCAAGTATTGTTTAATTCAAGAATTTGAAATTTTTTAGCCATCACATTATGTCATTCAACAGATTGCATTGCTTGAGAATAAGATCTAGGTTCTTGATTTTCAATGATATTAGTTAGAAAAGCATGATGAAAATGACTTAGATGGGACAAAGAAAAATAATTTGCAAGTTGAAAATAAGTTGAGTATGAAATATGATTGCAAATGTAATCCTTGAGATGACCTGGTGGATGTTGAATTTATTGAGGATGATTGTTAATTATAGGAGCAGTGCCATTGAAAGGCAAATGCTGGAGTGGATGTCTATAGAGCCAGATGGAGAGTGGTTGAGCTATCAAGTTGAGAAGATATGCAAACAGTCACTAGAGAATCATTGGAAGAATCAACTAAATTATGAGTGATAGGATCACTGGAAGAATTATTAGTGGGAATTGAGTAATCAAAAGTTCCATCATCATTGATTGGAGTAATGGAAATTGAATTATTTGAAGATGGAGATGGAAGTTCATGACATGGAAAAATGGACCTGTGAAACATGACGTCACAAGAAACATACATTTGAAGAGTTTTGAAATTGTATATACGATATCCCTTCGACCATATGGATAACCAACAAAAATGCCAGGTTTGGCTCAATCATCAAATCTATGTTGAATATTCATATTTTTAATAAAACATAAACATCTGAAAACTCGAAGAGATGAATATGATGGAATAGTTCTAAGTAAAACTTGATAAGGTGATTTATATTGAAGAATTAGAGTTAGAAGTTTGTTAATAAGAAAAGTAGCAGTGAGAATCATGGTTTAAAAACTCAAAAAGTTTCATCAAGTTCTTGTCAGGTTTTCGTTGATTGGCACTTTGCTAATCCGAGAACCCTCAGATTGGACGTGCTACTTGTCAGAGGTGGATACTTGGCCCAACTTGATCAGACTCAGGCAAACTTGACCGAACTCTATGAGTCTATCCATTAAAAAATTGGCCAAAAATCATCCTAAATACCACAAAAAATTGGCAAAAATCCACTCACAATAAATATACAACAAGTCAACAACCATAAACAAACCATATCGTTACATAAATGAAAGTCTAATCAAACAAGTGAAACACTCATTCATAAACAGTTTGGCGACAACAGAGACTTAAGGAGAGAGATAGTGATGATAGTGACGCTTTGAGGAAATAGCATCGACATCATGGAGGGAAAGAGAAGGAGACTTAAATGGCCATGCAAAGGAGAAAGAAAAAGTGCTTGTGATGATGGAGAGGGATTAGCTTCGACTTTGACTATGGTAATAGCTCTTGATACGACAACAATGATAGTGACAACTCATTGGAATGGCAACGACGACAGTGATGTTAGAGAGAGAAGAGTGATGAGAAAGGAGAAGGAAAAGAGAGAAAGAATATGAGGGCTTTGCATGTGGGGTGCTTTTTATATATATAATGAGGATAATTTCACCATAGCCCTTGACGTTTAAAGAAATTTTAGTTTATGCTTTTAAATTTCAAAAACTATAATCCCCTCTCCCCCAAATAATATGCTTTCCGAATGCTCGTCGATTACTTGTCGAGTAACCGATTACTTGCTACTTGCTAGGTCACCAATTGTGTAGCGAGTAGCGAATTTTAGAATAATGGAGAGAATAAATTCTCTCCAAAAAGAAAGAGGCAAGTTTGCTTGAAATCGTAAAGCTCTAGCAACATCAAGTAAATGTCGATGCATACGTTCTACAATGCCATTTTTTGAGGGGTTGCAACACAACTACGTTGGTGAATAATTCCATTGTCATGAAACCATGTTTGAATTTGTTTTGAAAGAAATTCATAACCACTATCTGAATGAATGATTTGGAGTTGAAGAAGGAAAATGCCCCTATTTCTAGAATTGATACGATTGATTTTTGTTTTAAATTGACGATTGATTTGATTAAAAAATGAACTAACAAGTTGAAAGTTTCAGAATTATGTTTCATTAAATAAATCAAAGTGCACCTTGAATAATCATCAACAATGGTTAAAAAATAACGTGATCCATTTTTAGATGGTATAGAGAAAGAACCCCAAATATCAACATGAATTAATTCAAAGCAATGAGAAGAATAAGAAGTACTTTGAGAAAAAGAAAGACGCGGCTATTAAGCACGCGGGCACACATCACAAACAAAATTTTTATTTGCAACAATATCTGGAGAAATTTTAATAATAAAATCAAAATGAGACCTATATGGATGACCAAAGCAAGAATGCCATAGATCAAATTTATTACAATGCTTGAAAACAAAAGCAAAATTGAAAACTAAATTTGCATTTAGCTAAAAAAGACCATTTTGAGCACTAACCCAACCAATTTTCATCTTCGTTGCTCAGTCTTGAAATACACATTCAGAAGATGAAAAAATTACATCACAATTTGTTGACTTGGTTAATTGTGAAATAGATAAAAAATTGAATTTGAAGGATGGAATGCAAATAACATTCATGAGAGTAGATGATGAACAATAAACTGTTCCTATATGTGTCATAGGTGCATGAGAACCATCAGGTAATTGAATAGATATATTTTTTTGAACAATAGAATATGAAGTAAAAAATGAAAGAGATGTACATATATTGTTAGAAGCACCTGAATCAATATTTCCCTTTGGCAAGAAGCTTGTTGTATTGTTCAAGTGTGAACTGATTAGCGAGAGTAGCGGGAGTAGCGAAAGTATCGAAAGTGGATGATAGTGGCCCTAATTTCTTCACCTGCTTGTCTAGGAAGCCATGCATGGATCTGGTAGCACGTAGCAGGCGTATGACCATGCTTATTACAATGTTCACAAAAAGGATGTTGACATTGACGAACTAAGCTTTTGTCTATTGGGTCAATCCATTGGATCAGTTCGTTAAACTTTTACTAGTCCATTTATGTAGCCTCAAATATACCCACAACAAGCTCCATCAAACGGATTTGGCTGCGAATAGCTGAAAAATAATCATGGAGTCCATGAAGAAACTCCATGGCATAACCTTGATGTTGTTTATCAATAATGCTTTTAGCATTACCACAAATGCATGGAGTGATAGAGACAATGGAGCTTAGTTCGTTCCATAAGATTTAAGTTGTGTGAAATATAATGAAACAGACATAACTTCCTACTTGAGGGCAATAATTGATTGTTTGAATTGATAGATTTTAGAGCATTTGATTGAGAAAAACGATCCTTGTTCTGTCCAAATTTGTGCTGCAGTTTCAGCATATAGGATACATGGACGAATCTCAGGTGAGACGGAATTTAGAATCCAACTTGCAACCAAATCATTACAACGTTCCCAATTGAAAATATCATCGTTCTCCTTTGGAATTGGGAGTGACCCATCAACAAAACCAAGTTCGCACTTTGCACGGAGTGCCATTGTTACTGCACGACTCCATGAACCATAATTATCTCTTGTTAATAAAGGTGTAACAATAACAGTAGAGGGGCTATTTGAGTGACGAATGGCATAAGGATCTATCTTGATTGGTGTTGATGATGGTATTGATAACGGTGTGGTGTCTTGATTGGTGGCAAGATTTTCATCAGACATGGTAAAAAAATGTGCATGTAAGGAAGGAAAAATGAATTAAGAACTTAACTTATTGTACCATTCACTTGCAGTACAATTTATAGGTAGATTACAAGATTCAATTGTACATAAAAATAGGAACTAACACTTTATTACAGTAACTAAAGCCTGAAATATTGGTAAATCTACACTAAAAGCCTAAAAAGCCAAAAAGTAGAAAACTAACAAGTCTAAAATATTGGACTGTTAAGAATTCGTTGATTTAGTCCAATAAGTGATGCCTTCAAGGTGGAAAGAGGCGAGTTGTTTTTGAAACCGAATCCACCAAGTTGGATCTTCGCCATCAAACTTGGGAAAGTTCAATTTGGATGAGTTTGGTTATGGTCATAACTAGTACTAGACGTGGTAATTTAGTTCTGAGATAAGGTGGGGTTATGAGATGCCTCACCAAGTGAAAAAGGGTTCACTTCTGTGGCTGGTAGGTTGGTTAAAGGGTTGACACAGAGTGCTTTCAACTCAATGAGGACTCTTTGAAAGGTGGAGTGTAGTTGATTGTAGCTGTTGGCTAAGGTGTCGAAACTCAACTTATGTCTTGTGAGAATTTCAACAACTTCATTACGGAATTTAGTATTAGATTTGTGGCGGGTGTCCATGATTGAAACCAGGCTCTGATACCAAGTTGATATGAATTTTGAGAAGATAGAAGTAGAGTTTAGAGGTGAAGAGTAGATAGAAATTCTTGGCTATTAGTTGATGCCTTTATTAACGTTTAGTGGAGCTTTATAAGCTTCTTATAGAATCACGATGTGAAAAATTAGGAACACAACAAACAAGCAAAGCCGATATATCCAAGAGCCCATAACAACATAAAGAAACTAGAAACTAAATAAGTGTCATCATTCTAGCCAATTGGCACTCCACTAACTTATACAATTCAGAACTACTCATAATACTCCTTAACCAAGTCTAACACGAGTCTGATAACTCTTTTACATGAGATACCCCAGCTTTGAGAATGTTATACGTATCGTATCTGAAATGGATGTCAATTTGGGTTTGAAATGAATAATTTGTATAATCAAAATTTTATTTGTAAAGGAAAAAATCAATGGTTACTACCATTTTACCTCCTTTCTCCCTCTCCAAGTTGAGCCTAAAAAATCAAGCAAGAATAGTAATCAAACATAGTGCACATAGAAATCGAACACATGAGCAATGGATGAGAAACATCGATTTTGCCATTGATAGAATTCTTGATCTTAAAAGAATGATCAACATTACATGATCTTTTATACTAATCACAGTGTTAGATAGGCTTAACTAAATGAATGTTGATCTAGACCAATCACATGTTGATAGAAAAAGCAGAGCTGTTAACCAATGACTACTTGCCAGAGAAGCTACTAAAATGCTGACAGTTAGTATTCTTAACATCCCCCCTCAAACTGATCATGGATTTATCCATAATCAATTTGCTTCTCAACTTGTCAAACCTAGCATTAGGCAATGGTTTGGTGAATATGTCAGCAATCTGCTCTTCAGAAGGAACATTTCTTACATCCAATGTTTGAGCTGATATATGATCACGAATGAAGTGAATACCCAGTTCTATATGTTTAGTGTGAGAATGCAGAACTGGATTGTGAGCTAGAGAAGTTGCACCTGTGTTGTCACACCAAAGAATAGGGATATTAGTAACAAATATTTTCAATTCAGAAAGAAGTGAAAGTGTCCAAATAACCTCTGTTGTTGCTTGAGCTAATGCCCTATATTCAGCTTCCGTGCTTGATCGGGCTACTACCTTCTGCTTTTGAGCACTCCAAGTAATGAGATTATTGCCCAGAAAAACACATAAACTTGTTGTTGTGACAGGACCCTTCCCAGACCTTATCTATGCTCTTGTCTGGAGGATCCTGCCGGGCACTTCAACGGATTTATCGAAACCGACTTGTCGGATCGAAGAAATCCGAGAAGCGAACCCTAACTTCCTTCAACCGGTTTACTCGTTTAAACTTAAAAATTCAGTTTTCTTTTAAACTAGTTGGAAGTGATAAAATTTTTCTCGATTCTATTTCAAATATTTTTGTAAAATTTTCGGCAGCATAACGGCAGTATTTTTTATAAACCAAAATTTACCTGTCAAGAAATTTACACTTCGACTAAAATCTCAAATCCTCACAACTTCTTTATTCCCAAACATGCAATAATCATCATTATTTTTCCACAAACATACAACCTCAACACCCAATTCTCAATTTATAAGTACGAACTCATATAAAATATATCTAGATGCATCATATATATAAAATGCATGAATATTTATAAATATACAATTTCAAAATATGAATATTTGTTTTTCAATTATATATCCATCTCATACATAAAGTTTTACATCATCACATGTCATGAACGCCCACCTATATATACACAACAAAATGACGTCGTCCTGTTGTCAGCGGTGGCACACAATGAAATATAAATAGCTACAAAATGAACAAACAAGTTAGTGCAACGAAGATATAACATCACACACTAACATGACAATTTACCATTTGTTTTATGATTTCTTTAAAAACCCCCATGTATATCCTTTAAACATTCTAACCATCACGGGCAATTATAACTAACGCCAACGTGAAGCTTACTCAGTTATCTCAACCACTACGTTATGGAATTTACTGCATTGCACGTAGGGCGCTAAAGCTTATCACTGAGCAACTAAAATGCGGGATTTTCTGCATCGCAATTGTAGTGCTAAAACTCTGGACAACTACGAGCGGAATTTACTGCATCGCCAAGTAGTGCCAAACTACAAAAATAGCCAACTACGTGCGGAATTGTCTGCATCGCTACGTAGCGCTTATACTTTCTATGAAACTGGGCAACTACGGACGGAATTTTCTGCATCGTCGCGTAGTGCTAACTTTTCTCTAATCTGGGCGACTACGGACGGAATTTACTGCGTCGTCACGTAGCGCTAAATCTCATTATATCTTAAGGAACATACATGAGTTTTAAAACTATATTTATTTAATGCCAAAAGCACAAACTCACTAGTTTAGAGTTCTTGAAAACTTTCTCATTTCAATTTCTTTTCATAACTATTTAGCATCAATTTCTATTTCTATATAGGTTCTATAGGACCCTATATACTCAAACTTTAACTTGATATTGAAAATCATTTTCATTTTCTTTTATTACTTAACTATTACATTCATTACCAAAATTAAGAATTAACATGCACTTGTAAAAGATTTTAAGTGGCGAACCACTTACAAGTCACTTCAAATTTCTTCACCACCTCTCCAACACTCCTTTTCGCTTCTTGAGGCTCTCCTACAATATAATCCAACCAACAATCTTGGTTTAGGATTCAAAAGATATTACAATTTCACTTTAGATTCAACACATGCTTTACCAATAGATCATTTAGTCTAACTCAATATATATATATATATATATATATATATATTCTTTACTTTACTTTATTTTCCCTTAACAATTATATTTCCATTCAATTACTTCCTTTGATGCTCAATTATCCAAACACATCATAATCACCATCCAACCACCTATAATAATTCATTCAAGAACCTCATCATTTACTCACATAAACTTTCAATACAATATATTAACTAGTCAATTATTTTATCCATCAACATATATTCTCAAGAAATCCATAATTCCATCAACTTTCTAATTAATATTCTCACATACATTTCTATTTAATTCTTTGACATTAAAGTACTCAAACACTTGATAACCATCATCAAAATACATGCAATCTATTTGATGACACATTCACCTCCACACTTAACTTTTACCAACTTAATTATTTATCTTTCCAATTTTCATCTCTCTTGCATCCTTTGATACCAACCTACTCTATTACATCCCATAATCTTATACAACTCATTTAATTATTTAAAGCAATCTCAACATATATGAAAACAACAATTGCTCAAACACTAATATAAATATTTACTAACTTTATTCTTTGTTTTTCTTTTCAAAATTTTCCTTCAATCAACATAGTTTCACCTATAATTTATTTAATTATCCAAATACTCTCATTATCTATTCTTTTATGATTCATTCACATACTAACATATAACAACTTTATTCATCCTTTTTCATCTCAACCAATAATCACACATAAACACTTCAACAATCATCCATCAACTCAATTACCACCTTAAACTAAAGAAATCAATTAAATCTCATCAACCTTTACTTATCAAACTCTAACCCTTACCTCTCAACAACCTTGATCCAAGCTTCTTGATTCTTTTCCTTCACTTCCAAGCTTATATTGATGATGATTAACCTTGATTTAACACAAATAATTCATCAAAATCTCATCTAAATCAATAACTAAAAAAATTTCCAACAACTAAACACAAAACATCTTCACTTACTCTCACTCTTTCTTGATGAAGAGGGATGGGTTTGAGAGACTATAAGGGATGGATCATCTCTCCTTCTTCTTCTTCTTCTTCTCTCCTTCTCCTTCTCCTTCTTCACGGCTGCAATTTTTCTTCTTCTGCAGCTCGGTTTCAGCTTACACGTTTCCAGCTCACGGTCTGCTCTGTTTTTTTTTTCTTCTTTTTTTCGGTTCTGCTTTTCTCTCCAGGTTTCAGCTTGTTTTGGACGGTTTTCAAGCCCTCTCAACCGACCTATTATCCTCCAATCATCTGCCATGCAGTCACTTAAATGCCAGCCCTCATTCAATGTCCAATTTGCCTTTAAATTAGTTCTAAATTCACACAATTGCCACTACTCACACTCTTGTTCAGTTACGATTTTTCTTCTCACAATTTCAGCTTGCAAATCACGTCTCCTCCCCCTCTTAACCGACATATCACCCCTTCACTCATCAACCATGCTTCCTCTTATATACTAGCTATTATTCCATACCCAATTTGCCTTTAAAATAATTCCATAATCACAACAATGCCATTAGACATGGATGATAACATTTAATTGGTCAATTTTTCTCATCCATTCAATCACTAACATCTCATCCCCTCTTTTAATCCAATCTTAACTCATCACTTACTTTTTGACTTAAATATGTCTTAACCTCATTGGCCCTCATCCAAGCACATGGATTGTGCTTCTTAATTGGATATCTTCTCCTACACAATTTATTTTATATTTAACTTAAATTTTAATCCTTACTTAACACCAATAAATTCCAAAAATATTCCATGATCACCCTATCATCAAATTGACCACACAATACTCTAATTGGACATCTCAACTTCCAATTCCATGCTTTGAAAAAATTTCAATCAGCTATAAACTCATTAAAATCCACAACGTTCTTAACGGGACGTTTTTATCAATAAATATTCGGAACCTTTAAAATCCACTCAAACGAACTCATCTTTACTCCGCTTCAGCTTCTAATAACTCAAATTCATATTATGGAGCTTTTGATATCTGGGATCCATTTTCCGAAAATCACTATTCACGTGAATACTATTCACCAAAAATACTATTCACTCGAAAATACTATTCACCAAAAAATTTTTTATTTCACGAAACTTAAGGAAATATTCATTTTCCCGGAAATCACTATTCACTCAAAAATACTATTAACACAAAATCACTATTCATCTAAAAATACTATTCCGTCCGAAAATATTCTTTATCCAAGAAACACTATTTCTTCCAGGGAACTGAAATTCCGGGTCTTACAATGAAATTCAATTAATTTTAATATTAGAAATTTATTTTAAATTTCTAATCCATCTTTTAACACTAAGAGATTATAGATCGAGACTAGGGGTTTACATGTTGACCTCCTATCATCAATACAACTTCCCCAATAAGCATTTGCAAAACAAACTAACTGAAGTTGTGAAGAAGGTTTGAAAAAGAGTCCATTGGTTAGAGTGCCCTTGACATATCTTAAAACCCTATTGCAAGCTAACCAATGGGAGGTGGTAGGAGCAGTAAGGTACTGACTTAATTTGTTGACAACATAAGAGAGATCAGGCCGAGAAATGGTTAAATATTGCAAAACTCCTATTGTGCTCCTATAAAGGGAAGGATCTGAAAATATTTCACCTGAGTTCTTAGACACACAGTGTTAGATAGGCTTAACTAAATGAATGCTGATCTGGACCAATCACGTGTTGATAGAAAAAGCAGAGCTGTTAACCAATGACTACTTGCCAGAGAAGCTACTAAAATGCTGACAGTTAGTATTCTTAACAGAGCCTAACCAAAATCTCAAAGTTTCTCTCTACATTTGGCTCAAATCTCAATCTCATAAAAGTTTTGGGTTTGAAATAGTTTTTTTTTTCTTTTTTTCTTTTTTTTCTTTTTTTTTTGGGTTGAAAATTTGGGTATCGATTATTTTGGTCGTAAGTTTAATCAAGTAACTCAACCATTGTGGGTTTAATCTATACCGAGTAGAGAAATGAAAGTTGGCCTCGATTGATATATAAATCCAAAAGGAAAAATAAAAAATAAAAGCAATCGAGATTTGTAGAACAGGAAGAACAAGAATGGAGTTGTAAGGGAGGAAAGCATGTCCGTATTCATTATCATTCCTTCTATTTATTCTTTTTTATTTCCATATTATGATACAACCAAAGGCATTTTTGACTTTCTATTTGTCAAATTTAATTTTTGCTTTAAAAAAGACTGTAGAAAACTTTGATCATGCTAATGAACAAATTATTAGGGTCAATTGCTTGATCATCTTTCAATTTGGGTAGTTGTCTGCCAGCAAAACTAGACCCGCTTCTTTGGAAAGGAACTTAGAGTTAACTGCAGGTGCTATACGTGAAAATTCACCATTGTTACCACTTGAAATATGATGGATAAATAGTCAGTCCAGTCACCAGCCGCCTCCAAAAACTTTTAAGCGCAGATTCAAGGACCCAAGATTAAGTCAAATATAAAATTGGATATCTACCAGAAAAGTCTCACTCAGCAAATGCGTCCAAGTGTTGCTTTTCTTATTTTTCAACATGGAAAAATAGTTGCATGGGACATGCAAAGACATTAGAAAATTTTGAAGCGTCACAGGAGGAATATACTAATCGATCAACGAAAACTTCCCTCACAAAGAGAATCTAATGAAACATAATCATAGAACCCTTTTACTATAATTTTTACCATTCTTTCCATTTAGAAAATTGTTTAGGTAATTTACCACCATTAATACTTCCTCTTAAAAGTCTATAAATACCCGAGTGACAATTGTGTTCAAGCATACCTTCTCTCCACCTCTCATTCTCATTAGCTAAATCTTCGTCTGACCCTTCTAGCTCTAATTCATTTCGGCAACAAAAAAACACCCAAATCACTCTCCAAAATCTCCCATGGCCAATCTCATCTTCACAACTGCCTTTCTCCTTGTACTGATTTCCTGTTATGGAATCATACTCACTGAAGAAGGACGTTTGAAGATCATGATAGAGAGAAATGATATGATCAGGACACGAGAAATGTCTGAGGAGAGTGGAAATGATCATATGTTCAACTCGCGTCGCAATGCTTTAGAAGATGAAAAATTTCATGAACCAAGCTCGTCCGGTGGTGTTAGTCATTTTGATGTGAAGACTCATCTAGATACCGATGCCTTCCGTCCAACCATGCCAGGCCACAGCCCCGGTGCTGGTCACTCTCATGGACCCAAAAGCCAAGGTCCAAACTGAAAAAGACAGACTTATGATTACAATATGTGCTTTCAGCTTAATTATCTCTAAATATTGTTTCTTATGGAATAATTTTATATTGGCTTATGTGTTATATACACCGTCATGTTATGTAGTGTACTACATATTATTCCTCTTTAATTCGTATTTGTGAATCTTTCCATAATATTAATAAGGTCAGATCCTTATTTGTGTAAAATATATATTTTCTGTTGAAGGCTACCTCTTAGCATATATTGTAAGGTTTGATGTTGACAATAATTTTGCTTCGAAGTATATTTCCTAGTTTTAGCTTTACTTCTAGATGAATATTTTTGTGGTTAATAATATGGATTTATGTAATAATTGAAAATAAACAATAACATGAAACTCAATATAATGGAAGAGAGAAAATATAACTTCAAAAGAGATGTGTATGTGTTTGGGTGGTGGCATAACCCACCCTTTTGACATCTCTAGTGTGTGCATGTGTAGCCTGCCCTATTGACATCTCTAGTGTGTGTGCGCGCACAAATTTTTGGGTGCAATTTTTTTTATAATATATTTTATGTGTGTGGAGGTCGGGGGATTGGGGAATAGATGGTGGAGAATTTTTTGGACGCAAAATAATGTGTGTATGCATATATACACTTATAAAATTAAAATTATTTTAAAAAATAATAAAAATGCAAATAGGTTTTTGATGGTCGAGTTTAGAAATTCCTAACCCCCTTCCAAACCTATCCTATTGACATCTATAGTGTGTATATACGTGTGCGTGCTTATAAAATTAAAATTATTTTAAAAAATAATAAAAATACAATAGCTTTTTATGATCGAGTTCAAAAATTGCCAACCTCATCCCAATCCTATCCTATTGAAATCTATAGTGTGTGGAGAAATTTTTGGGTGCAACATTTTTTAATGCATTTAATATGTGTGTATTTGTATGCGTGAGCATGTGCATATGCTTATAAAATTAAAATGATAAAAAAATAAATATCGTCTTCACTTTGATCTTAATAATAATCGGGGATGGGGGGGGGGGGGGGGGGGGGGGGGGGGGGGGGGGGGGGGGGGGGGGGGTGGGGGGGGATTTTTTGAATATATTTAATATATATATATATGTGTGTACATTTATAAAATTAAAATTATTTTAAAAAAATATAAAAATACAAATAGAATTTTTTATGGTCAAGTTCAAAAATTAAGTGAGAATTAGATGGGGGGGGGGGGGGGCGCGCGGGTTATATATATGTGTGTACATTTATAAAATTAAAATTATTTTAAAAAAATATAAAAATACAAATAGAATTTTTTATGGTCAAGTTCAAAAATTAAGTGAGAATTAGATGGTGGAGAATTTTTTATTTGGTGCCACATTTTTTCAATGCATTTATTATGTGGGTATGTGTACGTGTGAGTGTGTTTGCTTATAAAATTAAAATGCTAAAAATATAAATATCGTGGGGATGGTGGAGAATTTTTTTTGGTGCAATATTTTTATTAATGTATTAAATATGTGTGTATGTGTCTACTTGAGCGCATGTGTATACTTATAAAATTAAAATGATAAAAATGTAAATATCATTTTCACCCCTATCTGAATAATAAACAGTGGAGATCCTACTTATTTTTTAGTTATATTTTCTCTTAAATTAATTTTCAAAACTATTGAGGATCATTTTGATCATTTTAAATGAAGTAAACGATTAAATGCTAGAGTCGACCAACGTTGACTAACAGGAAGGGCTAAACACTTATTAATAGATAAAGTTTAATCCATTTGTAATTTAGCAAAACTTAGGTTGTAATCAATAATTCCTTCTTGTTACTTCTTACATGGGTGATGGGGATTAGATGATAGAATTTTTTTTAATTTTTTTTTAAAGGTATGTAATCGGTATGTGAGTGGGAGTGAATGCCGTAGATTTTTTTTTTTTTTTAATGTATGTGTGTAAATTAGCGGTTGATTTGGGAGGGGGAGGAATTAGATATATGGTGCAATAAATATATAAATATATATACATAAATGTATTTAATGTGTACATGGGAAGGGATTGGACGGTGCAGTTTTTTTTTTGGGGGGTGGGTGGCGCGGGGGGCGCGGATTAGACGGTGCAGTTTTTAAGAGCATCTTCAATGCAAATGTGGATTGTCTTTTAAAAAAAATGGACATATCATCAATGTCAAGGAAATGTGCATCCTATGTGGTATAAATATGGATTAATAAACATTTAAGTCTAAAAGGGTTCTCCAATGCTATTTTATTCATTTCAATAATAAATAGTTAAACAATAATATATCATTAAAGTAAATTACTATAAATTATTATTTGATGGAAATTTTCATCATTTATTACTGACATGACTGTCCAAGAGACCCTCTAGAAATAGACATTGAGGTTGATAGCCTCTATTTTTTTTTTTGTCATGTCAGCTTGATAGTGGTTATAGAAGTTTGCATTGGAGAGGTTAATTTTAACCCTCTATCAATTTATCTGATGTGGCACTCCATTTTTTCACAATTCATACTTGCATTGGAGATGCTCTAACATGCGTTGTGTGTGTGTGTGTGTGTGTATGTGTGTGTGTGTGTGGATTTGGGAGGGGGAGTGGTGCAATAAATAAATAAATATATTATGTTATAAATATATGGTCTTAACACCACTTTTCCGTTTTGATAATATTCATTATCTTATTTATTGTTATTTATTATGGAATTTATTCCCCAATTTGCCTATAAAAAGGCCTATATTGTAACCATTGAGATAATCAAAATTGAATTCTATTAACCATATTTCTTTTGTTTCTTCTTTCTCTATTATTGTGGTAAACACTCTAAATCCATTGTTTTATAAGTTATTTCACAACACGTTATCAGCACGAGTTTAGTATGGGAGATTTCATTCATATGATCTACTTCCTACTATGTGATTCAAACAATATAGTATGAGAGATTTCATTTATATGATCTACTTTCTACTATTTTATTCAAATAATCTTATTATTACAGTGTATTATTTGAAGTAGTATTATCATTCTTGCTTTTATTTGATTTTTCTTATATTTACGTTAATTATGATGTGAATGTATATAATTTTTTGGAACCTGAAGTTTCCGAAATATTTTAGAACCAGAAGTTCTAAACTCTCAAAATATTTAGAACCAGAAGTTCTAAAATTTTCTTAATGATCTAAAAACCAGAAGTTTTAGATTTCTAAATTGTTTAGAACCAGAAGTTCTAAATATTAAAATCGATTGTAATTAGAAATTCTTTACATTTTAATCTCATACATTATGTATTGCCTGCCATTGAAATATTCATTGATTTAATATTCTTATTTTATCAGAAATTACCACAATGGGATATGCAATATTTGAATTGTTATTTATATATTTTTTATCATACACAATCGAAATAATTTTTTTTTTCTATTCTTCTTTAACATTTGTTTGTTTAATTTATGACTATGAACTCATATATATATATATATATATTTCTACATCATGTTGAGATTTATATGAATTGTGGAATTAATATTAAATTTTATCTATATTATTTCTTTCATTGTTTGCAGCAATATTAATTATATATTGTTTTATCTTTTTAGCATTTTAGAGATGTCAAACTCCACCAAACCTGAATTCAATGTACTTGACATTACTGGAAAAAATTATCAATCATGGATTCTTGATATTGAGCTAAAGTTACAATCAATGAATTTGGTTGATACTATTAAAGAGAACAATACAGTAACAGCACAAGATAAGGCTACGGCGATGATTTTTATCCGCCGCCATTTGCATGAGAGTTTGAAAACTCAATATCTTACGGTGAAAGATCCGTTGATCTTGTGGAAAAATTTAAAGGATCGATATGATCATCTAAAGACTGTTGTTCTCCCTAGAGCTCGATACAATTGGCACCATCTGAGACTACAAGATTATAAGTCTGTTGCTGACTATAATACTGCTCTTTTTTATATCACTTCAGAGCTGGAGTTATGTGGTGAAAAATTAACCGATACGGATTTATTAGAGAAAACTTTCTCTACATTTCATGCCTCGAATGTGCTCCTGCAGCAGCAATATCGAGAGCGTCGGTTCACAAAATATTCTGAGCTAATATCATGTCTTTTAGTTGCAGAACAAAATAATGAGCTGTTATTGAAAAATCATGAACTACGCCCAACTGGTTCCTCAGCATTGCCAGAAGCAAATGTTAGCTCAAAAAGGGACCATGGATCATATCAAAGACATGAACGTCAGTGTGGGCGTAGACATGGTCACAATTATCGTGGTCGGAGTAGTAAAAAAATCTTCAAGTCAGCAAAATCAGAAAAATATTCTTTAGAAGTGGAATGTTGTTGAAGCCAAACATGATAAAGGCAACAAACATGTTAAAAATGCTGGTAATACTTGTCATAGATGTGGCATGACAGGACATTGGTCACGTGTTTGCCGTACATCTAAGCATTTGGTTGACCTTTATCAAGCATCCATGAAAGAAAAAGGAAAGAAAGTGGAGGCAAATTTTGCAGATGACTTTGACCCTGTGGACATTACTCATCTTGATGTTTCTGATTTTTTTGCACATTCAGATGGAAAAATTGATCATTTAATTGGTGATGGGCATATCCATACCGATTAAACTGAAAAACTATTTGTCATGTTTTTAGTATTATTTTCATTTTAGAATTTAAGAAATTTATCTTTTCTTGCTATGTTAGAATTATAATTACATTTATCATTGTTATTTAGAAGATCAATAGAATTATTATTATTATTATCATTTATTTATTTATTTATTTTACAAAATGAACATGGATGGACAATCCAATTTCAATATGGAAGCTGGAGATATATGTCTCGTTGATAGTGGAACTACGCATAGTATTCTTCGAAATAAAAAATATTTTGTGGATATAATCTTGCACAAAGCCAAGGTAAATACTATATCTGGTCCTGCAAACCTGATTGAAGGCTCTGGAAGAGCTATAATCATGTTAACAAATGGTACAAAGTTGAGCATAAATGCTGCTTTATATTCAAGTAAATCTAAAAGAAGTTTGCTTAGTTTCAAAGATATCCGTAGTAATGGATACCATATTGAAACTACTAATGAGAATAATAGAGAATATCTCTATATTACATCAAATGTTTCAGGCCAGAAGCTTGTTTTAGAAAAACTCAATCCCTATTCATTTGACTTATATTATGTGCGTATAAAGCCATTTGAAACCTACGCAGTAGTGAACCGGAAGTTCACAGATTGAAAGTCATTTTCACTTTGGCATGATCGCTTGGGTCACCCAGGATCTACAATGATGCGTAGGATAATTGAGAATTCTCATGGACATCCATTAAAGAACCAGAAGATTCTATCATCCAATGAGAATAAATGTACCGTTTGTTCACAAGGAAAACTAATTATTAGACCATCAAATTTGAAAGTTGATTTGGAATCCCCATCTTTCTTACAAAGAATACAAGGAGATATATGTGGGCCTATCCACCTAGCAAGTGGACCATTTAGATATTTTATGGTGTTGATTGATGCATCTGCACGATGGTCACATGTTTGTTTATTGTCTACACGTAATACTGCTTTTCTAGATTGTTAACACAGATTATCAAGCTCCGAGCTCATTTTCTGGATTATCCAATCAAATCTATACGTATGGACAATGCTGGTGAATTTACATCAAAAACGTTTGTTGAATGTTGTGCATCAATTGGAACAGATGTTGAGCATCCAGTTCCACATGTGCACACGCAGAATGGCTTAGCAGAATCATTTATCAAGCGTATTCAGGTAATTTCACGAACTTTATTATTACGTACGCAATTACCTATTTCTGCATGGGGTCATACCGTGCTACATGCAGCGGCTTTAATTCGTTTCAGACCCATTACATCTCACAAGTATTCTTCATTACAAATTGTACTTGGTTATGAACCAAATATTTCACATTTACGTATATTTGGTTGTGCTGTGCAAGTCCCTATTGCACCACCACAAAGAACTAAAATGGGTCTCTAACGTCGTTTAGGGATTTATGTGAGTTATAATTCACCATCAATAATTAGATTTTTTGAACCCATGACAGGAGATCTTTTTACCGCACGATTTGCAGATTGTCACTTTGATGAGACAATTTTTCCATCATTAGGAAAAGGGAAAACTTCTCCTGAAGAGAAGCACGGAAAAAAATTTTCTCCTGAAGAGAATGGTGAATTTTCTTGGAATGTTACAAAATTGACTCATTTAGATCCTCGTACAGTTCAAAGTGAAAATGAAGTACAGAGGATAATTCATCTTCAGATGATTGCTAATCAGTTACCTGATGCGTTTACAGATGCATCTAAAGTAACAAAATCTTATTTACCAGCTGCTAATACACCAGCCCGGGTGATTGTTCCTGATGAACAATCTAATCGAATGGTAGCAAATGAATCATCTGTTGCACGCCAAAAACGTGGTAGATCAATTGGTTCAAAAGATACAATTCCCCGGAAGAGGAAAACAAAAGATAAGGATCCTATAGAAAATAATACTCGAGTCATGAAAAATGCCACATTCTCTAAAATATCAACTCAAAAAGAGTTAACAGCCCCTGCAGAGGCTGGTATCCCAGAAGAGGTACAATCTCCTGAAGAGATACAAAATATTGAAAATACAGAAATTTCAATAAATTATGCAAGAGAATTGTGGAGTCATGATAAAATCTTCATTGATAATTTGTTTGCATATGCAGTAGCTATTGAGATAATAAATGATGATCATGAACCACACGATATTAATGAATGTCGACAAAGGCATGATTGGCCTAAGTGGAAAAAAGCAATTCAAGCATAATTGACTTCATTAGCCAAACGTGAAGTATTTGAACTAGTAGTCCAAACGCCTGAAGACGTCAAACCCGTTGGGTATAAATGGGTATTTGTTCGAAAGCGTAATGAGAAAAATGAAGTCGTGAGACATAAGGCACGACTCGTAGCACAGGGTTTCTCACAAAGACCTGGCATTGATTATGATGAAACATATTCACCTGTAATAGATACAATTACGTTTCGATTTTTAATTAGTTTGACAGTCTCTGAAAGACTTGAAATGTGCCTTATGGATGTAGTAACGACATATTTATATGGGTCATTGGATACTAACATATATATGAAAATCTCTGAAAGATTTAAAATGTCAGAAGCATATAATTCAAATTCTCGTAACTTGTATTCAATAAAGTTACAACGATCTTTATATGGCTTAAAGTAATCCGGACGAATGTGGTA
The DNA here is from genome assembly GCA_019925255.1 of Litchi chinensis. Taxonomy (NCBI): domain Eukaryota; kingdom Viridiplantae; phylum Streptophyta; class Magnoliopsida; order Sapindales; family Sapindaceae; genus Litchi; species Litchi chinensis. The sequence continues at coordinate 27,871,301 of CM034463.1, read as the reverse complement.
TAATCGTCTTAGTGAATACCTCACAAAGGAAGGATATGTAAATGATCCTATATGTCCTTATGTATTCATAAAGAAATCAGAATCTGGATTTGCAATTATAGCAGTATATGTCGATGACATGAATTTAATTGGAACTCCTGAAGAGCTCTTAAAAACTGCTGAATATTTGAAAAGAGAATTTGAAATGAAAGATTTGGGGAAAACAAAATATTGTCTCGGCCTGGAGATCGAAAACAAATAAGAGGGAATGCTAGTCCATCAATCAGCTTATGTTGAAAAAATTCTAAAAAAATTCAACATGGATAAGACTCACCCCTTAAGTACTCCTATGGTTGTTCGGTCTTTGGAACCAAAGAAAGATCCATTTCGATCGAAAGATGATGATGAAAAGATACTTGGTCCAGAAGTACCGTATCTTAATGCCATTGGTGCTTTATTATACTTGACACAATGCACAAGACCAGATATTGCATTTTCGATAAATCTTTTGGCAAGGTTTAGTTCTGCACCAACCCGAAGACACTGGAACGGAATCAAACATATTTTTCGATATCTTCGAGGAACTACAGACTTGGGTTTATTCTATTCAAGGTCAACAAATGATTCTGATCTTATTGGTCATACTGATGCTGGTTATCTCTCTGATCCTCATAAATCACGATCACAAACTGGGTATGTTTTCACATATAATGGCACAACAATTTCATGGCGTTCTACAAATTGAACTCTTGTTGCTACATCATCCAATCATTCTGAGATCTTTGCACTTCATGAAGCAAGTAGAGAGTGTGTATGGTTGAGGTTGTGTATGGTTGAGGTCTGTTATTCATCATATCCAAAGCACTTGTGAATTGCTCTCAGCTACAAATTCACCAATAGTAATTTATGAAGATAATGCTGCTTGCATTGCCCAAGTTAAAGGGGGAAACATCAAAGGAGACAGAACGAAGCATATATCACCAAAATTCTTTTACACTCATGAACTCCAAGAAAGTCGACAAATTGATGTCAAACAGATACGTTCTACTGATAATCTTGCAGATTTATTTACTAAATCTTTACCAACGTCAACTTTTGAGAAGATGGTATATGATATTGGTATGCGTCGACTTCACAAACTGTAAGATTGACAGTTGTATATTTTTCAGGGGGAGAATATTTTTTTAGACATATGTGCACTGCACTCTTTTTTCCTTGATCAGGTTTTTCCCACTGGGTTTTACTGGTAAGGTTTTTAATGAGGCAGTATTTTGGCACGTCCAAAAATTTCAAAGAGTATTATCAAATGGTGTACGCCCAGGGGGGAGTGTTATAAATATATGGTCTTAACACCACTTTTCCATTTTAATAATATTCATTATCTTATTTATTATTATTTATTATGGAATTTATTTCCCAATTTACCTATAAAAAGGCCTATATTGTAACCATTGAGAGAATCAAAATTGAATTCTATTCACCATATTTCTCCTGTTTCTTCTTTCTCTATTATTGTGGTAAGCACTCTAAATCCATTGTTTTATAAGTTATTTCACAACATATTAATGTATTTAAAGTGTATGTGGGAAGAAATTAGACGGTGCAGTTTTTTTAAATGCGTCTGTCTGTGTGGGAAGGGACTAGATCGTGTATTTTTTTTTAAATGCATTGTATGTATTCGTGCACACATGTGTGTGAATAGTTAAAAGATAAAATTTAATCCGTTTTTAATTCAACAAATCTCATGTTGATAATTTATAATCCCTAAAAAATAATAAAATTACAAATATTGTCTTCATCTTCATCTCAATGGACATCAAAGATCCCACTTATTATTTTTAATTACATTTCTTCTTAACTTATTGTGTAAAACTGTTAAGTATATTTTGATAAATTGAAATGAAGTAAACAAATAAATGATAAAGTTTAATCTGTTTGTAACTCAACAAATCTGAGGTTGATAATCTGTAATTCCCACTTTTTATAGCATTTGGTGGGGGGTGCCCTTTTTTTTTTTTAATATTAATATGTGCATTCATGCATGTATTAAATTAAAATGGTTTAAAAAATAATAAAATTGTAAATATCACCTTCACCATCCATCTATGGTGGGGGAGAGATCAAGTGGTCAATTTTTCAAGTGTATTAATTAATATGTCTTTGGGGGATTAAAATTAAAATAATTTAAAAATTATAAAATTATAGGGGTGTAATTTTTTTTTAGACGTAGTATTATAATATGTGTGTGAGTGGGATTGGAAGGTGTAGTTTTTTAAATATATTTAATGTGTATAGATGGTGTAGATTTTTTTCTAATGTATTTAATTAATGTGTGTATATATATGTATGTGTCATCGTTCAATGATGGATGATTGATGATGGAGATTTTTAGTTCAATATTTTTATAATTTATTTATTTTGTGTTAAAATAGTTATTATGTGTATCATTAGTTTTGTAGGATTTACGATTTAAAATTAGAATGGTTAATAAAGCTCGATAATGAAGGAACCAAGATATGTGGAGGATTAGATTGTGCAATTTTTTTTTTTATGTAGTATTAAATGTGTATGTATGTATGAGGATTAGATAATGTTTTTTTTTTTTTTTTAATGTATTTAACATGTGTAGATGGTGTAGATTTTTTTTTTCTAATATATTTAATGTGTGTATTTATGTGTGTCCTCGTTTAATGATGATGATAGAGATCCTGTTAGTTCAATATTTTTGTAATTTATTTATTTCATGTTAAAATACTTTTTTATATGTATCATTAGTTTTATAGGATTTGGGATTGAAAATTAGAATGGTTAACAAAGCTCAATAGTGAAGGAACCAAGCTATGTGGAGGTAAGTAAGACTTGAAGTTTTAAGCTCTTGTTTGATAAGTTTTAATCATTGTTTGATGTGCCTTCATTTTTATTCACTAAATAAATCATATTTTAAGAGTGTTTGCATTTAATTTTGGACCTTTAGGAATGCATTAATTAGATAGGTTGCATGTTTGCATGATTTCTTAAATATTCAATTATGAGGGTCTTAAAGAAGAGGTAGTTTCATCATTTTCTAAATGTTTTTTGAGACTATTTCTTCACGGAAAATGCAGCCCTAGATGTTAGCTAACCATTAGAAAAACCCAATAGCCAAACAAAAGTTGAACAAGAAAGTTATAGGCAAAACCATAACGGCGCATGAGGCCAAACAACAATAATGGGAGAACCACTAGCTTCATTGCTAGAGTAGTGACCCCAACGATCTAAATCCACCGTAAGGAAAATCACTTGAGTAGTCTCTTAGACCACTCAAACAATCTCTGATGTCATTCTATGCATGACCTTTTTTTTTTTTTTTTTTTAACTTGTTTTTATGTATTTTTACTTTTCATTTTCTTTGAGACTTTTTAGATGGCTTAAAGATATTTTGGGAAGGGTATATATGTTGTATTGAGTTAGAAGTTAACTTTCCTTAGGTTTTCCTATTTTACATCCCTTGTTGAATTTGAAGTCTAAACTTAGTTGGATTAAGAATCTTAAATGATGAATTTTTTAAAATTGGTTTTAATTCTAGTCTTTGTTTTATAAATGGGTGTTCATTTCTCTCATAAAGAGATACAGGTTTTTATTCTGTATTTGTTTATTTATTTGAGAGCTTTTTCTTTGTTCTTGAATCTAGGTTCATAGAGAGTGTTTTGATCAAACAATTTATTTATCTAGTATACATCTTTGTGTGTATGCATCAAACTTGATTGGTTCAATTAACATGCCGCCTTGTTTCTTGGTGTGAGAAGAAGTTAAGAGAATTCATCAAGCTTGTGCGTGAAACAAGAAGGTGGATTCAAGAGATGTAGCAAATTTGGAAGATAGAGGGAATTATCATTCGAAGTTTGTGATAAGTGAGATTGAGTAATTGCTATTAGGTAGAGTGGGACTAGTTGTCTATGCCAAAAGTGTTGGTGTGAATGATAATTATAATCCATCTAACAATAATGATGTTCCATTTGAAAGTAACTAGAGAAGGTTCTAATCCCGTGACTTTTACCTTATTGAGTTTTATATGTAAAAATCATCGTGCACATTTTTTTTCCTCTTCTCTTTTTTATATATATTTTTGGTTTAATTATTCTGTTCTGCATCTAAAGAAGGTAATAGAATTTATTGAGGATTAGATCGGGCATGATTTTTTATTGTGTTTAATGTGTGCAATGGTATTAAATTAATAATCTTTTTTGAACTGTTATGAGGCTAATATTGGCATATGTGGAACCAATACTTTATGACACTAGGCATGTTTTATTTGCAAAAGATATCTAACCTACTAAACAATACGTTAAAGATTAATGTCAAACGCCTCTTTTGAATCTTCAAATTTGTTAAAGACCTCTTTCAAACTCTATCACATATATCATAAATTTTTTAAATTCATTAGAAGTATCTACGAAACTTTAAACTTGTTTGAATCTATTTATACATTTCATTTATTTTTTTGTCTAAAAACTGATAGTACTAAAAGTTACCGAAGACTGAATAGTAACCGAAACCTAAAATTTAAATAATATGTTCTTTTTTCCCCTCATCTCTCAATTTAGTGTAAATTTGCTTTTTTCTTTTAAGTTAAAATCATCTAAAAACTAATAATTTGATATTTATATTTTTTTAATATTAATTGTTATGAAACTTTATTTAATGTAATACCAACAATAAAAAATAAATAATTTAACAAATTTAAAACACTTTCATGTACATATTATTCATAATTAAAATATGATTAAAACCATAAAGAATTAATTATATTTATATATTTAAATTAAAATGAAATGACTTCTTAATTGATTTATAAAGCAATTAAAACAATAAATGTTTAAATCGTGATTTAAAATACAATAGTTCAATTCTAGGGAACAAATGCGATGTGAAGACAGTCGTGAACCCTTCAGTTACATGAAAATCATTGTTCAATTAAATAAATATGTATAAAGAATGCAAATATTAGTGTTGATTCAAGATATCTTTGAGCAAATCTCTGATTACTTTGTAAAAAGAAGAGAAAAAAATTAGTAAGAAAGAAAGCATACCAATGCTGTCCTCTTCTACATATTATTGGCCATCAATTGGCTCTTGAGTCGGGCATCTGCCAAAATATTTATGCGTGCAGTCTCATCCAAATTAAAACAATTGAAATATCTGAATTTCTGTTGGATATTCCAGTTCCCTCTGAAGACTGCATTTGAAGTTGGTAAAGTTTCCAGTCAAATGCAGTTATGTGCTTCTTCGAATATTTCTAGACATGACGGCACTGGAAAATCTTGCAAAGATCGCAGTCTCTTGCAATAATTTATCCTAAGAGTTCAAAGACTTGAAAATGGTTTAAGGCTTAAGATTTCAAAATTGTTCCCACTTAGATCCAAATCTGTTGAGGAGGATAAGTAGCTTAGAGCGCACGGCAATACTAACAAGTTGCATTCACTTAGATTCAGGTCTTTCAAAGAACATAAACTTGACAGTGATGATAATGGCAAATTGTCCAGCATTTTGTCCACTCCAGAGTAACCAGAGAGATCAAAACTATAAAGAGATCTCAAATTACACAAGAGGATTGGAAAACTCTCTATGTTTTTGCAGTGTCTCAAATCCAATTGAGAGAGTTGAGGTAGAAGTTCAACGGATGATGGTGCCTCTTCGTCATCATTGGCTAGATCATCCAGTTTTGAGCAGCCCTCAAGAGAGAGTTCACCCAAAAATTCTAATTTAAAAAAGCCTCTCGAAACTCTTTTAAGTTTGGTCCAACTTCTGAGACTCAGCTTAGAAAGTTTAGTGAGATGCTCGACTGGAGATGACACTTCTTGTATTCCAGTATCTCCGAAAAGCAAACATTCAACATTCCCTGAAGTCTCTGGGAATTCGATCGGTGATACTTGGACAGCCATGAAGATCAAGTAATGTAAGAGATGTCAAATGACAAATACTTCTAAGAAGATTCTTAAGCCTTGTACAGTTATCAAGTTTCAGAGTGACAAGTTTTTTGAGAGACTCAATTGCTGGGGGAATTTCTTCAATTGCAGTGAAGCTTAAATGTGAATCCTTTATATTGCATGGAATCCTAGGAAACTTGGTAAGACTGGAACACCCCTTAAGGACCATAAACTCAAGATTTGGGACTTGTGAGATGTATGGTGCTTCAGTTAAGTGTTCAGAATGACTGAGGTCATTTCTTCTCAAGTTCTCAAGAGGCTGAGTTAAAAAAAAAATGAATTGGCTTGAATAAATTGAAAATCTATATATATAACAATCATATGTACCCAAGTCAATTAAAGATAGACACTATATGTTAAACATACCTGATCTTCTTTCCATCGTTACTCGATGTTGCTATAAGGCATTTCAAGTTAAACAAGGTCATCAGGCTTAAAGTTTGATGGTAAGGATTTTAAAGGATATCTATGCCAATGAAGATATCTCAGCTCATCAGGAAGTAATTCAAGACCTTGATTTAGGTGCAGTTCATTCTCTTGATTGTAGTCTTGATAGATCCGAGATTCATGGAATTTCAGAAACTTTAATCCACGCATCCTCATGAAGGCATCGGGACTTCAATGTAGTTGTTCACTTATTTGTGACAAGTCAAGGGATATGCTTTCAACTGCATGTGTTCCCCATAAAAATTACAAAAAATTATTATGACATTAGAATTGGTAGATGGAATTAAAGCTAAAATATGTTAGAATTTGGCCGGTAGAAGTAATGCAAAAATACGTTTTACTTTCATAAAGATAATGTTATCCAATATGCATTCTATATTAGAGATGTAATATCACACTTAAAATGAAAAGCTTTAACGTAGAATGTTTTTACAATATTTCTCTTGAATAAATCTAAGATATCTTAAGGATCCCATAGTCTAATACGTTTGCCAAGCTCATTGAAAAATTATTGAAGAACAATACCACGACCCATTTCTTGCATCAAATCATGCATTTGTAACAAATTATGTCTAACCGTTATGAGACACTTGTCAATCAAAACAACTATTCCAATATCAACAAAGAGTCCGCTATTATCTAATATAGCCGCAACTCTATCTTTATTCTCCCCTTTAAAGAAACATGCGATAGAAAGAAATATTTCTTTCTCTTGATAATAGAATCCATCATATCATAACTTATTTTTAATACACTCTGAATATTAAAGTTCGGACACCTTTTGAGCTTTTTCAATGAATTTTCCCACTCTAACATGTTTCTATAAAATAGAAAACGTCTCAAAGCTTTAAGAGCCAATGGGTTGCCATTAGCATAATGTACTGCCCGATTGGACAACCCTTATAATTTTCTGGAGGATGGTTTTGCTTAAAGGCCTATGCGTTAAAGAGTTGAAGAGCTTAATCATAATTCAACTCTTCAAGCTCATACAACTCATCAAGGTTGTTTTTAAGCACCTATTTATCTTTTGATGTTATAATGATTTTGTTTCCACCATGAAAGGAACTATGACCTCTAACTAAAAAGTCTAAGTAGTCTAAATCATCTACATCATCTAGAACAATTAGGATCTTCTTGCAACGAAGTCTATTTAATATAAACGCATTTGTATATGCATTTCAATCCTCAAATATATCGAAATGAAGTTTCTCTTGCAAATTGCTTGGACCATACCTAGCAATATCCTCAACATTTTCAAGAAAGCAATGACATTCAAACTAATTGGCGATCCGGAGTAATAGAGCTCTCGCGATGGTTGTTTTACTTGTGTCGCCCATGCCCCAAATTCCAATAATGCGAACGATATTTTTCATTCCCATGCATAACAATGATTCAATTGATTCTATGCGTGATGTAATTCCAACCAAGCCATAAAAAAATCATTTGATGACATGTGATTCAATCTCTTTAAAACATTTTTTACAATGTTTTCAACAAATTCAGACTCGGTCTGTCAAATGTTAAAGAAAGTTATAAGTAAATATGCGAGACAACAAAACCTAGGTTGCAGAGCAACCCTATAACTAAATTTTATGAAATCGGTATATTATCTTATAAAGAAATTGATGTTGCATGAACTGAAAAAGTTATCAATTCACTCACATTATGTCTCACAAATAAACAGTTAAAGAAAATTAATAATAACCATGAAGTTTACTAAAAAAATTTAATATGTTAAGATATCCTTACTGACAATACCTTAACCAGACCCTTACTAGGCTCTTGTCTGGAGGATCCCGTAGAGCACTTCAACGGACTTCCTGAACCCGACTCGTCGGATTGAAGAAACCTGAGAAGCGAACCCCTAACTTTCTTAGCCGATTTACTTGTTTAAACTTTAAGAATTCGGTTTTTTTTTTTTAAATAATTGGGAGTGATAAAATTTTTCACAATTCCATTTAAAAAAATTTTAGAAAAATTTTGGTAGCAAAACGGTTGTATTTTTAACAAATCCAAAATTCTACCTGCAAAGAAAATACACTTCGACTATGATTTCGTTTCCTCCTATCTTCTTTATCCACAAACATGTATTATTCATTTCATTTCCAACATTCATGTATTTTTCACACGCAAATCATATATGTATATTGTGTGCATGATGTGATAAGGTGTCTCAAGTGTGAATGTTCCAACCTTATATATATATCAAAATATAAGTTTACAATTCACTAAATGTTTATATGTCAATATATGATAACTTGGTTAAATTATATACAACAACATCAAAAATATGTTTGACATTCATAGAATAAAATCCGATCGTCTCCCACCTATAAGCAAAATGACAACCTCTCGGCCACGGAGTCACCTATAATCACACCTGATGGCGTAAGCAAACTACACAATAAAATGAAAAGTTAGTTTGTCACATAATAATACAAGTAATGATATTTCACTTTGATGCTTTACTTATATAAATATAGAAATTTCTTTTTTAATCTTTAAAGACATTTCTCATAAAAAGACCATGTGTATACTCTAATATATTCTAACCATCACGTGACGATTTTTCTACTAACGCCAACGTGAAGCTACTATAGCATCTCAACCACTACGTGCGAAATTCACTACATCGCAATGTAGGGTGACATGTCTCAACTCTGGGTAACTACAATGTAGAATTTTCTACTACATCGCAATTGTAGTGCTAGTTAACTATACTATGTGCCATCACATGCGGAATTTTATATATCACATATTGTGGTGTAACTACTCACTATCACTTGCAACTGGGTATGAAATTTTCTATATCGTAGTCTATTACAAGTGACTATAAATTTAGATAACTACGAGCAGAATTTTCTACGTCGCCACGTAGTGCCAATTGCTCCAATACTACGGTATATACATGGTTCTTAATTCAAGCTTTGCATCAAACTTTTGAAAACAATTTTTGTCTTCGAATCTCGTTTCTTGATTCGAGGTTTTACTTGAAACCCCATTTATTTTTGGAAAACTAATTGAAGAATGTGTTGAATACAAATAAGTTACACTGTAAATCAAGATTGAAATAACGTAAACGAAATACACTTACCTCGATCCCAAATATGCACTAGTGCCTCAACGGGCCCCTCGCACCTCACTCGCATGCTCGTCACCTACATAACATTCACATTCATAAGAAGCAAGTTTAACATTTGACTAGTTGATAATGTACTTAGTCACATTACTTCTACACTTTTAACTCTTTTAACAACTTTTTAAGTTATAACTTTCCTAACTCGATTTTAACTTAATCGAGACTCTCTAATTCCGATTTCTTCACAAAATTTTCAGTTATACACCCCTAGGGACACCCTCACGCAGTCCGTATAATTTTCAGAGGCCCGAAACGAAAAATCATAAATTTAAGCATCTTTTGACACCCCAAAACAGAATGTGATGCACAGGGCTGCTCGGGGCTCCATTTTTTTTCGTTCTTTTTTCTACGATTCTCTTATCTCACACTCTGGTTACCCGTAAAATTTCATCGAAAAATTCTATCGTTTGCTACGTCAAATCTAAGAAAAACGTCCTGTTTCGGGCACTTTTCTACGCACTTTTTCTCATCGGATGAGCGACGATGGTTTTTCTTTCATATCTAAGGCTCTTTTACCTAATTATAATCAACTATATTCATTCCATGCAATAAAATTTGTATTTACATAGTTATTTTACTTAACGTCTCTCTAACGGTACTAATTTGGGCATAACTTGCGCAATTTTTATCGGAATCGTTCCATTCCAAAACCTATGATTTTCTATGACTCCTAGGCACAATTTGAGGTCTAGAACAACCTTAAATAAGTCAGACTTACACAAGTTGTCTCTATCCTATTGTTTGAGCTCGGGATTCCCAAATTGCTCAAAACTATGCTTTTGACAATCCTATCACTTCTATATGCTTTTCCTACCCTTATTTATGCTTAATTTTGAGTTCAAATTCATCAAAACTCAAAGGTTATCTACTGTCTTTCATAGCCTTAACACACACACACCCACTGCTTTTTCATTTTAACAATCACAACTTTTGTCAAATACTTAGAGTGTGTGAAAATCAATTTTGTTTCCACTTTTATCAAGTTTATGATAGCCCTTTTTATACAACCCCAACTTCATCTTTCTATCATATTTTGTTGGCTTTCAATCACCCAACAAATCAACATAAAAACCAAGCAAAAACTTCACCAAAACTAGCTTAAATGTCAACTTAAATCCACATAACCTTCATCCAATCCATACAACACTAACTAACAATCAAGATGAAGAGAAGAGATGATATCTCACATTGTTTTTTGTTTAGAATGGTGAGATTGACTTGGAAGAAACCCTAGAGAGGTGGTTTGAGGCTTGAAAGAATGGATTTGAAGTTATCTTCTCCTTCCCTCTCACTTTGTCGTCCACTTCACTTGCTGTCACGTTTCTATTCTGCTTCTTCACTACAATAGATTGTTTTTTTCTTCTTCTTGTCTCATGCCTATTTCTTCTCTTGTTTGATAAATTTTTCTAAGTGTTAGCTATATATATAATTAACATTTGCAAAAATGACTTTCATATCCCTTTTTGACTTGTTGACCATCATTAACATCTAACTTTAATTCAATTAGTAATCTACTGCTAATTCTACATAATAATTCCTCTAGTTTTTATTTTTGAATTTAAACATATTACCACTTATAATTTATCTCTTATTAGTAAAAGACACTTTTACCCTTCTTTGATTTTTTTCTTATTAAGAAAATTATTGTATATCCTACGATAATCGTTAACTCTTTAATGTCCTTGGTTAGTTTAATGTTGAATAGATTTATTATTCTAACTTCTAACACCAAAACACTAGGAAATAAAGTATCAAGAATAGGGGTTTACACTTACTATTAACAATGTGATCTTAACATCAATTTTAATACTAAAATTAGTCGTGAACCTGTCAGACAATCATCAAATTAGTCATCTACTAGGTATATCAATTAAAATATTTTGGTGCAAGTAAAATTATCTCTTCTACTTATATTTTTCTCTCTCTGTTTCTGTATATATTTTTCTTGTATTTTCTGCATAGTTATATATAACCTATATGTTCATAATTAATATAAGATGGTTTCTTTGTATCAACTAACTAAACATACCTACAACCCTTAGAAACAAAGTCAAATATGGTTGTTCAATATAAAATATATACAACTAGAGAAGGAGAAATAAATTACCCATCATGTTGGTCTAAGTCCTAGCCAGACAGATTAGCTACTTGTGTCAAAGCAGCCCTCCATTTTTGTGTTAGATAAAAACTTTAATAGATGAAAACCTATACCAAATCTAAAAACTCATATTAAATCAATAAGAATTATTGTAAAGAAAATATACATGAATCCATATTGTTAAACTTAAGTAGGATGAAGTCTTCCACAGTCAAATCTCCTTAGGTTGCTTTGTAATTTTTTTCTTGAATGTGGAAGGAGAAAATAGAGCAAAAAAACACATTGATTTGATTTTAGAGACCATAACTCTAATTATGTTCTTTATATACTAACCTAATAATTAGTATTAGGTTTCTACACATTAAAGCTCATACCCAATTGATATCTCTAAAGCCCAATTAATAAATCACTTATTTTGCCCTATTAAAATAGATAGTCCATAATATAATTGTTATTTAATATATAAGCTCATATTAAGAAATATATATATAAAAAAAAAACCCAACAATCTCCCACTTAGACTACATATGTTTTTTGAAACAATTATATTATCTATAATCTTAAGTACGCACTAAAAAGCTATCTGTCTTGAAATATCCCTTTAATTACAATATAATCCATCAACTATATTAGTATGGGATCAAAGTGACATTTATTACATATATTCGTAACTAGATCCATCAATGGTCACCATACCAATATATTTAATGACATAGATCAAGTATGGATGCATAGCATGGAAATTACATACAATGTGATCTCAAATATGCCTATTTCCAACTGGTCCTACTTTAATCTTTAGTGAGATCAAACACAAATAACATTCAAGGTTTATAACTGAACCATATACTTGATTTTATAGAAAATAAATATAAAATATTTCCATAACAAAGAACATCAAAATACTAACTCTCACTAAACGTACACATCATCAACCAAAACGACACTCATATGAGTAGTGTGCTCATGAAAGACCTTGGATGGTAATCTCTTAGTAAGTGAATCTGCAATCATGGAGTTTGTCCCAATATGTTTTATAGCCACCTGACGACTCTGAACTCTTTCTTTAACAACAAGAAACTTGATGTCTATATACTTTGACTTCATAAAGCTTCTGTTATTATTGGAAGCTCTTGGAATATAGCACAACCGAATTATTATCACAATATACCTTTAATGGTTTTTCAATACAATCCACAATCCGCAGTCCCCTGACAAAATTTCGAAGTCATATCTCATGATTAGATGTCTCATAACAAGCTATGAATTCAACTGTCATAGTGGAAGAAGCTATGAGTGTCTGCTTAGCACTCTTCCAGGAAATAATTTCTCTAGTTAACAGGTAAATATAGCCCGATGTGGATCTTTTACTGTCTTGACATCCAGCAAAATCGAAATCAGAATACCCAATAATCTCTAAATGACCTAATCTCCAATGCATGAGCATGTGATCTTTCATTCTCTGTAAATAACACATAACTCGTTTGATAGCTTTCTAATGATTCATCCTTGGATTACTTAAATATCTACCTAACATTCTCATTGTGAACACAATGTCCAGATGCATGCATACTTGAGCATACATTAGACTTCCTATAGTTGATGTATAAGATATCTTTTGCATTTCTTTTCGTTACAATTCATTTTTAGGGCACTGATTGAGACTGAACTTGTCTCCTTTAGCTACAGGGGTGTCACCTGGTGTACAACATTTCATGCCGAATCTATCAAGAACTTTTTTTATATAGCTCTTTTGTGATAACTCAAAGATACCTCGAGTTCGATCTCGATGTATCTTTATACCTAATACAAAATAAGCTTCTCCAAGATCTTTCATCTCAAAATTCTTTGTGAGAAATCTCTTGGTTTCATGCAGTAAGCCTATATCATTGTTAGCAAGTAGTATGTCATCGACATATAATACCAGAAATGTGTATTTACTCCTACTGAATTTATGATATATACAATCTTCAACCTTATTTACCTTAAACCCATATGAGATAATGAATTGATGAAATTTAGATACCATTGGCGGGAAGCTTGTTTAAGACCATAGATGGATTTCTTTAATTTGTAAACCATTTTCTTTGGATCACCAAATACAAAGTTTTCTGGTTGCATCATATATATTGTTTCGTCAATGTCACCATTGAGAAACACAGTTTTTATATCCATCTGATGTAACTCCAAATCAAAATGAGCTACAAGTGACATTATAATCCCGAAAAAGTCTTTCGTTGAAATCAGAGAGAAAGTCTCTTTGTAATCAATATCTTTTTTCTGAGTGAAACACTTAGCAACTAGACGAGTCTTATATCTCTCAACATTGCATTTTAAATCCCTTTTGGTCTTAAATATTCATTTGCAACCAATGAGTTTCGCACCTTCAAGCAATTCGACGAGATCCCAAACATCATTGTTCTTCATAGAATTCATCTTATCATTCATAACATCAATCCACTTTTGAAAATTAGAACTTTGTTTGGCTTGATGGAAGTTGATTAGATCATCTTCTGTCACTCCTATATCAACTTCATGTTCTTAGAGAAAAACGATATATTCATCTGGAATTGCATTTCTCCCTTCTCTAATTGATCGTCTCAATGACACATCCTCTTTAGGTTGTTGAGTTTGCGCTTTGGTATAATTTCTTCATTTTGCACAAAGAGCTCTTCCACATTGTCTTGATATTCTGGATTTGTATTTTGAATAATGTCAGGAATAGAAATCTGATCATTATTAATAGCAATAGCAGGAAGATAAATAAATTTCTCTTCAAAGATAATGTCATTAATCTTATCTCCCCCCCTCCAATAACTCAACTTTCTCAAAAAATCTTGTATTTCTCGTCTAAAAAGTTGTTCCAGTAGTGAAATCGTAAAACTTGAAACCTCTTGATCGTTCAGAATACCCAACAAAGTAGCAGCTTACAGCTCTTAAGTCCAGTTTCTTTTCATTTGGCCTATAAAACCTTGCCTCAGCTGGACAACCCCAAATGTGTAAATATCTAATACTAGGCTTCTTACCTGTTCATAATTCATAAAGAGTTTTAGCTACCACTTTGCTCAGAACTCTATTGAAGATATATGTTGCAATCTTTAGTGCTTCTCCCCAAAAGAATTCTAGTAAATAAAAATGATTGATTATACTTCTTACCATGTCCATAAACGTTCTGTTTCGTCTTTCAACAACATCATTCATGCTAGGTTTGCCTAACATTGTGTATTGCGGGACGATACTGCATTCCTTTAGAAATTTCACAAAAGGTCCTGGATGTTGTTCACCAGATCCGTCATATCTACCATAGTATTCACCATCACGGTCAAATTTGACACTTTAATTTTCTTGTCAAGTTGATTTTCAGCTTCAACTTTAAAAGCCTTAAAAATATCTAAGGTTTAAGACTTCTCATGTATTAAATATAAGTACTCATACCTTGAATAATCATCTATGAACGTAATGAAATATTGTTGACCATTCATTCTAAGAAGCTATAGGAAATGGTCCACAAATATTAGTATGAATTAGTTTTAAAACATCAAAACACCTATTATCACCTAATCTCCTAATATTTGTTTGTTTCCCTTTAATACACTCAATACAGACTTCGAAATCTATCAAATCAAAGGAATCAAGAATCTCGTCAAACACAAGTCTCTGAATTCTCTATTTAGAGATATGACCTAAACGTTTGTGTCATAGTGTGGCAGAATCCCTGTCAGTTAATTTTCGTTTGTACCTTGTAAATTTATATGTAAAGTTTCATTAATTGAGACAATTGTATCCAACAAATATAAGTTATCATGCAAAGATAAAGAATCAGTACCAATAAGATTTGAATCTTAAAAAAAAAAAAAACTAAATTTATTATTTCCAAACGAACAAGAATAACCAAATTTGTCCAAAACTGAAACTAAAACCAAATTCCATCTAAAAGACGATACTACATAAGTCTTTTCTAAATTCAAAAAATTACCAATCTTTAACAATAAACTAAAAGTTCCTATTGTCTTTACTACAATTATTTTGCCGTCACCTATATAGATGAATTTTTTAGCATCACTTGGCTATTGGCTCCACAGGCAATCCTGCATAGATATACTTATGTGAGTAGTGGCACCAGAATCTATTCACCAAATATGTTTATGTACAAAAACTAAATTAACTTCAGAACAAACTAAATTGAGAAACATATTTTTTTTCAACACGCTAGTTGGCGTATTTGAGACATTTTTTCTCATGTCCAGCTTTCTTATAAAAGCAACAGGTAAACTTCCTATCCTAGTTTTTTTGCATCTTATACTGTGATGTCCTAACTATAACTTTTTTTTCTCTTTTCCTTTTCCTGTCCTTAGAAGTGGTTGTTAAGTTAGCACTTTCAAAACTTT
The DNA here is from genome assembly GCA_019925255.1 of Litchi chinensis. Lineage (NCBI taxonomy): Eukaryota > Viridiplantae > Streptophyta > Magnoliopsida > Sapindales > Sapindaceae > Litchi > Litchi chinensis. Next base: position 27,855,284 of record CM034463.1, on the reverse strand, counting down.
CTCACTTCAATCTTTCCTCTTCTTGCACACAGTAAGATATGAGCTCATTAAGAGTCCATTTATCCTTTTGAGTATTGTAACTCACTTTAAACTGACTGTATTGTGCAAAAAGAAAAATCAAAACTAAATACACCAACAAATCTTCAGACAGCTGTAACTTTAGTGTCTTTAATTTGGAAGCAATATGAGACATCTCCATGATGTACTCCTTTATGTTCCCTTTTCTTTTATACGTCATTGAAACAAGGTTAGCCAAAAGGGTAGGGGTGGGCGTTTTCGGGTTCGGGTTGGGTTGGGTTGAAAATCTCCCAACCCAACCCAACCCAACCCAATTTAATTTTCAACCCAACCTAACCCAACCCATTTAATTTTTTTTTAAGATGTAACCCAACCCAACCCAATAAAAAATAATCGGGTTGGGTTGGGTCTGTCGGGTTGGATTTATAAATACTCTAGATTTATAAACCACTTGAGGTTTCTGATTTTTTCTCTTGTGTTTTCATTCTTCTACTCTAGATTTATAAATCCTCTGTGATGGATTTTATATAGTAGCATAAAAGTGTATGTCTAGGAAAGATTCTAGATAAGAAAGACTTGGTTAGGGGTGGACGTTTTCGGATTCGGGCTGGATTGGGTTGAAAATCTCCCAACCCAATTTTTTTTTCAACCCAACCCATCCAATTTTTTTTAAGATGTAACCCAACCCAACCCAATAAAAAATGATCGGGTTGGGTTGGGTTTGTTGGGTTGGATTGAAGATGCCCACCCTTACAAAATGGTACTTGTTTTAACCTTTTCGTTTTTCGCAAAACACTGTTTTATTTCCTCAAGGAATTTTTTAGTATTTTTCTCTTCGGATATAAAGCTCCTAAATGTTTTTGGAATGGAACGTTTCATGATCATAAGACACATGTTATAAGAACGGTTCCATTTCTCTATGCTCGCATTTTCATCAGCGGTACTATTCTTATTAAAAGATACAAGTCGTTATTCCCGAAGTGCAAGGTCAAAATTCATACAATCGAAAACAATCATAACGTTCTCTTTCCAATTCTTGAAATTCGTGTCATTAAGCACAGGAATGGAATTGATATTAACAATTATTGTTGAAGCAGAAGTAATAACTGAATTGAGAACAAAACCAAATACAAGCTCACAATTAATAATCATATCACAACATAAGAATACTCAATTAATAAATTTATACATGACATGATCAAAAGATCCTCATAATGGTGGGCCCTAAAACAAGATACTTAGCACACCATTGACATTTAGTTTTTAGATAAAAATATCAACTATAAATGGTACTCTCCGCGTAGTAATCAAATATTGACAATTAATCTTATCAAGCAGTAAGTCTTTTTTTGGACCGATTTAGTATTCATATGGAAAACCTAATAATCGTCACATGTTTATTACCATAAGTATGTCCATTATTTAGCTAAACAATAATCTTCCTTTGGGTCAGTCCTTATTTGCATAAACAATAATATACACATCTTAATATTTCAAAATAAACAAATTTATATTATAAAAGTTACTTTGGCAATATATAATTTCAATCAATTTATTTTAAAATATTAGACAATTTTTTTTTTAATATCCAAATCAAAACAATATAATATATTGTTGCAATAAATTTCAATAATTTATTTTGGCAAACATATATTCATAAATTTTTATTTCCGAACCAAAGCAAAACTGTCATCAATTTGATTATCTTGCTTGGACTGCTGATTTTGTATATACACTGGCACTGACATATATAACTGACATCATGGAATTCCAATGTACAAGCTAAAATTTAACAACTAATATAACAGTTATGCAAGTTATGTGCATGACTCAATGACCACCAAAAAATAAATTTCCGAATATAAAAGTTGAGATGGGCCACAAATCACTAGGTTGATAAACAACAAAAAATAAATAAATAAATAATGACGTGACCTTTTTCTTTTATCCCACGAAACTAAAAGCATCCAAAATAAAACATCATCATAATCCTTTTCTATTGCAACCTTGTCAAGATATACATGACCCAAAGCATCAACACATGCACACAGATAAACAAGCCCGCCAAAATTCACCGAGAGCAAAGAAAATTCAATATGTTTTTTTAAATGACATCCATTACAACAACAATAATCAAACCAATTAATTTTCTCAATGATTCAATATGAGTTAGCTCTGATATCACTTGTTAGATAAAAACTTTAACAAGGTGAAAACCTATATCAAAATCTAAAAATTCATATTAAATCAATAAAAATTATTATAAAGAAAATATACTTAAATTCATATTATTAAACTTAAGTAGGATGGAGTCTTTCACAGTCAAATCTCCTTAGGTTGCTCTATAATTTTCTTCTTGAATGAGGAAGGAGAAAAGAGAGCAAAAAAACATATTGATTTGACTTTGGGGATCATAACTATAATATGCCTTCCCAGAATCCAGGTAAACCCCTAAAGATTATCCATAAGTTCAAATTCATAAAATGGATCAAGTGTTTGAACTCGGTTAAATAATCAAATTTTCATAAAATTTTCGGAAGGGTCCAAGGACGGTTTATGATTTTCAAACCCAAAATTTTGTTAAAACGAACGGACCCGAACGGTAAATCGAATATCAACGTAGTTTTCAGATTTAAAATTGGATTTCAATAAAATTTTCAGATTGACCGGAAATGGATTCAAATATGGAGATAGATAAGCATGAAAAGTAATGCATTAAAAAGGTGAATTGATAATGCATGAGTGCCAAATGGCGTGTAACAATTCAAGAAGCATGACAAATGTATGGTGGATGAGAAAAAGAAAGACAAAAGTCAAGTTAAAATGTTTAGATTGATGTCAAGTGTATGGATCATATATATTATATATAAATGAAGTTAAATAAACAAATGAAACAAATAGACCACTATCATAATTCGGTCAACAAAAGAAGAGTGGGGGTGTTCTTTTGCCTAGAATTGAGAGCTGTACAACAATAAAAGGCATATATATAATGATATGAGAATTTAAAAAATAATAATAATAATAATAATAATAATAAATTAAAGAAATGAGTGGAGAGGGCACTTACTCTCGGTCAAAGCAAAACAAAACAAATAAGAAGTAATGAATCAAAGCTGTAAACAAAAAAGAGAGAATCAAACGCAAAAACTCAACAACTCGGCATTGAGAAAGAGTGAACGAGAGAGCAAGGCTCTGTGTGTGTGTTCTGTCAAGTGAAAGAGACCTAAAACAGCTGCTACAAGAGGGAATTTGGAAGTTGATCTTGAAGCTTCTCCACACATGCAGCAAGCTATTCGGCAAGAGGGAGTGTGAATGCAGTTTTTGACCGAGAAAGACACCAAGAAAAATTACTGTTCTGCCGTGTAACATCAAGGAAGATAGCTTGCAACTTTGGAGATTTTGGAAGCCATTTTTTTGCAGCTTTTTCACGAATGCAAGAGGTGTACATCAATCTAGGAAAGAAATCAATCCAATTGAGGTTAGTTTGAAAGATAAAATTTGAGTTTTACAAGAGTTAGTTTATGTTATGGTTTTGGATGATTTTGTGGTGAGATAATGTAAGAGTTTGAGGTGTTATAACCTTGAGAGAAGGAGTAGGAACTTGCATGTAGTTTTGGTGTAAAAATAGAAGAGGGAATTTGTGTTGCATGTTTGATGTCTCATGGCCAAATAGGTGTGTGGATGGTTCAAATTTAGTTTGAGTGTATTGTCATGAGTTTTGATGTTTTGAATGTTGTTAGGGGCTGTTTTGATGATGAATAGTGGCTTGGAAATTCAAAGGAATGCATTAGAATATAAATCATGACTTTGCGATAAATCTTTGTGTAATTACGAAAGTGATATTTAGTGGTTAAAAAAAAAGAGAGAGAGAGAGATTTTTGTGTTAATTCTTAATGTGTTCGAATGTAAATTAATGTGGAAACGCGAAAAGAATAGTGATAAGTTATGATGTTAAATTCGGCCAAGTGAGGAAGTGTAGATTCGAAATCGTTGTTTAAATTTGTTCACATGAACTTAGACTTGAATCGATATGTTTTTAGTTCTTAAATAATTATAATTGTAAACGGATGTTGAACACGAGTTATCGAAGTTAAAGCGGATTAAAATACGACGTTTCGAAGTGATGATTTAGTTGAGTGATCCATTGAATTATAGTGTTTATAGATTTGAGCTAGCAGTAATGTTCGTATTGTAGTCTGAAAAATCGATTACGGATATTGTGTAGGATTGTTGAAGGTAGATAAACAGGATTTCCCATTGTTAGAAAAAGTTAGCGAGTTAGGAAATCCAGGTGAGTGTTCTAACAAAAATGTGTTGAAACGATATTATTTTTATTCATATTAAACTTGTATGTTAATATATATTCATGCTGTTGTGATTTGTAAATTAATTTTTATACAATAAACGAATTTTTAGTACGAGAATCAAATTACATGAATTAGTAAAGCTTTGCATGAAATGTGAGTTTTGAAATGAAAAACATGAGTTTGAAATGATTTCTAGCACATGGTATATCTTTGTTATTTCCGGTATTGGTAGAGTAACTAAAGGCGATGTAGGATTCCACCTGGGAGACAATGTAGGATTCCGCTCCTCATAGGGTACGTTTTAAGCTAGCTTACTACCTAAGACGATGTAAGATTTCGCCTAGAAGACGATATAGGATTCCGCTCCCCATAGGGTATGTTTTAAGCTAGCTTACTACCTGAGACGATGTAGGATTCCGCTTCGTAGCGAGAGGTGATTCTGTTACGTGATACCGGATACCTATGGCCTGGGAGACGATGTGAGACTCCGCTCCGTCAGGCATTAATGTGTTAGTCCCGTATGATTCGAAAGTGATAGTAAATGAGATGTTTTAAATAAAAAGCTTTTCAAAAAGAAAATCGTCATCACTAATAGATTACAAGTATGAAATGAGAAATTGAATATGAGATTGCATGTTTACTCATAATTTAGTATTTGAAAAGTATCAAAATGTGATTGATGAATTAAATATTAATTTTTCAAATTAGTACAACATTTATATGAGTTTATGATACATATGAGAAATATAAATGAATATTTATGCATTGAAATATTTTTAGTTTTCGATATATATACATTTATATTTTACAGCATGACTTAGTTTATGTAATGAAATTACAAAATGTTTAAGGAGGACATTTTAGTAGTGTTTGAATAGAAACTAATAACACTCACTGAGTGATTTACACTCACCCTAGTTTAGTTTGTGTTTTTAAATAAAAACCTTCTAAGATCAAGTACAGGTGCAGGTGACCAGACAACAGAGACCTTTCACTAGGAGTAGCGAGGCGTATAGTTAGGTGCAGTTGTGATACCTTATTGCCTTCATATATGATATTTAGTTTTTGAACATACGAATGTTTTTTTAAAAAAAAACTATATGTAAATATAAATCTCATACTTGAGTTTTATGTATATATTCAATCATACATGCCATGTTTTAGAAATTTAAACTTAATTTGAAATCGATGCTTATGTTGGGAATGTATGTGATTTGTGTAATACGAGTCTGAGGCCCTGTAGTTGAGAAAATGATTATTATACAAAGTGTACAGGTTTTGACTTCGATCTTATAGGGTGGTATTTTCAGAAAAATAGTTGTTGTGTTGTCGCAATTTTTATAGAAATTATCTTTATAAATGCAACTTTTAAATCGAAAAAGTTTCCATTTTACTCCGTTAGCAAATGTTTCCAAAACAGAGTTTCTAGAATGAGTTTTCTAAATATAGTTTTATCAAAGGCTTAGTTTCACGGGAATCTTTCAGTTGGAGGGGATTCTGTCTGGAGAGGGTTACCGTGGGGTGTCGGGCGGGTCGCTTGGAGTGTGGGAGTCGAGGCCCATCAATAACTCTAATTATATTCTTTATATACTAGTCTAATTAGGTTCTCATTAACCCTAATTTAATTAGTATTAGGTTTCTACACATTAAAACTCATACCCAATAAATATCTCTAGAGCCCAATTAACAGATCATTTATTTGACCTTATTAAAATAGATAATCCATAATATAATTGTTATTTAATATGAAAGCCCATATTAAGAAATATATATTAAAAATAAAAAAAAAAAACCCAACATTTTAGACCTAGTCATTCGCCTTCTTGGAGCTCCTTCATGTTCATCAAATGCTTTTTTGTACGTTCCGGTTTGCTTCCTTATATCTGAGGGTGTTACATTATAGAAAACTGGTACAACAATCTGTCCCCTTGTTTCAAGCACTCAAGTATCTCCAGAATTTCGTTCAAACACCACGTAGAGGAAGCATAGTTTTCAGAGAAGATGATGATTGAAAGACTCGAGTCTTGTATTGCTTTTCTAAGTCATGGGGAAATCTCATCTCCTCTTCTAAGTTCATGATCATCTATGAAGGTTTCGATCTGTTTTCGAAACCAGGAATCATAGAGATAGCTCGTAAAGTTCTGCGAGTGTCTTCACTTCTGAAGCTAAGTAACACATCATGCTTAGGAGGGTTGGAAGAAGATGAAGGAGATGAAGACGAAGAAGAAGAGCCCATATTTTCTTACGGGAACACACTAGGTAGTAGAGTTGAATATCTCTTATATACTCTTACTGATATATATATATGTAATAATTATTTATTAATTAAAAGCTTCTTAGTTCAGCCTAACAAGTAACAAGATAGGAAAATAAAAATTCTTTCTCAAATTAATCTATCGTGGACTGCTTTGGTTTTCTCACTCTTCAACGACATCGGAAACACCGCAATTTATATTTGCAAACATAAAATTTATAAATATAGATTATACTTATATTTGCAAACATTATCGGATTTGAATCGGCTCTTTATGAAAAAAGAAAAAGAATAAAAGAATCGACTCTTTATCGAAATTTTTTTTAACATTTTCTTAAGGATATTACTAATTCAGGAAAAAATTTCATTCAAGAGAGGATATAATTTGGGTAATTATATCAATAAGGAATATAAAATGAATTGATAACAAAATTAGTTGATTCTGTAAATATATTTAACTATTGTATTAACAATGCATACATAACAGAGGAGCCGCGTTGGCTCAATGGCAACCTAGGCCTAGGCACACTTAGCTTGATGGCTAGGTTCAATTCTCATCAACTTAGTTTGGTGGCCAATTTTTCCATTATTATGAGTTGTCCTCTTCAGTTCTGGAAGTAGATTTTTGGACTGCACGTTCAGTCAGTCAAGATACTTGTAGATTTCAACAGTCATTAAATTTAAGTGTAAGGAATTATTATAAATATTAAAAAAAAAAAAAACCAATATATGCATGACAAATTTATGAATTTGAAGGAATTCATTTTTTTTTAATCCTGTACTACTTAGAAGTGATAATCAGTAATTGAATGGTTGAGCTAATATAACTCTTTTGACACAATCTTGCAATTTTACTGTCTTGAGATTGCCTTGTTTGTCTGAGGCTATAATCATGATTTTATGCATGGACTGCATTTGACGCTTTTAGGAGAATTTTACAGTTGATGGACACGTATTTGTATTTAACTTTTCGTTTTTTTTTTAAGCAGTATTTTACTTTTGACTTTGTGGCCGGGTTTAGATTTTCGGTATTCTTTTCACATAACCTTTTTCATTTACAAAAATTCTAGTGTATAGAAAAGATGCCCTCCAGCTGTGTTCAATCACTTTGTTCCAGTCAACTGGCTGCTGGCGCAGTGGTAGCGCCAGCAGCCAGCCCTGCTTCCCTTTGTAAGGAGGCAGGGTTCGACACCTATATGTATAATATTATAATAATATAATAAATAATAATAATAATAATGATATATAATAGTATTTAGTCCCCACTAATTGTGTGGGTAGCTCTCCCACCCTAGTGTGGGTCTTCCCTCCTACCTCCGTGTGGATAGTGATCTCCCAATTGGGAGTAGTTTTTCGGGCCGTGTCACTAGTGTTCTATCTCGGTTGGTCCCGGATGTCTCCTGGGTCTGTCCCAGATACAGTTCATGTATTCAAAAAAAAATAAAAATCACTTGGTTCCAACTTCAAGAATGAGTAATTTTAGAAATAGTTGTGTTGGATATGACAATTTTACTCAAATTTATATTATTGAAGTCATTTTTATAATGTTATTGTTAATAACTACATCAACTTTAAAAATTAATTTTACATCACGAACTAATGTGGTTTAACCAAATAGATAACTTATTCAAGTTAATAATGACCAAAGTTAAAGTCATCCCTATCATATATAAATGTGTCAAAAATGTTGGGTCTGTTAATGCTCGTAACTTTACCTGATTTCGTATAAAACCCACCTGAGACTCAACCCACAAGGCCTTATATATACATATATATATATAATATATATATATATATTTTTTTAAATCTGGGATTAACCTAAAGGGCTATCGGGACCAATCAAAATAAGAACACTGTAACATAGCCCGAGAAATAACTTCTAATTAAAAGGGATTCATCCATATAAGGATAGAGAAGAGATTCACACGAAAATGGGAGGTCAACCCACACTAAATGATGGGAGATAAATGGTATATTTATATTATTTTACCATTATTTATTATTATTATTATTATATAATTTTGGATTTGGCGGACTGGGTGTCGAGCCACGCTAACAGATGGCATCGTTGGCACCAGTAGCCAAATGACTATATAATATATATTAATGGATAATCATATGCTAACATCATTCATTTTGAAATTCAAGAAAAAATCAACTAAAAAATTCTGTATTGCTAAAAAAAAAACGTTGTCATATCCTTACGCATTATAAAGTTGATGAAAATAAGCCTGTCATCAAATTGTTATAAGTTGAACCGAAACCTGAAGAGCGGTGGAATTATTACCTATTTATTTATTTTGAAGAGTTAGATGTGATCAAGTGAAGTATCGTAGCACGTCATGATTGGTGCTGCCGTCGGTTGGTCTTAATTGGACAGCTCTTTTTTATTATTGTTTATTTTTAAAGAACTGCCGAACTCTGTTGCAAATCCACCAGACACATACGGAAAAAAAAAAAGATAAATATCAGAAACAACCTTCTGCTGAAAGATATATAAAGTCAACTTCACTACATCAAATTCATCCCAACCCAGATTTTTAATTTCTGTCTTTTGCTTTCTTTCTTTGTATAATCAAATAAACTACCAGTTTAAGTTTTTTAAACCATTAATTTTCTTGTTCATAATTTTTCTCTCAGCATGAAAATCAAACAATTCTTTCAGAGAGAGAGCACCCCAAATGCTCAGAAAATTACAAGCCATAACAATAGCAAAGCTAGCACTAGAACCGCAAAGTCTTCTACAAAAACAAGTTCATCACAGCCAAAGAATGATCGTGGCCAGGGCTCAGAACTACAGAAGACAGTACTGGATATGGGCCAGCCAGGAAGGGATTATTCATCAGAGAAAAGGCTAGCTTGGCTGCGATCTCAGATCATTGGTGGTGACTCGGAGTTTGATTCTCCGTTTGGCAAACGTAAACTCAGCTATGCAGATCACACTGCTACAGGCCAGTCCCTTCACTGTGTTGAAGATTATATCGTCAACAATGTTCTTCCCTTCTATGGTAAGCTTTATTATCTGATTTTCCTTTTGTTCTCCTTATTATGAAAAACATGTAAGTTTCATGATCTGATAGTTAAATTATAAAAAAGCCAGTTGTGGTTAAAGTAGTTTCCTTTTAGAAAGTCGTTTATTGGTATTCGTTGAACCTTATTTTATTTTTTTCGTTTTGGTCAATGCTTCAAAATGATAAAGAACTCATTTCAAGCTTTTGAAAATCTCAACGGTTGGAATCTCCCAGTTGACATGTCCCTTCTTCACACTTCACTAGGATAGCCTGCTTGAATTCTATCATGAGCAATTTCACCTGATTTTCTTAAAACGAGGATATCCAAACCTTTTACTCTTTTACTAGTTATTTGACTTTAAAAACCGTTGGTGAATGGGGATGGAGATTTCAACTTTGGTTGTTATAAACCGTGTGTGGAAAGTCGTTTTTCAATGCTGTGGGACTGCCCACCTTTAAATAATTATATTAATATTAAAATTTATTAATATATATTTTGTTTTATCTATTAATTTTATTGATATTAAAATAAATTATTTATTTCAAATGTATTTATATACTTTCTATTTGTATTTGTATTCAAATATTTTATAAATAACAATCTTATTTTTTATATTAAATATGAAATTTTACTTGAGTTTTTCACATTTTTTTCTTTTAATATAATAGTAGTTGCATTATATGTTACTAAAATTATTTAATATCTTTTGGTGTTTTTTCAAACACGCTCATTAATTTGAAGTGTAGTAATAATTATAATTATCAAAATATAGATTATCTTTGTTTAAAGAAAGATTATTGATGTTATAATACTATTATTCTATAATTCATAATTGATAAGTTTAATCATTCAAATATCTTTAAATCCCACTTGATTGCTTACATTCCATATTTCTTTTATATTTTTTTAGTCTTTTACTATTTTTTTAACATATTTATTTATAATATGAATTTTAAAGGATAATGTTTATTATATCTCCTCTAAATAGATATACTTATATTTTTCAATTTATAAAATATTTTTATATTTTTGAAATTAATTTAAAAAATTTATTCTAACCCACCCTGATGTATAATCCTGACTACATGGCTGGTCATGTATTATGAATTTTGTATACATATACATATTGGATAATGCTATTATATAGGTTTGGTGTAGCTGGATGATTAAGAGGCTACAAAAGTTAAATAGTTAATAATTAAAAAAAAAAAAAGAAATTAAATTAGAAAATAGCACTATTAATTAAAATGTATTTGTACGGACTCTCTGATAGTCAAATCCATATAAATTAATTAAATGTGGGAAAAGAACACGTGTTACCTTTTTTTTTAAAAAAAAAAAAAAAAAAAAAAAGTTCTTGAAATACCACCTATGGTGGAGACATTCGAATCGAATATTATTAAATTTAATGAGTGCTCTTGCTATGATCCTCATGGGCGGTGCCGTGGAGACCACATGTAACTTGAACTGTTTAACTTGCAAATGTTCTAATAATAAATGTTATAATGATACCACATATTTAATTTATATTTTAACTAGTGCTATGACATTTTAATTTAAGTTAACATATATACATTAATTATTTATTATTTTATTATCATATATATATATATATCAAATTAGTCTGGAACATGAATATTTGAGTTATAAGATGTAAAATATCTAACTTTAGTTATACAGGAGAAGATGAGCTTGGCACAATAGTAGACTTACACTCTAAAGGTTGTAGTTCGAATACATCCTCTCAATTCCAAAATCTCGGATTTACTATAATATTTTTTTAAAAATAATTTCTAATTTTACTGGATGCAGGATACCACATCATCCATCGATTTGCTCCAATGATGACTTTCTCTTGTACGTGCAGGAAACACTCACACCTGTGACAGTTACGTGGGGCAACGGACGACGACAATGGTGCATGAAGCAACCCAATACATTAAGAGATGCTTAGGGGGCAGCGAAGATGATGCAATAATGTTTTGTGGGTCAGGCACAACAGCCGCCATTAAAAGGCTGCAAGAAGTTATGGGAATAGCAGTGCCATCAATTATGAGAGAGCGGCTTATCAAAACCCTAAGCAATGAAGAGAGATGGGTTGTCTTTGTAGGGCCATATGAGCACCACTCCAACCTCCTTTCTTGGCGGCAGAGTTTGGCTGAAGTTGTGGAGATTGGTTTGGATGTTAATGGCTTAATGGATATCGAAGCTCTCAGACTCAAACTTGATTCCTATAAAGGTTCCAATCGTCCACTATTGGGTTCTTTTTCTGCTTGTAGTAACGTGACTGGGATTTATTCAGATACAAGATCAATTGCGAGACTTCTTCATCAATATGGAGGCTTTGCATGCTTTGATTTTGCCGCAAGGTACAACAACTTCCATACATGCTTTTCCATTATTTATTTAGTAAAATAAAAATCCAAGGGAGTTTTGATAATTCTTCCAATAAATTAATAATCTTTTTTGAACTGCTATTGGGTTAGTATTGGTGTATATGGAACCAATACTTTATGACTAGGCATGTTTTATTTGCAAAAGATATCTAAACTACTAAACAATACGTTAAAGATTGTCAAACACCTCTTTTGAATCTTCAAATTTGTTAAACATATATCATAAATTTTTTAAATCCATTAGAAGTATCTACGAAACTTTAAATTGTCTGAATGTACTAATACATGTTGGTTTTTTTTTTTTTTTTTAGTCTAAAAATTGGATAGTACTGAAAGTTACTGAAAATTGAATAATGATTAAAACCTAAGATTTAAATAACATATATGTTTTTTCCTCACCTCTAAATCTAGTGTAAATTTTTTTAAAAAATTAAAATCATATAAAAAATAGTAATTTAACATTTATATTTTTAATATCAATTATTATGAAACTTTATTTAATATAATACAAACAACTAAAAATAAATAATTTGACAAATTATAAAACACTTTCATGTACATATTATTCATAATTCAAATATGACTAAAAACATGTAAAATTAATTATATTTATATATTCAAATTAAAATGAAATAATCTCTGAATTGATTTATAAAGTAATTAAAACAACAAATGTTTAAATTGTAATTTAAAATACAATAGTCCAATTCTAAGAAATTTGGAATGAGATGTGTTTAGGATTTTATTTTTAAAAGTTTTTTTCATATAAGTATTTAGAGGAAAAAAGGAAATCTATATAATATAAAATTGACACAAATAAAAAATATATATATTATTTTGGAAAGATAGACTTGGAATCGAATATTTTAAATATCATTAAGTGATTTATAATTAAGTTATAGAAATTTTAACTTAGCACTTAACACTTAATCACTTATAATTAAAAGATTTTCTTTTATAACTATCATTCTAAAAATGTATATTTTTAATTTTATTTTCATTAATATCCTATAAATTATCATTTTTCATATTCTTACTAGTTACTTGAATCTTTATATTTGTCTAATAATTTTAATGATATATATTTTATAATTTAAAAAGAATATATAAACTACGTGAACTTAATATTTTCTTAAACAATTATTGTTTAAATTAATATATATTTATTATTATTAATAAATATACATTTATATGAACTTATAAATATGCAAATAAAATTTGACTAGATTTATCAAATGACTTTTTTTTTTTTGGCAACAACATAACAATTATTAATTATAATGACATAACCATCAAAGTATTTGTCATCAAATGTTTTGCTAGTTAAAAAACGAATGATCAATAAGTATTTTCAAAAATTAAAAAAAAAAAATGTCCTTTAAATTACATATTTTAGTTACTATTTAGTTTTTAATAATATTCAAGATTATTTAGTATTTCAGATTAAAAAAAAAAAAAAAGAATAAACAAACAAACAACCTCTTAATTTTTTTAAGTTGCTTTTAAGTAATTTTAAATAGTTTAACCACTAAAAAAATATATACAAAAATAATTTGATATATGTGATTCAGCACCATTAATTCATAAGTTTAAAAAAAAAAAAACGGCTTTAAAAAGGAAGTTAATGATTTTCTCAATTTTTTTTAATAACTTAATTAAAACATTAAATGCTAATTTGTTGGGTTTTATATATGATGGGAACAGCGGTCCTTATGTGGAGATTGAAATGAAATCAGGAGAGATAGATGGGTATGATGCCATTTTCCTAAGTCCTCATAAGTTTCTTGGTGGGCCAGGAACACCTGGGATTCTTCTTATGAGCAAGTCCCTTTACTTGCTAAATTCCTCTCCTCCTTCGACTTGTGGAGGTGGAACTGTTAACTACGTTAATGGCTTCAATGACAAGGTATCCTCTTTTTGTTTATCCAATTTTAATACTTGTGGGTAGATGTTAAAGGCTTGTTAAATATCTCCTAGTACAGTACTAATTTTAAGTTTTACAAGTATATACTCAACCTGCTCACATAACGTTTGATTATGACAATCTGCTAAATCCCTTACCCACCCATTAGAGTTTGATTAGATTTGAAAAATTAAGCTATGTTAAAGAAAATCCTTATCATTAGCCATAAACTCGTAATCCACATTTGTTATTAGCCAATAGTCCGCTTGTCAAGAGAGCTTTTACTTTAAACTTTAAAATTTTCATTTCTGATTAATTTAAAATATAATAATAATAATTAATTTTTGGATGTATGTCATGTCATTAATGCACACATTTACAAATTTCTATTTGAAAAACGAGTTTGGCCTCCTTGTATTGCTGGATAAACTAGTCAAACCCTTTAAAAACTAGATATCACTAGCTTATTAGATTTAATAGGACACGTGAGGTTATTGTGCTCAAAACTTCCCAGTAAGGAATGAAGCAAAATCATCCAAGTACAATTAGTATGGGGGGCCACTTGGGTACGTGGGATTGGCGGGGTTATAGTTAGACTGAATGAATTTAATTTAATTTCTTTCATGTTAACTAAACTGATTAATTAAGCATAAATTCTAGGTCACCTTGTACGTGGATGACATAGAAGCGAGAGAAAATGGATTACTATGTGGGGCCATGGGGTTGGCGGGTGGTTGTTACATGGATTGATTTGAATTTAATTTCTTTCACTATGTCAACTAAACTTAATTAAACATTAATTGCAGGACACATCGTACGTGGATGACATAGAAGCGAGAGAAAATGGTGGAACTCCTCAAATTGTTCAAGTGATTAGATCAGCATTGGCTTTTTGGGTAAAAGAGTACATCAGTTATGAAGTGATAAAAAATCGGGAGGATATCTACATACAAAAAGCACTTCAGAGGCTTCTCACAAACCCAAACATACAGGTTTTAGGGAACACAAGTGTGGAACGACAGGCCATTTTATCATTTCTCATATTTTCATTTACCTTGTCTTCCGAGGGGAGTGACAATGACCTTCACTTGTGGAGACATATGACCAAAAGAGATAAGCCTCTTCATGGAGCTTTCGTGGCAACACTCCTCAATGACCTATTCGGAATCCAGGCACGAGGGGGTTGCGCTTGTGCTGGACCCTACGGTCACTGTTTACTTGGTTTCGATGAGACTCAGTCACATAAAATTCGCTCCGCTATCCAAAAGGTTAATATTTCTTAAGCATTTTATTTATGCAACCAAGACAACTATTAACCTAAAATTAGTTTTAAAATAAATTATTGAAATTGGTTTTCTCTATACATTTTTTGTTAGACCTAGGAGTTTTTCTAATTATCAGGTGAATAGAGTTGTTTGATGTTTTGTTTACTGCAGGGTTATGTGGGAGTAAAACCAGGATGGACAAGAATAAGCTTCCCCTACTACATGTCAAATGAGGAATTTGAGTTCGTTCTTGCTGCAACGGAGTTCATAGCCTCATATGGGCAGAGATTTCTTCCATTGTATCACTTGAATATAAAAACTGGGCAGTGGAGCTGTAAAAAGACACTCAAGGACTTGATTGGTAAAGAAAACAATCGCAATATCCACATCAAACCATTGGCTGGTGCCATAAAGGAAATAAGCAAATACAAAGAACACAAAAGTTCATGTTACAAACATATTATTGGAATGACCACAAATTATGATACATATTTGGAGACTGCCAGCCACATTGCTAGCCTTCTTCCTAAGTTTCCCTGCCAGGGTAGCCTACCAGAAAATATCGATCCTGATATTCTGCACTTCAGGATATAGTTTTTAATCTGGATTTTTGTAGATGCATGACATATGTATATCTAAGTTAATACAGCATTTCATCCATTCTCTCACATCACACTAGCTTGTCAATCTTCTTCCCTTTTTGAAGCATTTTGTGACATATAGTGATGTGCCAAAAGTATAACTCGTATCACAATTACAGTCAAGAATTGCAATAATATCGTGATTCCAAAGTCAGCACAACTGAAAAAAGACTAGTTTTCTTTACTTTGTCAGTGTCACTTAATGACCGTTAATCACCATTTGTGTAAACGGTTTGAGAGGCAATTGCATATTTTTGTTTAGTCTTATATAAAATTAAATAAATATTTATATGTATAAAAATTGTTTTTATTAACATTTTTATTATGTGAAAACTAAAACTAAATTAAAAAAAAAAAAAATTTATAAAAGTATATTAATTATCAACGAATTGAATCGATCAAAGAAAACTTTCTGATCACCATCGTAATAACCACCTTATTTTCACAATATTGTTAAACACAAACTTCATTCCAAACATAGTAGAAAGAGCCTATATAAATAAGTTTATTTCTTAGTCTTAATAGTTATTATAATTGGAATAGTGTTTTGATGCGCACACAAGAACATTGTGTTGAAATTATGTAGCAATTAATAATGTCTTGGGAAATAAATAAGACGAAATTGTTGTAAATTTACAAAGCAACATGCCTGATCATTGTTGGATGGTGATTTTGTGGTATTGTTTGTTAGATTCCTAAAAAGAATGGATCCTTAAATAAGGAAATTTACTAATTTCTGTTTTAGTAATAAAGAATAAATAAACTCAATAATTCTCTGTTTTTGGAAATTGAGGAATAAGGAAATTCAGTTTCACAGTGAAAAAATTTGAGGGCACATATAAGACAATTGATGCATGATTTAGAAAGAAAGTGTATTAATGATAATTAATGAGGAGGAGTCTAGAGGTGTCTATATAAAGAACTCTTTTCTCATTATTTCATTCATTCCAAAATTAAGAGGAAAAAGAGTGATGTAACTTTTTGAGTAAAAAGCAAGATCCTCTTAAGTGTTACATAACTGTTATTCTATCGGGTGTAATTGAGAGAATTGTTATTCTCTCAAGTATAATTGGAATTTGGGTTGTGAGGTTTTGAGTATTTGTAAACATTTGTTATTTTTCTCTCTATAGTGAAGATCTACAAGAGCTTCATGGACATGACCTATATTGGGCGAACCATGTAAATTTTGTGTGTTGTTTTTATCTGTTTTATTTCATTATTATTTTCGTATTATTTTATCACTTTATTAATCTGGTGTTTTAAAATACTTATTTCCTAACAACTAGTATTAGAGCTGTGAGATCCCACATCGGTTGGAGAGGGGAACGAAGCATGCTTTATAAGCTGTGGATACCTCTTCCCATGTGACGCGTTTTAAAACCGTGCGGCTGGGTTTGGCCAAAGCGGACAATATCACGTGACGGTTAGGTCCGGGGCTGTTACAAATGGTATCAGAGCCGGGGCCGGGTTGGTGTGCCAGCGAGGACGCTGGGCCCCTATGGGGGGTGGATTGTGAGATCCCACATCGGTTGGAGAGGGGAAGGAAGCATGCTTTATAAGCTGTGGATACCTCTTCCCATATGACGCGTTTTAAAACCGTGCGGCTGGGTTTAGCCAAAGCGGACAATATCACGTGGCGGTAGGTCCGGGCTGTTACAAATGGTATCAGAGCCGGGGCCGGGTTGGTGTGCCAGCGAGGACGCTGGGCCCCTATGGGGGGTGGATTGTGAGATCCCACATCGGTTGAAGAGGGGAACGAAGCATGCTTTATAAGCTGTGGATACCTCTTCCCATGTGACGCGTTTTAAAACCGTGCGGCTGGGTTTGGCCAAAGCGGACAATATCACGTGGCGGTTAGGTCCGGGGCTGTTACAAGAGCTCAGGTTATGGATTCTGCAATTTTTTTGGTGAGGTTACTATTTACGTGAATAATAAATTATGAATAGTGAATTTATGTATTCTAAGAGTTTAGTGGTAGCCTAATGAAATTCTGCCTAAAGAGACTGGATATTAAGTGAGACAGTTGTGACCCCTTCAATCTTTCTTAAGAATTTTCCTAAAGTTTTGTCTAAGAAGGTTAGATTTTAAGTGGGACCATTGTGACCCCTCCAATCGTTTCTGATAACTTTCTTAGCGGTTTAAAACTTTATGTAGAATTTTACAATAATTTGTAGAAGTCCTATGGAATCAAATTTGAGTAAGAATGATGGCAACAGACGAAAGAAAGAGCATCAAATTTGATAAATTCAATGGTAAAAATTTTAGCTTCTGGAAGATGCTAAATCAAAGATTATCTATATTAGAAGGGCAAACATTTACCTCTTTTAAGGAAAAAACCAAAAGATATAAAAGATACAAATTGAACTCTACTGAATAGGTGGACACTTGGTATTATCCGATTGATATTATCTCGCAATGTTGCTTTTAATATAGTGAAGGAAAAGACCACGAAAGGTCTTATAACAGCTCTCTTTAACATGTATGAGAAATAATCAACTACAAGTAAAATGCACTTGATGAGGCGGTTGTTCAATTTATGAATGACAGAAGGCGCATCGCTAACAGTTCAAATCAACAAATTTAGTACGTTCACAACACAATTAAGTTCAATGGAAATCAGTTTCGACGATGAAGGTCTTAATCTTTTTATGCCCTCTACTGAAAAGCCAGAATGCGATGGTGACGACAGTGACTAATCCTTCCAGGAATAAGAAGATGATATTTAAAAATGTTTGTGACCTAACTCTAAGTAAAAGGATATGCATGAGCGAATTAGGAGAAACATCAAGTTCTGCCTACAACACCGAATCCAAAGGTAGATCCAACGACAGAAACTCAAATCTAAGCAGATCAAAATGAAGACAAAGGAAGTCCAAATCTAGGATGAAAGAGTACAATTATTGAAACTGTGGCATGAGCGGTCACTTGAAGAAAAATTGTAAAGCACTGAAGAAGAACAATGGTAGTGCAAAGGAATCTACAAATGTGGTTGACAATAATGAAGACGCTCTAATCCTAAGTGCCAATAGTCAAATTGAATCTTAGACTTTAATTTTGGGGCATAATTTCATTGTACCTTGCATCTATGTTAGGGATGATTTCGGGAAGGTTCATCTGGCTGATGATGAGACGTTGAAGATTATGGGGAAAAGATCACCTAAGTGAAGTTGCTAAATCAGACTATATGTAAATTGAAGGATGTAATACTTATTCCTAGTCTGAAAAGGAATTTAATCACGTTGGCCAACTTGATCAAAAAAGTTATCGTACAACCTTTACAGGTAGTGAATAGAAGATCACCAAGGGAGATATAGTCATAGCTCGTGGAAAAAAGAATAGTACTCTTTTTGTTACTTCTAACATGGAGAATATCATAGTAGTTACAGAATCAGATGACAAGTTGAAATTCTAACACCGGAGACTCGGTCATATGAGCGAGAAATGATTAAAGATTCTTGTTTTAAAAATGAAGCTGTCAAATCTAAAATCTGTAGACATTCGTCTATGTGAGGACTGAACTTTTGGTAAACATAAAAGAGTCAGTTTCTCAAAAATCGACAAACCACCCAAAGTAAAGAAATTAGAGTTGGTTCATACAAATGTGTGGAGTCTATCATCAATTCCATTCATTAGAGGCTTATTACACTATTTCACTTTCATTGATGGCTCTACAAGGAAAGTATAAGTTTATTTTCTGAAAAGAAAATTTGAGGTGTGATGTTTTCAAAAGATGGAAAGCCATGGTAAAGAACAAGACAGATTTGCAAGTAAAGCAATTAAGATTTGACAATAGAGGAGAGGACAAAGATGAGAAATTAAATGAGTTTTGTACAGCTAATGGAATTAAGCTGAAAACGATTACTCCTAAGACATCTCAATAGAACGATGTAGTAGAATGTATGAACAAAACTCTGAATGAACATACCAGAAGTATAAGAATATACACAGGTTTATCCAAGACGATATAGGCTGAAGCAGTCAGCAAAATGGCCCATCTTATAAATCGCGGGCCCTTAGTGCCTTTCGAGAGAAGTTACTTAAGGAAGTGTAGACTGGTAAAAAGGTAAACTTTTCACATTTAAAAGTATTTAGTTGTATTTCTCATGTTCATATTGACTCATCTAAAAGGAGCAAGCTTGACCAAAAGTCTAAAAAATATGCTTTCATTAGTTATGACATTGATGAATTTAGCCACCAATTTTGGGATTTTGAAAATTGAAAAATCATCAATAGCAAGGATGTCTTTTTCAATGAGAAAGCAATGTATAAGAATATATTATTTGCAAAATCTACCAGGACAAAAGTTGAAGCTGAAAAGGAGTGTATTGAGTTTGAGATAAATTCTTAGAAGAAAGTGCAATCAGGGAACTGACAGAGTCCTAAAAATGAAGTCTCTTAAGGAGAACCACATGCTCTTGTAGTAGAAGTGAGACGCTCCTTTAGAACTCCTAAACTGGTATAACGTTATTCATTTTCTTTGCATTATTTATTATTGACTGACAATGTAGAACTAGAGCGTTATGATGAAGCAGTTCAGTTTAAAGATTTGATCAAATAGGAATTTACCATGAAAGATGAGATGGACTCACTAATATCAAATCAGATATGGGAACTGACTAAACTATTAGAAGAGAAGAAAGTTTTACATAACAAATGGATTTTCAGGATGGAAACAGAGTTACAAAGCTAGCCTAGTGGTTAAAGGATTTCAACAGAAATCAAGCATCAACTACACTGAGATTTTCTCTCCTATAATGAAACTAACAACGATCAAGATGGTGCTAAAGATGATAATTATAAAGAATTTATATCTTGAGCAGTTAGATATAAAAACAACATTTGTTTGTGACAATTTAGAGGAAGAGATTTATATAAAGCAATCAGAAGACTTCATAATAGCAGGCAAAGAAAGCATGGTGTGCATGTTGAAGAAGAGTCTATATGATCTAAAACAGGCTCCAAGACAGTGGTATAAGAAGTTCGATAGCTTCATGGGTAACAACAGTTTCACAAGATGTCAAGCATATTATTACTGTTATATTAAGTAGTTTGACAATAACTTTATCATCTTACTTTTATATGTAAATTATATACTTATTACAAATTCTGATCTGCAATAAATAAATAATTTAAAACAAAAATCGTCAAAGCAATTAGTAATGAAAGATTTAGGCACTGCAAAGTAGATTCTTGGAATGAATATTACAAGAGACAAAAAACAAGAACTTTGATATTGTCATGGGCGAGATATGTTGACAAAGTATTATCCAGATTCAACATACAGAATGCTAAACTAGTAAGCACTCCTTTGGGTGTCCATTTCAAACTTTCCAAGGATAATTTATGTAAGATTAAGAAAGAATGTGATCACATAAGAAATGTTCCTTATGCTTCAACCATTGAAAGTTTGATGTATGTCATGGTTTGTACCAGATCAAATATTGCACAAGCAGTAAGAGCGGTGAGCAAGTACACAAACAATCTTGGCATGACGCATTGGGAAGCAATTAAATGGATTCTCTGATATCTACGAAGTACTAAAAAAATAATACTTTATTTTAAAAGTGGAGATATGAAACTAGAAGACTCTGTTAATGTAGGCCAAGCTGGAGATATCGACAAAAGAAAGAGAACTATAAGGTATGTGTATACTCTTAGAGGAACTACAATGAGTTGGGTTTCTCCACTGTAAAAAGTTGTTGCTCTTTCCACTACCGAAGTAGAATATATTGCAGTTTAGATGATTTGGCTTCAAGGTTTCTTAGAAGAACTGAGAAAGAAACAGGAGGATAATGTTCTTTATTCTAATAGTCAAAGTGTAATCCACTAAGCAAAGAATCTGTCTTTTCATGCCAAAACAAAGCATATTCAGACAAAGTATCATTTCATTTGGTCTCTTTTGGAGGACAAAGCTCTAAGGTTTGAGAAAACATAGAAATGAAAACCCTACAAATATGCTAATAAAGATGGTGATGATTGACAAACGAAAGCTATGTTCAGCTTTAGTTAGCCTGTAAGCGTAGAAATGGGAGATGAGCTACTGGATTGATCTTGTAAAGATATGATTAAAGTAAAATTTCAAGTGAGAGATTGTTAGATTCCTAAAACGAATGGATCCCTAAATAAGGAAATTTACTAATTTTTGTTTTGGCAAATAAAGCAACTCAATAATTCTCTGTTTTTGAAAATTGAGGAGTAAGGAAACTCAGTTTTGGCAATGGAGAGTTTTGAGGGCTTACATAAGGCAATTGACGCATGATTTAAAAAAAAAAAAAAAAAAAAAAGTGCATTAATAATAATCAATGAAGAGAAGCCTAGAGATGCCTACATAAAGGTCTCTCTTTTCATTGCTTCATTCATTCCAGAATTGATGAAAAAAACAGTGGTGTAACTCTTTGAATGAAACGTGAAGTTCTCTTAAATATTAAAGAATTGTTATTTTCTCAGGTATAATTGAGATCTAGGTTGTGAGGTTTTGAGTATTTGTAAACATTTGTTACTTTTTCCCTATAATGAAAATCTGTAGCAACTATGTGGATGTAGCCTATTTCAGGTAAACCACGTAAATGTTGTGTGTTGTTTTTTGTTTGTTTTATTTCGTTATTATTTTCATATTATTTTATTACTTCATTAATCTAGTGTTTTGTAATATTTATTTTCTACGGTTTTTTATCTGGTAATTGTAACTTGTTATAACTGAAAGACTATTGAATTGAGTACAAGCTAATTTAAGATCGATTTATGCTCCATTTGTTATTATCTCTTGAGATCATTTGAGTAGTAATATTTATCTCATTTTCTTGGTGATTTAGCATGTATATATGTGTGGCATTAATAGCAAATTAGGATGTTCTCAATGCAGACTCAACGGAAAAAATCATATAATTCAGTAACATGTTGACTAAATCATCATTCTTATCTGCTATAACCAAACTCAGCAGAAATAATAATAATAATAATAATAATAAATTTATCAGGCAAATCATGTATCTTTTTTTTATTGATTTTTTTATTTTTAATTTTTTAATTTCTTTTTTATTGATTTATCTTTTAATTTTTTATTTATTTTTTTAATTAAATTTCTACCATTCATCTCAACTTTTTTTTGAATGAACCATCCATCTCAACTTAATGGACAATAGAAATCTCATCTCTCCACCCTCCACCCTCCAATATTTGTTTATTTAAAGTATTTTTTATTTTTTTCATATTTTAATAATATTAAACAGGAACAATGAAAAACTTTGAAAGAGATTAATTGGCGATTACATCAAACTACAAAAGTAAAACAAGGATTGTTCCATACAATTATTCCCTTAAGATTGTCAAATGCTATTACAGATGTGAAATGCCATTTTACGGAATATAAAAACTACATGAAACACATTAACAGCCTAATTCATCTCATGTCAAACAGTATCTATCTTCTGACATTTTATAGAGCTTTCTATCTGCGTCAACTCCTTTAAATTAGTAAGCACATAGTCATCTTGCAACCTAGCCCTATAGTGTTTACAGAGTCAAGGTTTTTTATCGATATCTACTTGCACAACAAAAATTTTGAATCATTAACTTATTTAATTAGTAAGACTAGTCCATCAGCCCCAACACACATTCAAAATCAATAATTTGATACCTACATTGAAAACCAACCACAAACAGAAAAGAATTCTAGCATTCCAGGGACAATAGATTTTGCATAAAATTGCAATATATAACGTCTAGAAATCTTGTACCTTTTCTGAAATCAATCTCTGCAATTTCGAAGGAAGTTCTACTGTCAAGGAACCTGGCAAGCTTTCCTAGAAAAGTGAACCTTTTCAGATTCTCTTTTTTTTTTTTTTTTTTGGAGAAAGAAACCTGATATATGAGAAAACGGAAGAGATACATTGGATGCTGGTATTAGACCAGACTCTTTCCTGAAAAGAAAAACAAGCTAGGGTAGCAAGTTTGTGAGCAACCACATTACTCTTCCTAGAGATATGACTACAAGAACTCTTTCCTAGCTCAGAGCACAAAGCTTTTATATCTTTGATAATACAACTAGCATCATCATTCCTGAGATCAGCTTTTTTAGATTCCTATAAAATACAAATTGTAAGAATTTTAACATTCCTGAGGGCCAATACAGAATCCCATTTTGTCTTTTAGTAACGATGTGTTGTGCGTCTTTGCTCCCATCTGTCTTTAACATTCCTGAGGGCCAATACAGAATCCCATTTGTTTTCCTAGAAAAGTGAAACTTTTTCAGATTCTTATAAACTACAAGTTGTAACAGTCTTGACATTCTGTAGGGTCAGTAGTACTTCCATTGTACTATCACTCCCAATCTCATACTTGATGTATCTGGTACACTGTGTCTACTCCTCCATTCTGACCACGATGTGTCCCTGCCTGTGTCTGGTATTGTATAACCCTACGCAAATCCGGTGGCATGTACTTCTTAATGCTATTCAAGGCTACATTCTCAGAGTTAAGAGATTATCCACACTTGTTGTTCCTAATAGAACCACCCTCTCCATCAACCGTTTCACTAATTCCCTCGTCAGTTCGACCTCCGATCCTTCCTTTTCATACTTTTTTTTTTGCTCCTATTAAATATCCCCCTCTCAGTTTCAAGTAAAGTTTCTCGTTGTTGAAGTCACTTCACACGATTGCTTAATTCCTATCTGGTAGCTACCAAATGCTGAGAATGGTCCCATAAGATCCATTCATGGTTCTTCACATCCTTGCTAGGCATCCAGTGGAATCATTATACAGGAAAAAAAAAAATGCATCTGAATAAGCCTTCTAAACTTTTCAATATTGTCAAGCTTAATGTGAGCACGTCTAGTGCTTTAAAACACAATGTTGTGAATTATTTTGTAATGGTTTTGGAACTACTGAAAGTAGGTGCCCTTGTGAAGTACAGTAGAATATAACTAATTAAAAATAAAGAAATTATGTTTTAATTTGTATGTAAAAACTTTTGATATGATTACGATTGAAAGAAAATTAACATAATTTGTTTGATTATGAGATCAATTATCCATCAGTCTTATGATCTGCAAATCAATGAATTACCTAATCTATCCATTCAGCCATCTCTTTCATTTTCATATACAGATACAGACACATACTTTTGAATTGTTATAAAGCTTGAATGCATTCATTAGGTAACTGCGCAACAAACATATGTGATTAATTGATTATAATGAACAAAATAAAAGAAACATTAAACCATCAATTGAAATCTTTAAAGGCAGTTCTAGGAGCTAAAAGCCATGTAAATTAACCATCAAATAAAACTTTTACATCATATCAAACACAAGCAAACCACCAAAAGATTCTAATTTCCCCTTAACAAACAATCAAAATAAAAAAAGTTTCATCAACACAAACCTTAATTCACCTTCAACAAACTTCAACAACTTGATATCTTACTATAACCAAACAACACAAAAACAAAACCAATGGTCTGATAATCCACAACAAAACTGTGTTAAATATTATCTCAAACTGAAGCAAATATCAAGCCAACAAAATTACCAGTCGAATTAAGTGAAAGATCAAAACTTGCCACGACGGCATATAGATCATACAAATAATTGTTATATGTATACACTAAAAAAGCCCAGATGAAGCTTACCGGCTAAAAAATGGACGAAGACATTAGGGTTTTGGCTACTTAGACAAATTGTAACATAGGATTGAGTGTGTTGTAGATAGAGAGGGAACTAGTGATCACAGTCAACCAGTCATACTCTAGTTTTCTAATCCCATCCATTTCTATAAAGTAACCAGCTTCATCAAATGCATTTAGCCATACTTTGGTTTTGGAACCATTACTCTTTATTAATACTCTTAACATACTCTAAACTCATTACAAGTTTTGTGGTTTCTGAATGGTGAATAAGATCCAATTTATAGAAACATTGGTCTACTAGCCTAAGTTAACTATAATTCTAGGGAATATACTATTAGCTTACCAAACTAAGAAAGCATGTAATCCTAGAAAATGTACTACCGGCTATCAAACTGAGAAAATGTGTAATTTTATATAATATACTATTGGGTTACGAAACTGAGAAAACATGTAATCCTAAAAAATGTACTACTGGTTATCAAACTAAGAAAATGTGTAATTTTATATAATATACTATTGAGTTACGAAACTAAGAAAACGTGTAATCCTAGAAAATGTACTACTGGTTATCAAACTGAGAAAATGTGTAATTTTATATAATATACTATTGGGTTATGAAATTATGAAAACTTGCAATCCTATAAAATATGCTATTGGTTATCAAACTGAAAAAACGTATAATTTTATGTAATACACTATTAGGTTACCACATCAAGAAAATGTGTAATCCTAAAAAAAATACACTACTATTGATTATCAAATCAAGAAAACTCGTAATTTTAGATAATATATTATTGGGTTACCAAACTGAGAAAATATGTAATCCTAAAAAATACACTATTGGTTATCAAATCAAGAAAACGCATAATATAAGATAATATACTATTGAGCTACCAAATTGAGAAAACCTGTAATCCTGAAAAATATACTATTGGTTATCAAACCAAGAAAATGGATAATTTTAGAGAATATAGGTACTACTGGGCTACCAAATGGAGAAAACATGTAGTGTTAGAAAATTTACTATTGGGGGAGGGAGATTCGAACTTTTAAGGTTTTGTTTGAAACGTAGGATTATATTATATTATTTTGATGAAATTAAATTAAATTGGATGAAATAAGATTATATTATTTTAATGAGACTAAATTAGATTGAATAGGATATGAATGGATTCGATAAATTAATCTAATAATGTGTTTGATATTGTATGAGATTGAATTAAAAATAATATTGATGTATTATGGAACTAGGCAAAACTTAATTGTATGTCATATTATTTTAATAATATAAAACTAAAAATTTTTAATATTATTTTGAAAAGTACATCTAACTATTTAAATTATTTTTTAAAATAATATTTACTTTATAATTATTATTGAAATATATTAATTTTTAAATATTTTAATAATGTATATAAAAATAATATCAAAAACAAATTTAATATTTTATATAATTAATATAAGATGAAGAAAGTAAAAAAAGAAAAAAACAAGTCAAACACTGGTGAGGTAATTTTAACCTACTGTAGTGGGTTATTTCTATAGTCGCTATAGCATATGTTTGACTACACTATTATCTTCTTAGGCACTAGTAATTTGCCAAAAAAAAAAAGAATTAATGAGGTTGGAACTTGGATGTTCAAATTATGTTGGTTAAAGATATTTTGATGCTCAAGTTAATATAATAAATAAATAAATAAATAGAAAGAATCAACTACTTCCCGTGTCTGGTATCGGCGGTTTAAACAAGTTGGCAGTTATATAGCGTGTTATTGGGTCTGTAGGATGTTAGCAAGTCGGGCCCTCACATTTACCTTTGGATCAGCCTCTTGACTAATGGACTTGGGCTGCACACCAATTTACCGGGCCGACAAAAAACCAAAATACAAAGTCAAATTTTTACCAATAAACCCAGCAAATTGGTATGTTAAATTTATCCCATCAAGGTAGGATAAATTTGTTATGTTGGTTGGGCTTAATTGCAATGTGTTTGATTGGAAATTAGCCGATCCCAATCCAATCTCTTCAACAAATAAAGGTATAAGGATCTTCACTAGGGATGGCAATGGATCGGATCGAATCGGGTTTTATCATTTCCAAACCCGATCCGAAATTTTTGAGGGATGCTCCAAACCCAACCCTTGCCCCAAACGGATCGTTACTTTCTACCCCAAACCCAAACCCAATTGGAGGGACTTGCCCCGAATCCGACTCATTGACCCGATTTAATTTTTAACTAAAACAAATATGTTAAAAAAAAACACAACAAATATAAAAAAAATTAACTACATTTATGATGAAATGTTTTACACAATCCAAAATATTAATACTACATAGTCATAAATACCAAAATAATAGCAACAATATAATCAAGTTTCATTTAAAAAACTAAATAAATAAATAGCCGAAAACATTATAAAAATTCATGTTAAAAATCTATCCCAATGTTTTCAAACACGAACCTGTAACCCAAAAAAAAAAAAACTTAAATTAATAAGTTTTAATGTTACATAAAAATAATATTAAAAATATAATATATAATTATCATAATATTAAAAATAATATTAATAAGTTTTAATGTTACATAAAAATAATATTAAAAATGCAAAAAGTCAATTGTCTTAATTAACAAGAATGATGACATCAACCAATTTAAAGTTTAAACAGGGGAACAAACTGTCGGTAGAGGAAAGGACAAGGTGGAGAGCGGGAGAGTTGGAGAAGTGATTGTTGTTGCCTGCTAAGTTTTTTTTAGTTTATTTATATGTCGGGTTAATGGGGCGGGTCGGAGCAAAAAAGTTTGCCCCGTTACTGCCCCGGTAACTTGATCGGGTCAGTCTTTTGGCTCCAAACCTGCCCCAAAGTCAATTTTTTTGGCTCCAAACCTGCCCCAAATAGACCGGATTTTTTTGGGTTTGGATCGGATCGGGTATTTTTGCCATCTCTAATCTTCGCTTTGTAAAAGGAGTGTGGTTATCAACAAAATATATTTTTATAATTATTTTTTATGACATATTACACACACTTTATATATATATAAAATAATATTATCGAATCCTTTAGATAAGATCTATTGAGGTGCGGTTTAGAACAGAGGTTTTCGAAAGCGAAAGAATAACTCCCAAGAGAAGGAGGAGAAGCCTACAAAGGAAGGGAAAAATCTGCCACTTGTTTGGTGGCACAAAAAGTCGAACTATTCACTCGGCACTTTACTGGGTAAGCAAAAGCAATTTAATATTTCATTTCGTTGGGGTCAAAAAAAAAAAAAAAAAAAAAACCCGTCGAGAACAAATTAATATGCATGTATACATACATAAATATATATATATATATATATTTTATATGGAAACGACGTCGTTTGTGGATGTTGGAGCGTCCCTTGCAATTGCTAAAACCCCATCGCTAGGGTTTATTGTGTTTGGCCTGAGCAGAAGAAGAAGAAGCCCCAGAAAGTGGAAAGATCATGGTTTTATCCAACAAGAAGCTGAAGCAGAAGCTGAGAGCTGAAATTGCTGAATCTTTAACATCATCGGCCACCGGACCAGACGACTACGCGTCGGGAAACCCAGACCCGGATTCGCGGACCCAGTCGCTGAAACAGCTTCTGGACTCGGTGACGCAGAAGCCCAGATTGTCGAAAAGAGAAAAGAAGCGAAGAATAGGCCCTGTGGACAAGAAGACAAGTATTGAAGCAGAAGAAGAAGAAAGGAAGAATGATGATGTGGTGGGTGGTGAAAATGGTGAGGAGAAGAAGAAGAAGAAGAAGAAGAAGAGGAAGAGAGAGGACGGTGGAGTGAAGGAAGCGAAAAAGGCCAACACCAACAACAAGAATAAGAAGAAGAAACTGAAAAAACACAAGAAGAAGAAGAAGAAGAATGAAGACAACAAGGGTAGTGGTGGTGGTGGTGGAGATGTTGGAAATGAAGAATTAAATAAGGCAAGTGACAGGTAATGTAGAGAATCCCAATTTGTGCATATGTGAATTATTTTGCCCCATTCAATTTCATTGTTTATCATTGCTATGCAGTCAGGTGAATAATGATTATCTTGCTACAAAAGTCTATGTTGGAGGCATTCCCTATAGCTCTACTGAGAATGATATTAAAGCATACTTTGAAAGCTGTGGCACCATTGATGAAATTGACAGTATGACGTTTCCTGATAGTGGGAGGTTTAGGGGAATCGCCATTATCACTTTCAGGGTAACTTTCTACATCAATTGTTCTCTGCAATCAAATTTTGGCTACTTATTTCTATTTGAACACATTGATACTTTGTAAGTATCTAAAATAAAATTTCGGTGTATTGGTGTGTAGAGTATACTGGCAACAACACATCTACCCTACAGTATCACTAAATTATTTGCATATAATAAAGAAGGGTTTGTATGCTTCGATATTCGTCTTTCATATTCTTGATATCATGTGCCAGCTTGAAAAATATATAATTTTCTCAGAGTAAAAAACAGAAAGAACTTTTTTGCCAAAGGCCCCATACTTTCCTTTGTATGCTAGATTCCAGTATCCTATGGCGTGTTAGGGAAATTATCTAATTCACTATCATGTGGTAATCCTATCTGTTGTAGGATCTGCAAAACTGGATATTGCTGCATTTTTCCGTTGAAGTTAGTTACAAAGTGATAATCTCAAAAGTGTAAAAACTAGTGGTGTATTTAGCAGTCCTAGTATTGTTTAAGACATTAATTGCAGCAGGTAGTGGGTGGAAATTTTGTAGCCAAGCATGGTTGATCTTTTAGGTAGCTATGTTTTGGGATCAGGAAAGGTTTGTAAACTAAATTATGGCCAAACTTGATACTCACTGTTTCGGTCGTAAAAATAGCAGCAATTTTTAGTGCTTCATGTAGCCCTCATTTTCCATCTTTCCACCTTCCCCTTACCCTGCTATGCAGATAAATGTCATCTTCCGTGTGTGGGAAATTATCTCAAGTCTCCAAATTGTCATGCATGTATAGTCTCCTCATTAAATGTGCAGAAAAGATAGGGAAAGAATGAGATTCATAAAAGAGAATCGAGTTTACATTATTACTCTAGCCTGACTTAAACATACAGGTGTGATGGTTGAATTGCACACAAAAGGGCACTCTTCCGCATGTTGCCAAATGTAAAACAATGAAAAGTTACAGCCTTCTTCTTTCTGTTCCCTTTGCTTCTCTGTCTTGTTGAACCAAACAAATTGAGGGATAAGGTTTCTTCTCTACTTTCCCCTTTCTTTTCCACCTACTCTCTCCCGCCAATTATAATTCTTCCTACACAGTGGTGGTTGGTTTAAACATATAAGAGATTGTCAACCTAAATCTGTATAACATCTAATTGACTTTTTGGTTTAACACTTGACTTGTTGCTATTTTTGAATCATAGTAGACTTTGAATAATCATTGTCCACTTGGGAAAATGTCGTTAAAGACATGAATTTAACATTCAATATGAAACCTAGTGTGACATTGTGTTAGATCTCTTCCACTGGACAATAGTTCGGGAGCCAATATAATTATGGTTCATCTGCTACGTAAGGATGCTAAATTTAGTCACACAATGTGGTGCAAACCTACATGTGCTATTAAACTCATTTCACTCTATGATTGTACACTATGACACCCAAATTCTTACCCAAGCATCAGTGGATGACTGACGAAATAACTCTATTTAATTCATATCATTATAATTCTTTAAGAAGAATTGTTGAAATTTATGTTTTAACTTCCGTTTGAATTCAAATTTCAAATTTTCTATATATCAAACAATTTTCAGAAGTCAGGAATTTTTTATGAAAATTTAAACACTTTATTGTTTAGAGTTTGTTTTGTGGCCTCGTTTGGATTTTCATTATTTGCTTTGTTCTGCAGACTGAAGGTGCAGCTAAACGAGCCTTGGCCCTTGATGGATCTGAAATGTGAGTCAACTGTAAATTCTATTTCCCCATTTTTCAAGTTTACCGTCCTTTCCTAGTTCCAACATCATGTTTATGGAACTTCCAATGTCTCAGGGACGGACTGTTGCTGAAAATCCAGCCATACAAGGCAACAACCAAAGTCAATAAAACATCCGGCTTTGCCCCAAAAATTGTTGAAGGCTATAATAGGATATATGTCGGGAATTTGTCGTGGGATATAACTGAGGAGGATCTAAGAAAACTGTTCTCAGATTGCAAAATAGAATCCATACGGTTTGGTATGGATAAAGAAACAGAGGAATTCAAAGGATATGCCCATGTGGATTTCTCTGACAGTCTATCTTTGACGCTGGCACTAAAGCTGGATCAGGAGATTGTCTGTGGAAGACCTGTCAAAATAAGCTGTGCAGTTCCCAGGAAAGCAGGAAAGACTCAATCCAGCAATTTACCTACCCAACCCATATCTGTGCCCACAAGTAATGTGGTCTCCGATACGGATAATGCGGGCTTGGCTGCTGTCAGCGGTAAGATACGAAGACGAACATGCTATGAGTGTGGCAAAAAGGGCCATCTTTCTTCGGCTTGCCCCGAGAAAGCAGTAGCTGACCCGACAGACTTCAATACAAGTTGAACACTTTCAGGAGGTTCCAAATTGTCAGTTCTAATATCACATTCGTTCAAATTAACGAGAGTAAGCAAAATAGTTTCATCTTTGAAGGCTCTTATAGAGATTCAGTTGTTTGTATTTTATTGACTTAGTGACAAATAGCTTGAACTGTAGTCATATCCAAATTTGTTATTTATCCGATCAGAAAAATGAGAAGGTTTTTTTTTTTTTTTCTTTTTTTGATTATCTAACACTTTTTACAAATCGAATTACCACCGAGACTAGTTTAGATAAGACTTTAATAGTATGGTTCGGATATTTATTTTCAAATATTTGAAGATGATTGTCCAAATAAATAGTGGTCTGTTGAGATTTGAATCTACCATTTGAGAGAATGGCTTATCATGAGGTCACTTCGCTTTTCTCAAATAAATGTGAAGGTTGTCATATGTTTTCCGTTAAATATACATTGCTACTTTTTAACTAAATTTTTGTGTAAAGGCCTACAAAACTGCAACAGACTGATTTTTACCTGACCTTTTGCTTCTTACATAATTTTGGAAATGTTTTATATAAGATTTCTTTCTTTCTTTTTTTGACAATTTCCTTTTCTGACGAAGTTTTATGTAAGATTTCAGTGAAAATGCAGGTGGTAATTTCTCAGCACTTCAAACAACACATTGCACAAGTCTTAAGAGCAAGTACCTAGTATTATTAGGATAGCATCAATTGTACTCTAAAAGCACTAATTTTACTCTAAAAATACTGATATTACTTTATTAAAATACAAGAGAGTGCATCGGTATATTGAAAACTATGAGTTTTTTTTATTACATTTTTGAATTGATCTGAATTCTTTTAAACTTTGAATTATTTCATAACACAATGTCACACTACTATTCTTGTATGACTAACTATTAAGATCAAGTTTTTGTCACCATATTTTTTTTCAGTAAATACTATTCATATATTATACTCGAGTAGAACCTTATATGTCAGGAAATCCAAACGAGTTCAGAAGCAAAGAAACCAACACTCGTTGAAACTTTGCAAGACAAGTACCAAATGTCATTCCTGGTAAATTTTCCCTTGGTACAAATCTGACAGGCCAGCAGAATCTTTGTGGCCTACAAAACCTTAAAATTATGTCTCCTAAAAATTAATTGAATAAAAATAAATAAAAGGTTTACTGGAATAGTTGGCAAGTGTACAAGCAGACTCCTAATTGGCAAATGTACAAGCAGTCTGCCCAAGTTGCCAAATATCTTCAATTTATCACTAAAAGTAATTTTCTTTTACATTTCATACCCTCTTATCCACATCACTTGCCGACTCAAGTCCAACAAAGAGACGTATTCTTTCAACTGTCATCTCATTTTTCAGTGGGCGATTATAGGCCTAGAGAATTCTTTTATTGTATACATCTAATACCACCTTTATTTATCTCTTCAATTGAATAATCAAAACAACTAATACTTTTCCTAAATTCCAAGTTGTAGCCATGTGTTTATAAACCCAATGGGCAATTTCTCTCTTTCAAACCAAATCTAGCCCACTGATAAATATTATAGGAGCTGGCCAATTTCTCTCAAGGAACCATACCTAACCCACTTATAATACCATATGAATAAAATTGGTATACATTTAAACTAAATGGAAATATTTTGTTCTTAAACCCAACATTTTACTTCCAAGATTTAATTTAGAGAACAATTCATATGAGATTTGAGATTCTAACAGTGAGTGATACTACAAAATGCGGAAATTATTAAATTTGTTCCAGAAAAAATAGTATAAATTCATTTTTGGTCAAAGAAAAATTACTGTTTTTTACCCCAAATGAAACTTTAATTGTTTTTATCCATTTCAATTCATATAATCAAATGTTCATGCATATAATGTTCATTTACATGAAATGTTGCACAAAATCCAAAGAAACCAAGAATTATCGAAATTTTATCCGGGATAAACAAATTTTAACTTTTTTCGGAGGTTAAAAACAAAATTTCTTCCTTATTTTGACCAAAAATAAATTTATTCTTATAAAATTCATATTCTACATAAAAATTCTCAATCTAAATGATATGGCATCCAAATCGAACCCTCTTACAAAAATTAAATGAATAAAAGTAGGCAATTTCTCTCCTTAAAGAAAAACTAACCCACCTATATAACATTACATAAACAAATTCCTACAAATTTTAACTTAATAAAATTTAAACTATTTTGCTCTTTAAGTCAATTTGGATAACAATCCAAATGAGATTCGCAATTTTAACACATGTAATGCCACAAAAGTCATACATTAATTCGAAAACTCTCAATCCAGCTCACACCGCATTCAATTTACAACGTTTAGAAAAGAAAATGCATCATATTATCGACATTACTTGTCTATTATCGTCTAATAAAATAATTAAAAATTAATTATTTAAATTAAAAAAATAAGAAGAAAAGGAAAAAAGAGAATAAATAAAATAAAAGAACAAAGTGACAGAAAAGAAGAAGAAACCGAGGCTTCATGCTTTTATTATTTTTATTGAATTTCAAGGCCTTTATGTTTACATACTCTGTATTGGTTTCACTTGTCTTGCTTTGCTACATTGTCTTCCTTTTAACCGAAAAATAAAAATACAAAACCATCTCTCACGTCAATCTCTCGGTCACTAGCTGCTCTTCAAAAAGCCTTTTTTCTTCTTTCTTCAACTTGTTTTTTTTAGTATCACTTGCATGCTTTGACACCCAAAAAAATAAACTTGGCACTGTTCACAACCTGTTGCACACAAAAAACTGAGCCACTCACCATAAAAGCTTTTCTCTTCGTGTGAAGAATTCTCTTTGATTTTAGATATTATTTAATGGGACCCATTAGAGGCTTAAAGAGGAAGAAGAAATCAGCAGCAGAGAAGGAAGTTAACCAGAATGTCTTAGTTGCTGCTACTGCTCCTGCTCCTCCTTTGCTTTCTCAACCTCAGCCCTTGGATTGGTGGGATGCCTTCTCCAAAAGAATTTCTGGTACAAAACATTTTCTCTATGTTTCTTTCTACAGTTTCTTTATATTGTGTATAGGTAGATGTGTTTATACACACACACACACACACACACACATATATATAGACATGTATGTATGTATGTATGTAGGTGTTTATATATATGTATATGTTCTGTTGGGTTGATGTTATTTTTTTATTGATTAGTTGTTTTTGGTTCTTTGCATTGCTTTGTTGCTTGTTGGGTATGTTTGTTTTGTTGTTTTGAAGGGCATTTGTGGTGGTTTCTTTGTATTTGGTTAGATGTTATGATATGGGTCGAATTTGGTTTGCCGTAATTTGATTGATTTGTTTTTGTGTATATTATTATTGTTATTATTATTACTTTATGTTGTTTGGTTGTCTGAATAGAATGTTGTCTCTGCAGATAGATTGATGGTGTACATTCTTTTTATGTTGAACTGTTTTTACTGCTTATGTTGATTGTGAGTATTGATATTTCTTGCTTTTAGATCAAGGTCTTGTGAAGGTTTTGAGAGTTAGATTGATGTCTTCCTGTATATATGTCTTAGTAATTGTGATATGCATTACTTTATGTTTTTGTGTTTGGTTGTTTGTGTTATTGAATTTCGTATTGATATTCTATGCAGTAGTTTTATCTTGTGGTGATAGCTTTTGTGGTTATCCTCTAGTAGTCTAGTTGGATCTTAGGATATGAGGCGAATCCAGTATTTATATGTCCAACAAACTTTTGTATATTTTTCAATGTTTTTACAGTTTCTTAATAATTGAACCTAGGATCCGCCCTAAATTTTGCTGCCAGAGCTGTCTGGTGATTTTTACTTTTTCAGAAGCTCTGTATATGCATATATAGTGCTGTTGCCAGTACGCTGAAATGAGAAGCGGCTGCTAAGTGTTTGAACCATCTTTGCTGGGGCAAACGTTTTTTAGAAAATATCTTTTGTATTGGCCATTTGTTTTAGTATATAAAGTGACCTGACTAGTAAAACAGTGCATTGTGGGTGATCATTTCTATCGAGGACAGTGCATGTGTAATGCTTGATTGCCCCATCTTTCTGCAATTCCCAGCATAAGGTTATTGGAGTTACAGAGTTGCTTCTATTTATAATATGTCTCCATTGCAAGATTTTTAATTAAATCGTTTATTTCCAATGTCGAAGTTCTTTTTCTTTTTTTCTTTTAATTTTCATTTCAGTGCAACTTCGTTTTGTTTTGTGCAAAGAAAGTCAAGTGAACACTCTGTTGGTTCTCTTTTGCTTTACTTCACTCTTATATTGGTAAGATTTCATCTGCACTCTGCAGAAATGGCCAATGGTCCCTGGATGGCTAACAATCTTCAGGATAAAAGTGTTTTTAATACAGTAGAAGGTGTAGGAATACTTCATTTTAGGGGCAACATAAGTCATGA
Organism: Litchi chinensis; assembly: GCA_019925255.1. Classification (NCBI taxonomy): domain Eukaryota; kingdom Viridiplantae; phylum Streptophyta; class Magnoliopsida; order Sapindales; family Sapindaceae; genus Litchi; species Litchi chinensis. The sequence continues at coordinate 27,818,924 of CM034463.1, read as the reverse complement.
TGATCAATTATTAAATTTAGGACACAGTGCTAAACCATTGTAAACTGAGGAAAACCAAGTTACCTGGTCTCCGCCCTAGCAGATCAAAATTAGGATTTTGTGGATTTGGTGTTTAATCAAATCTCAATCTTTCTTGCAATGTGTCATCGGTGATTGGTCACATCTTAATGGGTTGTCTACACCTTGACCCTATTCCCCTTCTTTTCTTTCACCTCTCACATGTAAACTGTAATAAGAAAATAAAGATCCAAAAACTTCATCCTTCATACCTTGCCTGATTCTTAAAGTTTTTCAACTAACCTTTTCAAAATGTTTCATGCTGTCTCCTTGCATTTGCTGAATAGGGTAATACTCAGTCTTCCGAATAGTCACTTCTTGATGTTCAGTGTATTTTTATAGGTTTTGAACCGACTGGGTAGATAATTGTTGTAAAACTTTTCTCTATGAAGTTTATGGACCAGCACTTGCATCACATATTCAGGCATGTTTAAGTTAGCTTTCTTTTCCTCATAGTTCTTCTCATCTAATTTTTCAAAATTTAGTGAGGCAAAGCTAAAAAGAATATATACATGAATTCTATATACATGAATTCGGGAGTTTGTGGCAGAAATCATTAATAAGCTGGCTCCTACATTCAGTTCAATCTCTTACTGATTAAAAGGAAATCGAACATTTCAGTATGTTATATCTTTTTTGGTCTACATGACAATAACATTGATGATGTGAACATAGAGATGCCGACATAGAGATGCCCCAGTAAGCTCCACAACAGTGACTAGTAAACTCCCCGACAGTAATTCATAGGTTTTGAAGTCAGAGAGTTGGTGATTTTGTGCCCATACTCCAGAAAAGTTCACAATGAAAGGTGGGTTGAGAAAATAGGTATGTGTACATGGAATGCCTGCCTGATATGAGAAAGTGGTTGATTTTCAACTTGTTTGAATGAATGCTTTTCTTTTAAAAGTGTAGTAGTGTTGATTGACTTTCATGTTTGTTGTTCATTGAATGGTTCCGTTTCCACACGACCAAGCAAAATTACAGTACTGATCTTCTCCTTTTAGATTGAAAAATAATCCGCCTCTTTGTATATGGAATCAAGTTTCTAGGTTCTACTATCTTATGTTGATTGTGCTTTCCTCTGAATTCAGTATAGACTGAACAGCCTTTGTTCTTCTTACACTCTATTTCTACATAGTTGAATTCAGGATTTCAAGTATATAATACACAGTTCATGTTTTATTGTTCTTTGAGAATTTCCATGAATTTTAAATGTTGAGATGATTGAGTGATCATGTTGTGTATTTCTACTTCTAGGGCCTTTATCTGAATCAAACAATTCAAAGAAATTCGAATCAGTTTTCAAAATTTCAAGAAAGACATTCGACTACATTTGCTCGCTTGTGAAGGAAGATATGACAGCTAGGCAATCAAGCTATGCCTTTTCAAATGGTGAGCACTTATCTCTAAATGATATGGTAGCTGTTGCTCTCAGGAGGCTTAGCTCTGGTGAATCATTGTCAAACGTTGGTGATTCTTTTGGGTTAAATCAATCAACTGTCTCCCAGATAACATGGCGGTTTGTGGAAGCAATGGAAGAAAGAGGACTCCACCATCTCCAGTGGCCTACAGAATCAGAGATGGAAACTTTGAAGTCTAAATTCGAGAAAATACGTGGCCTCCGTAATTGTTGTGGTGCAATCGACATAACACATATCGTCATGAATATACCAGCTGTGGACCCATCAAATAATGTCTGGCTCGATCGTGAGAAGAACTACAGCATGATCCTGCAGGCAATCGTGGACCCTGAGATGAGATTCCGTGACGTAATTGCTGGCTGGCCTGGGAGTTTAAATGATGCCCTTGTGCTCCAGAGTTCTGGCTTCTTCAAACTTGCTGAAGAAGGAAAGAGGCTAAATGGAAAGAAGTTACAGCTTTCAGGAGGAACAGAATTACCGGAATATATAGTAGGCGACACAGGTTTTCCCTTGTTGACGTGGCTTCTAACTCCTTATCATGGTAAAGGCCTCTCAGATTATCAAGCAGAGTTCAACAAACGGCATTCTGCAACTCGAATGGTTGCACAGATGGCATTGGCAAGGCTGAAGGAGGTGTGGAGGATAATTCATGGAGTGATGTGGATGCCTGACAAGAACAAATTGCCTCGTATTGTTCTTGTTTGTTGCTTGCTGCACAATATTATCATCGATATGGAAGATGAGTTACTGGATGAGATGCCCCTATCGTATCATCATGACTCAGGTTATCGGCAACAGGTTAGCGAATCAGTCGACAATGCAGCTTCTGTCATGAGAGAGAAACTTTCTCTCTACTTATCTGCTGGAAAATTACCTCCATGAGAGGATTCTTCTTCTCTGCCTTGGGTTGGTCATCATCCATTCATCGATATAAAAAGGCACATCGGTGTGCACCACCATCAGTTGCTTAGAAAAGTTTTGCATGTGGAGTTTATTTGTTTTGACAGAGAAACAGATCATGTAACATGAATTTTAAAGGATGTTCATTTTTTGTTGAATTGGGAAGTTATACATTTACATAAATTTCCTTTGATTATTTTGTAGTCTCAACAACTTTGCAGAAACTTGGTAAAATTATAGGGTCATTTTTTATGATTATGCTTCAAGCCATCTGATAAGTCTTTAAGTAGCTGAATCCTGCTGAGGTTTGAATGATTGGATATAGACAAAGCATTAATTATCTGTTTTGATGGACATGTTGAGGCTCTAAATTATAGAAACATGGTTGAAATTATTGACACTATCATTAGAATTCCATTATTTTCATTATATTTTCATGTTAGTACCACAAGAAATCTGAAAATACTGCCTTTTGATATCAACTTTTATTGGGGAAATGGCTCTTATGTGTTAAATTGGAAGCTGAAGTTGATGCAAAGTCTGCCCATTTGAAGTGAGTCTTGCTTGCATGCGATACAATTTTATCTTTGATTTACATTTCTTTTTCCCCTTGGTTTTTTTTTTTTTTTTTTTTTTTTAAAAAAATTTTATATAAAATTATTTTTAATCGTTAGATGATATTTAGAAAGATAATAATAATTTCTGAAAATTTAAGGTATAAATCGACTTCTACCATTATTGGCTTCTCAAAACGATTTTGATCATAAATTAAAAATAATAAAAGTGCATTTGGTGATAATTTTTTATTAAACATGATAAATTTTATTTAACTGTGCAATTTCAGTAATTAGAGGAGAGGAGTATGTTATAGAGTAATACTAGATTATTCAAAAATTTTGATTCAGTGATGTGGTATTGAATTATCAAAACTATGTAAATAATCATAAGATAATATAATAAATAATATAATGTTGACTACACTATCACATGACAATATAATAAATAATATAAAATTGACAACACACATATTCCATTATTTGATAAAATTTATGGACAATGTAGCATTATTTGTATCGTACAACCTAAATTCATAATTTCATTAATATGGAAATGGAATATATTAGATTTTTCTTTTTTTTTTTTGGAACATAACTTGTGGACTTGAATCCACAGTCTCAATGTAAGCATATGAAAGGTTAGTGCAGCACTTCAACTTTTGTGAAATCACATTTAGTGTTAGTTGTTTATAACAGTTTTATTTATATTAACCGTCTTTCAAACAATTTTGTGAAATCCACCATCATATTTCTTTTCTTTGCTTTTTTTTTTTTTTCAGTTTATTGTTTTGTAATAATATAATTTCAAAAAAAAATTAATCTAAAAATTCAATACATGAGGAAAAAAATATATTATAACTTGAATTCGCAAATTCATCTCAGATTACTCTTACCACCTTAAAGGCTTATCCACAATTTACCCACTCACATAGATGGAGTCTACCGGAAATTGTTCACATTATTACGGACAGCACTTTAACCTATATACTCGCATGGGCCGTAAGTGTCTTATGCCAATTAAGCACAGCAATTTGGAGTCCACAAGAAGAATTTATTAATAATTATTAATTTATTAATAAACTAATAATTAATAAATTAATAATTATTAAAAATTACCAAATTTTCGTGACAGGACAGGACACAATTTAAACCATAAAAACACAAGCTCCTTTTTCTACGCGGACGTGGCGGTAACTAGTGGAAACCGTAGAGAACCGGAGAATAAAACACCGCAGACAAGCCTACTACCAGCAAAAACATCACACTCTCAGTCACCGCAGAGAACCCGGAACCAAAACCCCCAAATGGTCTGCTAAAAAAAAAAAAAAATCTAGGGTTAGGGTTTTACAATGCAAAAATTCGAAGCCAAACAGCTCCTCAAAGACAAGAAATTTTGGTTCGCTTCTTTTCTCATTGCTTGGGCTGCTGCTCTTCAGGTAACCCCTTATTTTCACATCCCAAAATTTCTCATTTCAAAATTTTAATTTTCGTTTTTCATCTTCTCTATTAGGGGCACATGATGTGGTTACAGAGGCAAGATTCATTCAAGAACAAGTTTGGTACTGTTGATCAAGGCAATCCTAATGAGGAACAAAACTGACCCATATCATGTAAATTAGTCTGAAGTTTTAAAAAAAAATTAAAATTTGTATGTGAAAAAACAATTAATAGAACTGGAAAAATTAAAATAATTATTTATTAATAATGTTTCGATTTTTGTCTGGTGAATTGGCTTTTTTATTTTTTCCTGTAATGTTATTGCATTTGTCTGGTTTGAGGCCTGGTTAGAGTTAGATTTACTGAAATGAGAGAACTTACTTAATAATGCAACAATTTGAGATTTGTGAATGCAGTTTGTTTTTTTTTTACAACTATCAAGACCCAGTTAAAATAGAACTCTGTCGTGTGGCCCATAATGCCTCACCTAGAGGTAGGAGAAGTTTACCCACATTAAGTGTGAAAATTACCTACATTTTTTAGTCGGCTGGCACTCAAACTGTGCCCCTTGCTTTGTTAGAAAGCCGGGCAAGTGAGTTGATGCCACGACACCGACGTACTTTGAAACTAGTGAATGCAGTTTTGTTAGAATATATTTATTGGAGTTTATTAAATTTTATGTTCATTGAGCTTTTTTCTCTGGCTGCACTGTTTGTTGATTTGATTTGCAGTAGAAAATGAGTGGACAAGAAAGAGCTTAACTTTTTTTATAGAATTCATAATCACTTGATGTTGCTTCAGTAGTTAAGCATCCTGTGTTGAGTGTCATCTACATGACTTCATTTTGTAGAAGTTGTGTAACTTGTTGATGCATGTAAATTTTGCTTACAGAAGTGATTAGTTAAAGTTATATGAAATGTCTTTACTAAAGAAATAAAAAAGCAGAGAGAAAGCAAACCAATAGCCTTATGACTTGGAATGGTTTCTTGCATGTTGGCTTCAGGATGGCATGAATGGAATTGATGCGAGATGATAAGATATAAGCAACAAGGCCTATTTTGTTTTATAATTTGAGTGTAAAACTTAAGTTTCTGGCTGCTTAGTTTGAATGGGCATCATTAGACACCTTATTTAGGCATACAAAATGGTAAAAGAAAAAGATATATTATGAATCTGATGAAACTTCAGCAAATAGAAGAATATTTGTGCCTGTTGTTATCCTAGTGTTGTGGTTAGTGGTCATTCTAATTACTTGTATTGGCTACATCTATCTTTGGATGTTGTGGTAGCACCAGTGAGAAGCCATATACGTATAAAGTTTACACCATAAGGAACTTGAATGGCTATTTGTCATTTGTCATCTAGACATTGTTTCTGCATAAGACATTAGAACTGGTTTTTATTGCTAAAGCTATAACAATTTTTCTGATCTTTATGTCTTCTACTTTGACTTGCTAGGACCCAAATAATGATTAAAGATTTTGTTCATTCTATGTGTACCTAACGTCTCTCCTGATTGTGTTGTCATCAAACACATCACTTGATTAGTTACTGAGAAATAATAGATCGTATTTATTGATCAACATATATACAAAAACAAAAGCGAAAAGAGGTTTCTCTAAGGATGTTGTTGACTTGTCCATCTGATAGTGAAGATGGAAAGACCGAGCCTCTAATGACATGGTCTTGGAACCTCAACCTTCTGTTAAATTTGCATCTTAAGATGCAACTTTTTGCTGGTAGAAGAGATGATAACCTGACATTGTTTTTCACATTGGTGTTCCTAAACTTGTGACAAGTCACCGAACTCTCTTTTTTCACAATTTTGATCCTCTAATTAGAGTAATTTTAGGCATTTCCTATGACTAGAAAAATCACTTCTGGGTTTGGGTGGATTTGGGGGCATTTGAAGACTTATGAAGCTTTTTAGGTGCAGAACTTATAGTTAGCAATTGGGAACAAGCTAGGGTCAGGTATGTTATAGAGTGACGATGTTTCCACCCCTTTAAAATTGTATGTATACCCCAAATTTATATGTATTTTAAAATTCCAATACTATCTTTATATCAAATTGTTAGTATTACAGTAAATATAACATAATTTTTGAAAGAAATAGCAATAACTTCTCTCCTTCAAGCTCCATCTCTGAATCTAATACCATCTCAACTAAACCATACCACCACCTTCAAACTCTTTTTTCTTCCTCCTCCACTCTCTGGTCCCTCTACCGCTCACTCTCTCATCTTCTCTTCTACTGTCACGTAAAAAGAGTAACTCTAATCTCACCCCTTACAAAACACATCCAAAATCTAACCCTGAAAACACTTAATAAATAAACCACAGCACACGAAAATCGAAATCCACCGTTATTTTCCCATTTCGATCCACAAACAAAATAGACACAATCTTCTTCTCATAACTGATTTTGACGATCTTGCTTTAACAAGCTTCCCCATTATCCTCTTGACTGTTCTGTTTCCATTCTCTTCTTCATCTTCTTCCTCATCTTCATCATCCATGTAATCGAATCCTCCATTATTGATCAGCGAAGAAGAAAATGGTGGTGTTTTTTCATCTAGGTAGCTGTTACTTTACACTTCTTTAACTTTTGAATCCTTCATTATCGATCAGCGAAGAAGATGATGGTGGTGTTTTTTCATCTAGGTAGCTGTTATTTTCCACTTCCTTTAACTTTTGAATCTATGGTCATCTTCTGTAACAACCTTGCTTCCGTTATTTGTTAAAAAGATAATTGAAAGGTTTGTTATTTAGCTGAAAAACAATTATTTATAGTATATTTGGCTTTCAAATTAATAGAAAGCGCATATTTGGTGTAGAATGGGGTGTACTTAAGAATGTAGATTTAAAGACAAAAAAAAAAAAAAAAGATATTGGGGTGTACAAACAAAGAGGGGTGTTGGGGGTGGTAATATCGCCACCCTATGTTATATTGCCAATTTGACAATTGGCCCATCAAAGAAGTAGCTAAAGAGGAACCTAGGCCTTCTGGGGGGGCCCAACAGTGGAAATTGTTATTCCACAAAATCGCAACAATAGCAATGGTTATTGTTTATACATACAACCATCTCCAGTTAGCATGTGCACTTAAATATATATTTATTTATTTATTCAGTAATATGTTAACTAGTTGAACACATAGCAATATATGGATTATATATTTTAGTAATAAAATTGGGTTTGTTCGGCTGTAAGTGTTCTTGTACCCAAATCAATGAGATTATGGAGTCCTGACCTCCTCTCCCAGTTTCCAAATTATTCAGGAATACATATATCCAATTAAAGAAATTATATATATATATATCTCTCTCTTCTATAATCAGTGTGTTCTAATATTTAAATTCTTTGGATTATCAATCAAATTTATTCATTGCATTTGAATTGTATGAAATATAAATGTTTTTAGGAGAGAAATGCATATATATGTGTGCATATGTGCGTACGTGTGTGCGTGGAAGTGTGTGCACGTGTGTGTGGAAGTTCAAGATGAAGACAGGATGTTAAAATAGCTTTAAACAAATTATTACTTAATAAGTTCTATATTTAAATTGTCCAAAATATCTCTATCATCCCTTTTCTTATATAGCATTGATGTGCAATTATACTGGAGTACTTCTATTTTTTATTTTTTTTCCTCCTCTTGACAGGCTACTACAAGTTCAAAGAACCAAAGAAAATATGAGTCCTTAGAAAGTAAAAAAAATTCTAGAAATTCATAATTCCAGTTTATTCAACAGTTGAAGGTGGCCCTTCCAATCAATTCTGCAGAGACTTGGACCGTTAAGGGTGGTTAGTTTAAGATCATGTTATATCTTATACGCAATAGTTCACACAATATAATTAAATAAAAATCCACATGGAACTCCAAGGAATTATAAAATAATTATAATAAATAATCAAAGTTATATAACACAAGTGTTGACTGAAAAGCTTACAAACTGATAGCCAACGATTTTTCTTGATGTTTTATTATTTTAAGCGAACTGTGAATTTATTAACTAAGTAATAATTGTTTTTAATTAATAACTTGAATAGTATTGAAGAAAAAGTTAAACTATTGGATTTGAAGATGGAGGCTGAAAGAAGAACAAGGTAGCGTAATGATTTTGGTGTTTTACTTCTTCTGGAATGTCTGCGCTGCTAATTACTTCAAACCCACATCAGTGCTTACTCTACGTTTTGAAATTGTTTCTTCGTTTAATTAATTATTATTATTATCTTTTTTGTCTTTGATTTTGAAAATGTTTTTTTTTTTATTATTTTAAGTTTTTGTCAACAATGATAAAATCGAACACATTTTGGGAAAAAGGGGCTGTATAGGATTGTTTAAGAAAGATTTTGAACCAACACAAAGTTTTTAAAAAGATGGATGGTGAAATAGTAAGGTGGTATTTGGATCCATTTTCTAAAAGGAAATATTCCAAAAACTCCCTATGGTTTTGAAAAATACCGTGAATTTTTCATTGTTTTCAAATGGGCCAAAAACTTGTGTTATCTTTTGTATAGTACCAAAAACGTCCCTCAAATTAGATTTAGGTTAGTTTTCATATATTTTTTAAGAGTAATTTTGTACTTTTAATTCAAAATACATAAATGCAGTAATTTAATAAAATAACTAAACCCTAATTTTTTTAACAATCTTAAACACTAAATTAAAAAATATATAAAATTGCTTAGATTTAAGTTTATTTATCATATAAATTTGAACAATTAAAACTCAAATATTAACAAGAAAAGAAATTTCATAATATACTACAAGAATAAAACCTTAATATAATTCTAATTTTAAAAAATTTAATACAATATTTTAAAAAAAAAAAAAAAATCATGATGGCCTCATGGGAGGAAGCCAATTTCCTCCATTTAGATGAAGTCAACCTCCAATGAGATCCAAGTCCTCCAAATCTCGCCAGAGGAATGCTAGAGGAATCACTGCTTCTTCCGATGGATCTAGAGGACCTCTTCTAGATTATGCAAAATGGAGGAGATTTCCTCTAGATCTATCGTGGCTTCCTCCGATAATTCGAGATGCCACAAAGACCACCTGTATCAGCAATAGAGATGGCCTTAATAGCTCCTTCATCTCCTTTTTTGTTTTTTTAATATTTATTTATTATTTTCTTTTTTCTCTGATTTTTCTTTTTCTTTATCTTTTTTTATTTAAAAATAAAAAGAAATTCAAGCCTTTAGATGTTTTGAGGGATTTTTTGGTACTACATAAAAGTTAAGGGAGGTTTTTGATCAATTGGAAATAATAAAAATTAGTGGTACTTTCCAAAATCATATGGAGGCTTTGGAATATATTTCATCCTTTTCAAAATGGTTTTTCATTTTCAAAAAAAAAAAAGGAGTAAATGTATTTGGCTGGATATTATGTAAAATATATTTTTGAAAATAAAAAATGACTTCTTTTTTATTTTATTTTTTGCAATTATTACTAAATACTAAAAAAAAAATTTATATTTTTCATCATTTTCAAAATAGATTTTTTTTAAACAAATAATTCTTTTTTATTTAAATGACTTTAAAAAATATATATGAAATACATTTGCATCATTTTCAATTTTCTAAAATAACTTTTAACAAGTCTAATCAAAGGTAATATATTTTTAATAACATCAATGTTAAAGCGTGGCTTTTATATTTAGACATAATTTTTAAAAACATCAATTTAAAAATATTACCGGAGGCTCCCTAAATTTCTTATCCCCATTTAAATAGGGTCGGCACTTTCTAATTAGTCCAACTATTAATTTTTTTTTTTTTTTTTTTTTTGAAATTTTTTCTAAAAGGCATAAGCTCTTTTTTGACTCAACAGAAACATATACTTTTTATAAGGTTCAACCTCATGCCTTTAGGGTATACTAGCTCGAACCCTCACTGCCATAGCGTTCTAAATACTAGACATATTTCTAGGGGGGTAAATTATGCTCAGAACCGGACTACTAATTTGAGCAATATGGCCCAAGACTAGTAATATGATTTTTTTTTTTTGATATAGTACATATTATAAGTATAGATACTACTATTGGAATCTCTTAATATATATTTTAAGGCATAACTTGGAACATAATTTTCAAAAATTGGAAAGAAAGACTCATATATAAATGGAAAAATTATCAATAACATAATTGTAGAAGAGATGCTTGAATCTGTCTTTTCTAGGATAGAGATAAAGAGAGTGCCAACTAAACCACCCACAAACGAGCATTAGTAGTATGATTTATTAATAATAATAATAATAATAATAATAATAATAATAAAATGGTCAATGAAATATATTCCTTTTATTAAAATGTGGATGTTTTTTCTTTAAAAAAAAAAAATAATAATAAAGTCATTTCATAACTGTGTTTTTATTATATATGTATGTGAAATTCAAGAGTTTTGATGAGGAACTATAAATGTTGTTGGGTGTGTTACTTGGAAACTGACTCAATTTGGGAGACTTGGACTTAGTGAAGCAGTTCTTGCAGGTAAAACAGGTTAGCTTGATTGGACTTGGTGGAGTTTGATACAAAGTTCCAAGCAAATTTAGTCATGTGGTTTAGAAATTGAACTTGAATTCATTACGTTATTGGAATGATTTGTTCCAAGCTTGAAGAGAAGTGAAAATTGGGCTTCTTCCTGTGGCAAAAGGTAGGTAAACCGCCAAATTAATTGCAGCAAATGGAAATACAAATGGTTCCACATTATGATCTTTGACTAAAATGAAATTATCACTTTTTCGGATTCTAAATTATGTGGCAATTGATATGAATCTGCAATGCTATTTTTAACATCATCTCAACTATCAAGACAATTACTCTCTTAACATTTACTTTGTATAAAAAAAATTTCAAACTTACAATTGATAGTTAAGAAAATAATAGAGAAAGGAATCTCAATTATAAATTAATAGTAATGATAACACATTACTATGCAATGAATAATAATTCATAAGGGGACAAATAAAAGAAGAATTGAACTAGTTTAAATTAAAGTTGTTCCAAGTTTTCTTCAAAAAAAGAATTCAAGAGTGTTGAAGAGAAATTGTACAGTTTGAGGGTCTAGTATTACTCAGAAAACTGAGTCTTTGGTGGACCTGGTCCTTGGTCTTTCTAGCGAATATAAAATCTGGTGCCCTGATTTGAAAGAATTGACTTGGTGGAGTTTGGTACCAAAATCCGAAGAAAATTGGTCAGGTCTAGAGAGTTGAAATACTTGAACTGACATGTTTATTTAATTTCCAAATTGATATTGTACATGTTTCCAAAACTCTTGAGGAGGCAATTTAAGAATCAACAATGGACATACATATATATATGTGTGTGTACACAATACTTCTGTACATATATATATGTGTGTACACAATACTTCTGTACAAATAGTTGTCTTTTTCAATTGGGTGTGTTTTATAAGGGATTTTCTTTTATTATTATTTTTTTTGAACAATTTTCTTTTCAACTTTAAAAGAAGCATGGAGGAGCATTATTTTGAGTGTACACAAAAGGGTTAGGTGGGCAGCTGATCAATACGAAGAGTCTGCATCGGGTCCCCTTAGGTTTGCTTTTAACGCACGGATTTAACTTTATCTCTAAATTTAGAGACTATTTCCATTCCTTCAATCAATATAAGTTAAATCCAAAGGTTGAACAAAAATTAATATTTAATAACAAAAATGTCCTTAACAACTGATAAAAAAAAAGTCATTTTTTTTAAAAAAATAATTAGATGAAAAGGATAGATCTCCACTACCCGTGAAGAGATCAAATTACAAATAATAATAATAATAATAATAATCTTCAAGAAAAGAAAATTGAACAAAAAATAGTAACTTTAAAAGGTAATTATATAATTCTTCAGTACTTATCATTATTAATGGACGATGAAGATTCATTTAAAAAATTAAATTAAATTAAGAATATATATAGATTCATATTCGGTCTTCCATCAACCATCTTTTAAGATGGATAACAATTTCCAACTTCGTGAATCTCCACATGGAGATCCACGGGTTTCCATCGACAGTAGGATTCCTACTCCCAAACTTTCATTATTATTATTTTTATTTTTATATAAAAAAATTATTTTATAAAAGATCTATATGGACAGTGGAGATCTAATTTACTTTTGTTTTCTATAATTTCAAATTTTTAATTTTAAGTAGAAAATGAAACTTAGGTGATAGATGAAGATGCCCTTAAGTCAATCAAGTTTGACTAACATGAAGTAACGAACTAATGGAACGTAGGAAATGTCTAATTTGAAGGTAAAGGTTAACTTGCTAGTAGAAAAGCAAAGCTAGGGTAAGTTTTGTGCAATACCTCGCACAAAGAATTTGAAAAATATCATAAAAAATCACATATTCATCCTTTAAATTATTATTTTTTAAAATTAATTTGAACAATTATTTCATTTTACTATTATGATCCTTCCAACAAAAAATGTTGCCTTACTTGCAGCAATATATAGCAATTTTCAAATGATCAAACAATTTTTCTCAACAATTGTTATATGTAGGGCTAGCAATTTGGAACCCGACATGACGGGTCGACACGAAACCGACACGATTATTACGGGTTAGAGTTGAGTATTAACAGGTTGGGTAAATAAACGGGTCAACCCGTCTAACCCGTTTAATTGTCGGGTCGGGTTCGGATTCTATTTAACGGGTTACGGGTTGACCCGTTAAATAAGGGTAAAAAAGTAATTTTATTTTAGAGGAGTAGTCATGTAATTTTAGTGGTAGATATATAAACCCTTCAAAGTTCAAACCCTAACTTAAACACAAGTCTCTAAACTTAATCTCTACACTTCATCTCATCACAAATTGTCATGTAGTGGTAAAATTTTATTGGTTTTGATAAAATATTTGTTAAACTATTTTTTTCATGTATAAATGTATAATTTCTTAATTAGTTAACTTTTAATTATTATTTTTTGACAAGTTTAGTTTGACGGATGTAATCAACGTTTGATGTTGTTTTTCTATTATAAAAGACTGCATCAAAAAAAATTTATGTTATTATTATTTTTTTTAATATGAAGGACTATATTTAAAAAGATATTTTTATAATCATCTTTGTAAACATTTGTATTTTTATGGTTTGGATTGTATTTGTGGATGATTGTATTTTTTAAGTCTTATGTATCTTTATTTTAATTTTGTTTTTTATTATATCTATATTAAAATTTAAATGTATTAATTATCATTAAATAGGTCATAAACGAGTCGATTAAACAGGTTATTATTCGTGTCGGTTAAACGTGTCACTAACGTATCGGTTAAACAGATCATTAACGGGTTAACCTGTTAGTAACCGTGTCGGATTCGGGTTGAGGGGGTTTAACCCGTTTTCTTATTGGGTCGTGTTCGGGTTGTGTCAAAAATTATCGGGTCAAATTCAGGTCATGTCCAATCCAACCCGTCAACCCGGATTGCCATCCCTAGTTATATGTACACTTCCTAATTGAAAATTAAAATTAAATAAAAATTTTAAAGCAGCAAAGAGGATTAAGGAATTAAATAATGATCCCCTTCCATTGTAAGGATCCATTTAGATAAGGGGACATTGACTTCTGGATAGTCCATTCCCTTTCGCTACCTATCTACAAATAAATAAATGCCAAGGGTTACTAGTGGTTTATCAACGAAAACTCTCAAATACTAAAGTCAATAGGTATTTCATGGGGAGCCACTTTTGAAGTGAGGCTAAAAGGTAGAAAAGGGGAAGAACCTTGGTTTCTCCTTCCAATATGACTCTAAAACAGCTACTAATACCTATGAAAGTTTCTCCATAGGGAGTTCTTTCGTGTATGAATGTATTCCTTAGTTAAAGACAATGACTTACGTTTTGTTGCACAATCTTTGCCTATATATATTCTTTCTCACATTTTAGGGTTTATTCCCACTCTCTTAGCTGGTGGTCAACCTCCTCCTCTACATGCCTTCGCTTTATCATCTACTTCTTATCCCCTAAACCTCACTTATCCTATCACTTCTGCTCTTCTCTCGTTTCAAGCTTCTTGTTTACTTAGATCAACACTTAGCATCACCTCATTCGTCCCTCATGTCATAGGGACGTGTGGCTAATTATTAACCCATTTTTTCTCCATAGGGAGTTCTTTCATGTATGAATGTATTCCTTAGTTAAAGACAATGACTTACGTTTTGTTGCACAATCTTTGCCTATATATATTCTTTCTCACATTTTAGGGTTTATTCCCACTCTCTTAGCTGGTGGTCAACCTCCTCCTCTACATGCCTTCGCTTTATCATCTACTTCTTATCCCCTAAACCTCACTTATCCTATCACTTCTGCTCTTCTCTCGTTTCAAGCTTCTTGTTTACTTAGATCAACACTTAGCATCACCTCATTCGTCCCTCATGTCATAGGGACGTGTGGCTAATTATTAACCCATTTTTTCTCCATAGGGAGTTCTTTCGTGTATGAATGTATTCCTTAGTTAAAGACAATGACTTACGTTTTGTTGCACAATCTTTGCCTATCTATATTCTTTCTCACATTTTAGGGTTTATTCCCACTCTCTTAGCTGGTGGTCAACCTCCTCCTCTACATGCCTTCGCTTTATCATCTACTTCTTATCCCCTAAACCTCACTTATCCTATCACTTCTGCTCTTCTCTCGTTTCAAGCTTCTTGTTTACTTAGATCAACACTTAGCATCACCTCATTCGTCCCTCATGTCATAGGGACGTGTGGCTAATTATTAACCCATTTTTCCCTTACAGCCAAACCCCTAATACTCCTAAGCGCTTGTTAGTCCTAGATCTGTCACTGGGCCTAATCTTCCTACCATCCTGACGGGACAAGAAGCTAGCAAATGATATAAGGCCTTGTTTTTTAACTTTAGGACAAAATCTCATCTCTTTCACATCCCTTTTTTTAGATGGTCAGACTTAGACTGTGGCTTCCCTTTGGGCTTGGTCTTTGAGCTTTATCCTTTGGGTTGATTTCTAATAGTTGTTCTCCAATCATTTGGGTTCAATTTGATGTTGAGGACATACTATATAGTCTTTATTTGTGTACACACAATGCACTTTAAATGAGTGCCAATTCAAAATGTCTAATCAATAATGACATTACTGAAACTGATAGAAGGTGCAAGAAATAAAGAATCTCTATCACTCTATGTAAGAACAAGAGCAATTCAAGAAAGAGAAAACATAAAAATAAAATGAAGGGAAATTTGTATTTTCTCCTTTATAGTCTAAATTGATACTTAAAATCTCTTCTTTTTTTAAAAAAAAATTTGAGTAGTAATTTTAGAGTAGTAATTCAAACTATAGGGAAAAAAAATGAGGTTAACCTTAAAATGAAATAAAACGAAAACTAGTTTGAATTGAATTGCTAGTGGTAAAAGCCATCTTTATTAAAAGTCAAAGTCAATACTCACCATCAAGCAACAAATGCGTGAGCGTGTGTGCGTACATGAAGAAGCGGCAGTCTGCATCCAACAGCACAAGTCCTAGGTTGCTGCACTCTTGTTGAACACATTGCTGACTTTAAAAAGCTCTTCTTTGACTTGTCAAAAATCACATCTTATCAAAGTCGTGTCATTATTATTTATGATTTTTTCATTAATCAATTGCTAACTCACTTAGTGTGTGTGTTTAGACTTTAGATCTGATGATATATATATATATATATATATATGAACACCTTTATATATATATATCAGGTTCAAAGAACTTGCAGCGCCTAACTACTGTAAAATATAAAATCCATGGTATTAAATATAAAAGGAGAACTTGTCATTATTGTGACGAATACATTATATCAATGTATTTATGTGTTATGTTTATCAACATAATTTTTTATATATATGTATGTACATATATTGGATTTTTATAAGCTGCTAATTACGTATTAAAACTATTGAGAAAAATGATTTTATATATATACGATTATTAAAACAAAAATCACTCGTATCTTTTAGGATTATGCCAGATTATATTAAAAGAGTCTCACATATGAAACATAAGAAATGGAACAAATTTCATATTAAAAATAAAAATTCAATAAAATGGCATACATACCAATAAATAAACAATCTAATACATTAATATTTTGGTTTGTAAAGCTATGTACCGTTATATGTATTATTTCTCAAAATACACATAAAAACACGAACGATGGAAATTTAACAAATTCAACTACAATATTTATAAATTTTATTAATAATTTTGAAATTTAAGAGTTGAGATATCAATGGGCTGGGTCCAAACCCGATTGTTGAAAACCAGGGTCAGCGTGAAAAAAGATGAACATACCCCTGCCACCAATCCAACTGCACCATCAAATTTATCCCTTTTTTTTAAATTTGTTTTCACCATTTTTATATATTCAACAGTTGTATTTTTATAAAGTAAATATTACATTTAGAGAAGCTAAATACCAACAAAATACTAATAATTGACTATAAAATATTCATGAAAATAATTAAGAAGAAATAATAAAAAAATTTAAAACAATAAATAAGTATTTGTTAATTACGCATTTGATGAATTTATAGTTTATTTTTTAATTTCTATTAACTATAAAATATTTATTCATTGTCAGTAATTAAAAAAATATATTTTAATTAATAATTTAAAATTATATTATATTTATAATATTAATTTAATAAACTATATGTTAAAATTTATTTATCAAATATTAATACATAAATAAATAAATAAATAATAAATGGGTTTGGGATAGGTTGAGGTCGAGGTCGAGGTCGAGGTCGGGATGGGATAACTAACCTTATATCTGTCCAATTTCTAGATATGTTTTAAAATTAGCCCCAAATCCATCCTAAACTTGTTTATTTTAATTTCACTGCACCCTGTTTCGAGTGAATGCGGATAGGATGGACCCTCTCTGTTTTGGATTATTTTTAACATCCCTATCTAAGAATAATCTGTATCACATCAAGAAAAAAAAAATCTTTCTATTTTATATATAGATACGTGGTGTTAACAATTAAGTGAAACTCAAGGAAAATGAATTTAATCTAGCTTTTACTTGTATTTAATAATTTTATGAATTACGTCATAGACTCATTTTATTAAATTTATAAATATGCATATATATATATATATATTACAAATTAGAAAAAGAGATAAATGAGATAACTTGTTCACTTACGCTACTAACAACAAATACATTCTTTATTCAAATGTCACCACACCAATCTTTTTATAGCTTTTGTTGAATATTTATTAATCTTTAATACTTGCTTTATGGTTTCTTGGTTGGTAATCAAAAAATCATAATCATTTTTTAGAGATTATTAATCATATATTATATATATTTGACTATTAGGCAGGATCAACTTGTTAGAACCATATCTTTTGTGGTTATGTGTATGCATCTACACGTGTAAAACATATCTATATATGTCATCTTCTGCTGCCATTATTTGAAATTCGCAACCTTGACCTATACATAATTATAATATAATGTAAGAGTAATTTCAATTACACATCATTAGGTGTTCAAACTCTGTAGGATTATATCACCAATGTCTCACTCACTGGCTTAGACATAAATAAAACCATTGAAAATAATAATAAAAAAAATTGTAAATTACTCTTCAGTGTTCGGTTAAAGCATCATAATAATAATAATAATGATGATGATGATGATGGTGATGATGATAATAATTTTAAACAAGAAAATTATTATAAATTATTATAATTTCATCCATATAAATATAAGAGATTAACTAGTAGGTCACCTCAATTTTCATGTTTTGAAAAATTTTCATTGGACGTAATATATTCAAATGTGTTCTTTAATTTTTTTGAATACACTCTTTTGCCTAATTATTCCAAGTAATTGAATTGAGTGGATGTTTTAAACTGCATTAATATCATTACCGACCAAACGAAAGTGGAAAAACAAAACAAAAAGAAACTAAGAAATCAAATTAAGAAAGAAAATGACACGCATTTAATTTGTTGAGATGGAAACCTACCTACTACCAAGCTAGCTCAAGTTTCAATTCCATCATTTTGAAGAAATTGTACCTTTTCTTTTTCTCCAAAACCTGCTGAAGTGTTCCTGGTAAATTAATGACCTTGAGTACTACGTTTAGCATGCATGTGGAAAAAGTTATGCAAATACGTCAAGTTTTAATAGATCATCAGCTTCAACATGGGCTTCAACCAAGTCTCCAACTAATTATATAGAATTTCATGTGTATAAAAACAGGCCACATGAATTGCAGTCAATTTTGTCTATCTTTTGAGGTAGGAGAAAGGTATGATAACTAAAGAGAGATTACTTGTCTAACTTTTGTCAAACACATGCATGGTATAGGACATTTTTTGACATACCGTGAACTTGCACACCTCATAGAGGTCTCTTATCATACAATGTGGTTAAAGAACATAAAATTGACAAAAATAATATAACGTTAGGTGACTTAAACTTCGGATCTTATGATGGTATGCCGACAACGTTTTTAATCACTCAATATAAAATTTTAAAGTCTAAGATAAGAGTTTAATAACAGAATTTAAAATATGAAGGGTAAAATGATTAAGAGTAATGCATAATTTCTTTTTGACAGGTCCTAGCGAAATGAGAATTTGAAAAAAAAAAAAATGCATATATTTACCTTCACTTTAACTGATGAGTTTGTTTTGTACTTCCAATGGAAATGTAAAGGTCTTGATGGAGGCATCCAACATTACAAATGTAAAGAAATATATGTATTTGGTAATGTTACAATGCCAATGGTAAATTTAATTAAAAATATGACAGGAGTATAAGTTAAAGGAATAATCATATAAAAAGGTTAAAAAAATAGACAAAATTAAAATCTAATTTGGGTATTCTTATGCCCGTTTTTTCGACCTGAATAAATAGGCCAGTAAAAGCTCAATTGGACATAAACAGAAATAAAAGTCCAGAAGGCCCATGCTCTGAATTGCCACCTCAAGCTCGTCCAAATCGCAAGGTCGCCTAGACTGCGAGCTTGCGCCAACCGCTAGATCGCCCAGGCATCACTCTGCTCGTATCAATCCCTGTCCAGCTTACTTGATTTGACAGACCAGGGATCTGCTCCAGGAGAAACCTTTTGTAGCAAAGTCATCAGAATCACCAACTCTCCTGATTTCACGCCGAGAACCACCCTACGTAATTACCAAGGAGCATTTAATGTAGCAGTCAAGCATTTAATGAAGAAAAGACCTCTCCTGATGCATAAAATGTAGACATGCTCATGGGAAAGATGATCATTGTTTTTGTAATAAATGTAGCATGACTGTGTCAGGATTAGTTGAAATTATCATCAATTGTAACGTGTATTACACTTCTTCGTATCTCTCCCCCTCTATAAATAAGGGAGAGTTTTACTGTACCAGGAGAGCTGAAGCATACTGATATACCGTCACTCTGCTGGAATTACCTTAGAGTGACCCGTGGACGTAGGCGTAGTCGCCGAACCACGTAAAAATCTTGTCTTTGCATTCATTCTTCCCTCTCATTTCTTCATTAACTATCTCATTATTACCAGTTAATAACCATGACCAACATTCCTTCACCTTCATTACAGTCCACCAACCTTAAATTGTCATTTACTTCACATTAACTACCTTTCTCACCATTAATTACCTCGATCACAATCTGGGCCCCTGAATCTCTGGGTCGATCATTTTCAAACGTCGACATCTTTTGGCGCTAGAAGGAGAGCCCAACAGTAACCTGGTAATTTCTTCTTCGTTTGAGTTTTCTTCGACCGCTTGTATTTCGTCAATCCATTATGGCTAGGATAAGAACAACTATGAGTGTTGGCGTGGCGGAAGAATGACCTGAAGCGCAGGAAGACCAGCAGAACACTTTGCCTTCCGGGGAAGAGATCGCTCAAGAGTGGCAACAGCGCTAGCAAGCTCTGGAAGATGCAGTGAGGCAGTTAACCGAGACGGTCAGGGCGCTGGCAGAAGCTCAAACCCGTAATGCACAAAGGCAGGTGGAGGTCGCGCCACCCAGGAGAGCTTGTTAGCAGCCCGCAGAAGAGATCCCGATCCTAAAAGGAGTGGCTGCCAGAGAGAGGTCGCTATCCGAAGAATCGGTCCGTTCCTCGAACCTAAACCCAATGAGAGATAGGCGAAGAAACCAAGAGAGAGAGGCCTCACCTCACCCAGCTGACATAAGAGTGAGAGTGAGTCGTGAAGGGGACCGGCGTGATGAAGATAATTGTGGGCACGAGCGAGCTCGCGAACATCGTACTGGGCATGAAACTGAGCCACGGAGGGTCCCTAGACAGGCAGAGGATGTTAACGAGGAACGCAGATCACGAAATTGCCCTCGGGGAGAACAGGAAAGCACCAGTGGGTGAAACTCCAGCCGGCAACCTCTCCCCCAGGATCCGATGGTGGAGGAGTTATTATAGAGAGTCTAGCAACTGAAATCTCGACCTGGACCTCAGAATGGAGAGGAACGAGAAGATCACATGGTACCATTTACTCGGGAAGTTGAGACAGTACCCCTGCCGCCCAAATTCAAACTCCCCAACATCCCTCCTTACAGTGGCAGAAGTGACCCCTATGACCATTTGGACGCCTTCAATGTGCAAATGGACCTCCAAACAGACGACTCGCTAGTGAAATACCGAGTCTTCTCAACTACTTTAAAGGATGCTCTGCGAGCCTGGTTTAAGGGCCTCCCAGCTCGCAGCATAGGAAGCTGGAAGAAGTGTCAGAAGAAATTCCTAGATCAGTACAAGGCCCTGAGAAAGCAGCTTGCGTCAGCATGCCACCTCGCTACCATCTTCCAGAAGCACAATGAGTCCTTGAAGGACTACATCACCCGATTCAGAGATAAGGTAAGTAATGTCGAGGCACCCTTGGATGAAAGTATACTAACGGCAATCTCCGCAGGGCTCAAGAAAGATGGAAAGCTGTACGAGAGTATTTACAAGTCCCCAGTGAAAGATCTTGGTGAATTTTACGAGAGGGCTGCCAAGGTAATAAGATGGGAGGAAGCTTTCAGAGTCAAGAAACCCAGTAGTCAACGGGGTGAAGCCAGCAGTCCCCACCACGGGAAGAAGAAAAGCCACAGTGGGGACAAGCAGGGTGAGCATAGACACCAATCTGCCAATGTTGTGGCAAAGCGAGCTAGACTTGAGCTGAGAAGGGAGCGACCTCGGCGTCAAGGCCGGTACGGGAGTTACAGCGCCCTGTCAGACAGGCAAGACAGGATCTTCCCCGCTGAGAGAAATATGAAGAATTTCGGGAAGCCGCCTCCGACAGAGGTTCTTAGCCAAAGCCAAGACCCGAGTAAGTATTGTGCCTACCACAATGAGAATGGACACAATACCTCAGACTGTTGGCAATTGAAGGACGTTATCGAAGAGTTGATAAGGCTAGTTCGTTTAGGGGAATATGTTATGCGGCCTGCGGGCAGACGACCTCAACATCACCGACCTCAGCATCAGGACCAGCAGCCTGAGCACCAACAACAACAGTGAGCTTCAGAACATAAGCACGAGCTCGCTGTCAGAACAATCCTCACCATCCATGGTGGTCCCCACATGGCAGGTATTTCAAACAGGTCGCATCGGAGGTACGTGAAGGAAGCTAACCATGTTTTACTGGCAAGTTATAATAGAGCAGAGGGACCTGCTAAGAAAGCCAATGTGTCCTTAGATGGCGTTGTATTTACTGAGGAGGACGCGAGGGGAGTGCATTAGCCCCATAATGATGTCATAGTCATCCGAGCCCGGATAAGTAATGTTGAAGTGCGGCGAATAATGGTTGACACAGGCAGCTCGGTCAACGTGATGTACAAGGGTTGCTACGATTAGATGGGGCTAGGAACCGAGCAGCTAATGCCCTCACCAGAACCCTTTTATAGCTTCATCGGGGATGCAGTAGTGTCGGTAGGCCAGATCAGGCTGCCTCTCACCTTTGGAGAACCAGGACGGCAAGCTACTGTTCTCACCGACTTCCTAATCATCAGCAGCCCATCAACCTACAATATGGTCCTAGGGCAACCTTCTATGAATGATCTGAACATGGTAACATCTACCAAGGCACTGACAGTCAAGTTCCCAATTTCTAACGCTATTGGCTTTGTCATATGAGAGCAACGCCTAGCTAGACAATGCTATGAGGATGCAGTGAAAATGAGAGTTCAAGGCAAGAAGGTGAATGTAGTTTCAGGTGGCGAACCACGAGCTGTCTCTGAAACGGGAGTGAATAGAGACCTCGATCCTCGCGAGATGGACGCAGACCGAGCCATAGGACCAGTCGAAGATCTGGAAGATGTATAAGTTAGCGAGACGGATCCGAAGAAATGCTTGAAGGTGGGGCGAGACCTACTGCCAGAGGTCAAGGCTGAGCTCACTAACTTCCTGAAGATGAACCTTGACATCTTCGCCTGGAACCATGAAGACATGGTGGAAATAGATCCTGATATTATGAGCCACAGATTGAACATAGATCCCCAGCACAAACTGGTTCGCCAGAAGAGAAGGCCAATGACTCTAGAACGCTACGCAGCCCTAAAAAAGGAAGTGGAGAAGCTGCTAGCCAATGGGTTCATCCGAGAAGCCTATTACCCTGTTTGGGTGGCGAATCCGGTCCTTGTGAAGAAGAATAATGGGAAGTAGAGAACTTGTATAGACTTCACCGACCTGAACAAGGCATGCCCGAAGGACAGTTTTCCGTTGCCCAGGATTGACTAACTTGTTGATACGACGGTCGGGCACCAACTCTTGAGCTTCATGGACCCATACTCAGGTTACAATCAGATCCCCATGAGCCTAGCCGATGAGGAGCACACATCATTTGTTATCGATAGGGGGCTATACTGCTACAAAGTAATGCCTTTCGGGCTGAAGAATGCAGGGGCCACATACCAGCGTCTTGTGAATACCATGTTTCAGAAACAGATTAGGAAGATAATGGAGGTCTATATGGATAACATGTTGGTGAAATCCTGGCGAGCTGCAAACCACGTCCGCGACCTAGACGAAACATTCGGGGTCTTGAGGAACTACAGAATGAAGCTGAATCTGTTGAAATGCGCCTTTGGAGTGGCGTTTGGTAAGTTCCTCGACTTTATGGTTAATGTCAGGGGGATAGAGGCAAATCCAGAAAAGATCAAGGCGCTCGTAGAGATGAGATCCCCAACCCGAGTCAAAGATGTACATAGCCTCAATGGTCAGGTCGCAGCCCTCAGCTGGTTCATCTGGAAGGCCACCAACAAATGTATACCATTCTTCGAGGCAATAAAGAAGGCTAAGAACTTCGAATGGACTGAGCAGTGTGAAGAAGCATTTCGAAAGCTAAAAGAGTATATGGGTCGAGCTCCCCTCCTGTCGAAACCTAGAGAATGAGAGAAACTGTTCTTGTACTTGGGAGTGTCTGAGCACGCCCTGAGCGCGGCCTTGGTCAGGAAAGAAGAAATGATGCAACTGCCGATGTACTATGTCAGCAAGAGGCTTGTCGACGCCGAGACTAGGTATTCTCAAATGGAGAAGTTCGCGTACTGCTTGATGACTGCCTCAAGGAAGTTGCGTCCTTATTTACAGGCCCATCCTGTCGAGGTGTTCACACAGTATCCCCTGCGGCAGATCCTTCAGAAAGCAGACACTTCAGGTAGGCTACTCAAGTGGGCCATTGAGCTCGCCAAGTTCGACATGGAGTACAAACCTAGGACGGCAGTCAAGGCCCAGGCCCTTGCAAACTTCATTACTGAGTTTACGGGACCTGTGGAGGAATAGGATGAAATCCCAGGTGGCCCAACGTGGGAGGTATATGGGACGGATCCTCCAACGAACACAACTCAAGAGCTGGGGTGTTGCTGGTTAGTCCAGAAGATCACAAAATCCTTAGCCCATTAAGGTTTGGGTTCCACACGACCAACAACGAGACTAAGTATGAAACATTGCTTGTTGGACTTCGTCTAGCAAAGGAAGTGCGAGCCGAGCAGGTAAGGGTCTATAGTGACTCTCAGCTCGTTGTGTGCCATGTTCAGGGAGAATACCAGACAAGAGGACAAAAGATGACGGCGTATCTCCTGAAAGCCAAGGAGTTGCTAGGAGCCTTCCCAAGGATCGAAATATGCCAGATCCCTCGAGCTTAGAATTCCCATGCAAATGTCTTAGCCCGCCTGGCGACCACCCAAGATGCTAATCTCCTGGAGTCCATACCTGTAGAGGTTCTACCAACTCCTAGTATTGAAGAAAACGAGGCAGTGATGGCTATAAGGGTCCGGTCCGACTCTTGGATGAGCCCGCTGTTGAGTTACTTGGAGGAAGGGAAATTACCAGAAGATAGACTTGAGGCACGTCGCCTGCGAGCTAGAGTAGCTCGGTATTGTATTTATGACGACAGGCTGTACAAGAATGGGCTCTCGGCCCCGCTATTGCAATGCATTGATGGTGAGGTCTACGAGGCGGTGCTGAGAGATATTCATGCAGGTCACTGTGAGAACCATGCGAGAGGATTATCCTTTGTCCAGAAAGCACTCAGACAGGGGTTCTACTGGCCGACCATGAAACAGGATGCCACCGATTTGGTGAAAAGGTGCGACAAATGCCAGAGATTCGCAAAAGTCCCAAGAGCTCCACCAGCCTATCTTCAGCAAATGGTAAGTCTATGACCCTTCGCGATCTAGGGAATGGATTTGATCGGACCATTGCCAACGGCCCGAGGTAGGTGCAAACACGCAGTAGTTGCCGTGGATTACTTCACCAAATGGACAGAAGCAAAGGAGCTCGCTGAGATCTCTACTTCAAAGATAGAGAAGTTTGTATGGAACAATATCATTTGCAGGTTCGGAGTCCTTCAACAGCTCGTGACAGACAATGGGACGCAGTTTACCAGCGAACAATTCATTAGTTTCTGCAACAAGCTCAGAATAGTGAAGAGCTTCTCAGCTATAGATCACCCCCGGGCCAACGGTCAGGTCGAGACTGTGAAAAAAATCATCAAGC
Source organism: Litchi chinensis (assembly GCA_019925255.1). Classification (NCBI taxonomy): domain Eukaryota; kingdom Viridiplantae; phylum Streptophyta; class Magnoliopsida; order Sapindales; family Sapindaceae; genus Litchi; species Litchi chinensis. The sequence continues at coordinate 27,793,595 of CM034463.1, read as the reverse complement.
AGACCTTGAAGACCAAACTTGAGGCGAGGAAAAGGGCTTGGGTAGACGAGTTACAGAAAGTACTATGGGCCCACAGAATTACTGCCCGCGGCTCCACTGGTGAAACCCCATTCTCTATGGTATATGGGTCAGAAGTTATGATTCCAGCAGAGTTCGAAGTAACCAGCCAGCGAAAAGCCTCGTTCCAACCCGAAGACAACGACCAGCTTCTCGCTGTCAGTCTTGACTTGGTTGAAGAAGCGAGGGAAACAGCTCGCATGAGGGTGGCAGAATACCAACAAAAAGTCGTCAGATATTATAACAAGAAGGTATGGGTCCGAAGCTACAAAGCAGGTGACCTCATCTTAAGGCTGATCCTCCCTGGAGCTCACAAGGCAAGTGATGGAACACTTAGACAGAATTGGGAATGGCCCTATCTCATCAAAAAGAGCCTGGAGAACGGTGCCTACCACTTGGCCAACATGGACGGATCAGAACTCCCTCAAGCTTGGAATGCTGAATATCTGCGTTCTTACCATACTTAAAACTGTCAGCCCGTTCTTAATTTCTTGTACAATAATTCACTTTTGAAATTTTTTGTAAAAGTGTTTTTCACTTGTGTGCTGTTGTATGTAAAGATGTCCAGTGCAGAAAGTGAAAATGCTGAACATTGAGAGTGCAATTATTACAAAGGGCAAAACTGTCAAACTTTATTTCTGAGGCTGGGATTTACTTCTTAAGAAGCGAGCTGCCAACTATTATTTATCAATTCTTGAAAATATCCTCGCGAATATCCAATAACCCGTTCACACCTTAAACACGCGTATAGGCAATCTCAAAAATCAAGAATTATCTGGCAAGCTCATCCGTCGGTAATATTTACAAAGGCATTTGTACCTATTACTCTATGAGACTTCACACCCACGGTCAGTGAGCTCGGGTACCCTATCCTTCAAGATCGAAATCTTGTTTGAAAGGTTATTGTCGCAAGTGCTTCTTATAAGCATTCACTTAGTCTGCGGACCTATCTCTCTCTATTCGCTAAGGCATGACCATGCTTATCACAGCGCCCTCGCGATCTGCGAGCTGTCTTCTCTTATAAAGATCGCCAGTTATAAACCTTTGTTGGTGACACGCGATCTCGACGTCTCAAATATTATACCCGAGGAAGGGACGCGTATTATAGACTCCCCTAAGGGTGATCCTGTGGAGGGGGAGGCTATCCGAATATAACCCGCGGAAGGGGTTACCGTCTGTATGCCCTGGAGGGGATTGTTTGGGGGGCTATGACTACTGCGCTCTGGATGGCTATTGCCTGCGGAAGGAGTCGCAATAAGGGTCTCACCTGTGGAAGGGGTAACTGTCAGCACCCTGAAGGGCGTCACTTGGGACCTATTAATGTTGCAAAGGATCTCACTCGCGGAAGGGGTAGCATTCTCCCCACCCTGGAGGGTTCAACGGGGGACCTTCAATCTATCGAAGATTTCGCTCTCAAACCCTTACAGAATTACCCCGTGACCTTGCGGAAGGGGCTACCCGAACTGGGCTCGCTCTCAAAACCCAATTGCCTCATGACCTCGTGAGAGGGACTGCCCATGACAATGGTCGGCTCTTAAATTAAGCCGGTACAGCAAAACATCACAACGACCTGAAATCTTCAAAGTTTGAAAAAATGCTACTTTAGGCCTGCCAAACCTTAACGGGAAGCATTCTCAACTGACTATATCCAAAACGAGCACTTCGCGAACTGTAAGTATGCGCCTAATTTTTAGAAAACACTCGATTGAGTTACTTGCAGGGTTAAATACTTACGAACTGCCACATTATGATTGCTGTGATCGATTACAAGTCATAGCCCTACGAGCTAACTTGTCATCGCGATTGTGATGTGTTTATGATCTCAGTTATAATATGATTATTACTTTGATAATAGCTCGTTGCATATTCATGAGTTGCACATGTCTGCTAGATGCATTCCATACATTGCCAAAAAGTGTTGAAAATTACAGGGAATAAAAGAGTAAAAGTAACCCTGACCTGTGACGTTGCTGTCTCTTACAAATCAAACGTCTTTGAAAGAGAATGGATAGTTCAACAATTACAAAAAAAAATAAAAAAATAAAAAAAAAATAAATTGAAAATCCTATCTAGGTGCTAGTAGGTGCGTCAGGCACTGGAGGATCAGAAGGAGCCTCTACCGGGGGCTCTGCTGAAGGAGGGTCCTGAGGAGCTGAAGGTCCTTCAAAGATAGGAGCTGGATCTAAGGGAGGACCTGGAGAAGCTGGCCGATCGATCAACGGAGTACTGCTCTGTTGAGTACCCTGAGTGCTGGCCATGTGCCTCGCGAACTTCTATATCGCTTCAATAGCGGGAGGTCCGAAGAACGAGTAATCTAAATCTGGGTAGCGCTCCCAGATGGTGAACAGGAAGGCATTCTCGTTCTCTAAGGCAGCTCGATCTCGCTCCTGAGCAATTCAGGCCTCGTTGAGCTTCTCTGCTTGAGCAATTTCCTCCCGAGCTCTCGCAGCCTCTTCCCGAGCTCTGATAATCTCTTCTTGAGCTCTAGCAAACTCCTCCTTAGTAACGACCACTTCTTGTTGCTTCTGGTTAACTTTCTTCTCAGCAAATTCTGCTCTCTTCACAGCAACGCTCAGCTCGCCCTTCGCTTTCAGCAATTCTCCATGAATCCTGCCAACTTCGAAAGTAGCTGTTTCCCTGCGAGTTGTTTCCTGGGACAAAGCCGCATCAGCTTCCTTAAGCTTATCCTCCAGCCTTTGGTACTCCTCTTGGAGGAGGTTCACTTCGCCCTGCAGCCTTTCCCTCTCCTCCTTGAGTTGCTCTTCGACCATCCTAAAAGTAGCCTCCTCGCCTATCTGATCCTCGATCCTCTTCATCATCTTTATAAAAGTCATGGCCACCTGGGAGGGTGAAAAAATCGGATCCAATTCAGAGAGATTCGGCAAAAAACAAAGGAAAAGCGAAAGGACTTGAAACTTACCAACGTCGTGTGACGAACTTCGTAGCCCACCAGCTTCCGATCAGTGAAATCCGACCTCGGGAGCTTCGGAATGCGGTTCTTTAAAACCATTGGGGCACAACTGAAGAAACTATTGAAGTACTCCATTGTTGCCACCCTATCAGCTTGCAAGTCAGGATCCTCAGTCATCTCATCCTCAGCTCGCTTGAATCGTTCTGAGGTTTGGGCACTCAGGCTCTCCCCAATGATGACAGCCCCAGGCCTTCTGAGCCCTACTACCTTCTTGCGTTTGGGGGCTGGAGACTCCGCTATGCTCTTCCCCTTCCTCCTAATCAAAGGCTCATGATCGGGGGAAGCTGAACCCTCCTCAGTAGGAGTCCTTGCTCTCGTAGGTGCAGATGGAGCAGTTTGTTCCCGATCTCCAGACCCCGGAGCTGGCACCCCAGCAACTGCATCAGTAGGAGGTGGAGGCTCCTGACGAGGAGGATCTGGAGAAGTGTTGTCCACCATCACGACTTCCGGCTCCCCAGGCGGTGCAATTGCTTGGATGAGAGGGACCCTTAGTGTAAACCTGCCCATGTTGTCCGATGAAGTGCTTGTGGTGGAAAGGCTCTCTGAAGAAGACTCAGACTCGAACTCGGGCTCTAACTCGGGCTCAGGATCTAGGCCAAGAGGTGCAGCAAGGACCGAACGGATTTCGTTTTCATGGCCGCAAACTCCCAAATCTGTGTTTATGTCCAAAAGAGGACCAGTAATAGGTGGGGCAAGACCTCGGGCAATCAGATCAGCGTTCAAGGGAAACGAGTCGTCACTCGTAACCTTGGCCTCTAGGATTGCTATCTCCTCATTGATGAGCTCGATTATGGGGAAAAAGACATCTACAAGAAAGAGAAAATAAGCTCGTAAAAAAAAAAATAATAAATAATAAATTTTCGCAAGCTAACATCCGCGTATACCGGGCGAGTAGACGAAGGTGGTGTTATGCAAGTCAGCAACAGAGAGATAGGTAACCAGAATCTAGTGGGCCTTGTATTTGCCCACATTAGACTTAATACAATTCTGGGGCAAATATTGCTGACACCGAAGGTGACGGCATGAAACATAGTATAGCCCGTCCCTGTACTCGACCTTGCGACCATGAGTCCCCTTGAAGCTATACAGGTAACGAATAATGCGAGGAGTGGGAGGCCCGAATCTATACTTGATGAAGGCAGCAGCTAAAGTGGTCAATTGAGCATAGGAGTTGGGAGTAAACTGGAACGGGGCTAGCTTCAGATCGTTCAATAGGGCCACGAGGTAGCTGGGGATAGGGAACCTAAACCCTAGTTCCATGTGCTCGCGACTTACTGCTACAAAACCAGGAGGTGGGAAGGCTGCGTGATCACTCGCCTGTGGAATATTGGCTCTACATCCTAAGGGGAAATCAATCTCTCGAGCTAGAGTCCGCAAAGCTAAAAAAGTCAGCTTGGAGGTAGTATGACAGAAGGGGTTTCGAGCTTCTCTCTTCTCAGCCTCAGTCCGAGAAGTAGAAGGCCCAGCTCGTCCAGCAGGCTCCCTCGCGACCTCACCACTCTGCGAAGTCGCTCCCTGTGTTACTCTAACCTGCTGTCCTACTCGCTCCCCAGAAGCGAAAGCTTCATTACGAACGTGACCACGGCGTGAGCGACCTGACATCTACAAAATAAAGAGAACGACACCAGAACGCTAAGAGCACGTCGAATTCAACAAGCTACAGCAAGGGGTCTCTAAGGCTACTATCCTATGCGTTAGGTCGCACGCCCCACTGTCAAAGATGGTGTGGGCTCGAAACACGGGCCCACCAGGTACAATCTCCCCCTAAAGCTTGAATTTCTAACCCTATGACTACAGAGACTCTATCAAACAGCGCAGGGGCGAATTGTCCGATGTGCCTAAGCTACGTCAGCAGATTACAACAAGCCCAAACAATCTAAAACCACAAGCAACATCCACAATGTATCGTCTCGGTTACTACAGACCACTAGCAGTGAGGTTGTTTAACAAATAGGCGAACGCAGAGATTCAAACAACAAGCACAACAACTCTTAAATATGACACAGGTAAATACACAAATGCAGATATGACATGGGGACAATAATACGCACTACTGATCAGAAGAAGTCATCGAAGCATAAAGGAATGAGGTCAGAAAGCTTACCGTGTGTGTTTGAGCCGGAACCTAGGTTTTGAGATAATAAAATCCGAAGGAGCTCTCAAGAAAATGACGGAGATGCAGGAGAAGTAAATGAGAAGATAGTGATAGACGAGATGCCCGTATCGTCTTAAAAAAGTAAGAATGTGGGATCAAAAGAGTCGTTTTGAGTTATATAGGTTCCAATACTTATCCTCTAGCCGTTCGATCCTACAAAAGAGTGTAACTGCCACAAGATGTGATGGCTCAGCGTAAGCCTCGGCCCCTCGCCATCATGCACTGTCAGTTACAAGACGTGCGCATTTAATGTGTACAGCCCGAGATGTGTTTTGTGGCTCCAATGCATGCATGAATGCCATGTGTCGACGGTTACAAGACAAAGATTGAAGCGACACTTGAGAACTTGCAAACGGGTGCCAAATTAAATTTTTTAATCAGCTCCCAGTCCGCAGACTGCACTGAGAGTTGATGGGCTTGTGTTATGTCCGTTTTCTCAACCTGAATAAATGGGCTAGTAAAAGTCCAATTGGACATGAACAGAAATAAAAGCCCAGAAGGCCCATGCTCTGAATCGCCACCTCGAGCTCGTCCAGATCGCAAGGTTGCCTAGACCGCGAGCTTGCGCCAACCTCCAGATCGCCCAAGCATCATTCTGCCCGTATCAATCCCTATTCAGCTTACTTGATCTGACAGACCAGGGATCTGCTCCAGGAGAAACCTTTTGCAGCAAAGTTATTAGAATCACCAACTCTCCTGATTTCACGTCGAGAACCACCCTACGCAATTACCAAGGAGCATTTAATGCAGCAGCCAAGCATTTAATGAAGAGAAGACATCTCCTGGTGCATTAAATGCAGACGCGCGCATAGGAAAGATGATCATTGTTTTTGAAATAAATGTAGCATGGCTGTGTCAGGATTAGTTAAAACTATCATCAGTTGTAACATGTATTACACTTCTTCGTATCTCTCCCCCTTTATAAATAGGGGAGAGTTTTACTGTACCAAGAGAGCTGAAGTATACTGATATATCGTCACTCTACTGGAATTACCTCAGAGTGGCCCGTGGATGTAGGCGTAGTTGTCGAACCACATAAAAATCTTGTCTTTGCATTCATTCTTCCCCCTCTTTTCTTCATTAACTATCTCATTATTATCAATTAATAACCACGACCAACATTTATTCACCTTCATTACAGTCCACCAATCTTAAATTGTCATTTACTTCGCATTAACTACCTTTCTCGCCATTAAATACCTCGATCGCAGTTTGGGCCCCTGAATCTCTGGATCGACCGTTTCCGAACGTCAACATGTATAAATAAATTATCAATAGGTCACCTCAAGTTTTATCTTATTATTATTATTTTTTAAAGTTTCAACCATCAAATCAAATTAAATAAGTGATTAAAAGATAAAAGTCTAAATTTTAAGTAAAAAAAAAAAATCAAATAGTAGACAAACAACCCATATTTAGTTGCGCCAAAAAGGCACATTAATGATTTAATTAAAAGTAAAGTCAGTGTGCAAGCCAATTAAGCCAATTAATTGAGCTAGAACAACCCAAGCATGTGTTTTGGGTACTTTTCATCTCTCATCACAAATTGCTTAACGTGGCGATGATGATAGTGATGACAACAACGACGCTAATAATTTATGAGTTTAATATAAAGTCAATTAAGAATTGATTACACAATTTTATTATCTTACGTGTCAAGAAAACTAGAGAGTAGACAGAGTACTATCTTGAAGTAGTTATAAATCATTTTTTGGGAAATTTTTTGATGTGTCGTACAACACAAGCCCGTTGATGTTGACTTTATTTAACCACTACAACTAGCAAAGAATGTCAAGCCTCGCTTGTGGGACCATCGACGTTGAAAGTTTACTATTTAAATCATAATTAATATAAAATTATAAATTAATTTATCATATTATTTAATTAAAATTATTAAAAAATATAATTTTTTTATTTTATTTATGAATTTTGTCAGTATTTTTTTAAAGAATAACATACATTAATCGCATTATATTTATGTAATTAATATTTTCTGAAATATAGCATATATAAATTTGTTTATATTTAGATAATATAAATAATTTTTAAGTTATAAAATTAAATAATATATACGGAAAATAAATATAAAATCGGTATAATATAATGTGAAATATGTAATAATATTATTATAATAATTTTTTTAGGCAAACAAGTGCGGAAGAAACAAAATGAAACCTCAGTTTAGTTTGTTTAGTTTTATGAAGTGAATTTTTACTTTTAATAATTTGTATGGATGCAAATTTATTATTTATTTTTTCTTTCAAGAATCATCGAACTTGAAAATTCTCATGCGGGTATCAAAGTGGTGAAATAAAAAGAGAGTTGAGTAAAATTTGGTGTGGCCTAAGGTGGGGTGCTCCAGTGGTTCCCACCCCCACACCCATGCCTCATCCTAGATTTTGGGTTCAATGCAAATTCTTCCCACTAAATAGTCGGTGGGTAGTTTTTCAGATTCTTCTTTTCATTTAGAGGCCTTTGTCTTCTCTTATCTTCGGAAGTTTTAGTTTCGAATTACGCTTCAATGTTCTGATCAAAAGAATTCGATAATTGATAATGGTAGATATAATACGTACTTGTAATATGTTAAAAAAATAATAAAAAGTAAGATTTGACGTGGAAGCATGAGAAATGCCGCAAATGAAATCGTCAACTTATAATGATTTTGATTGATGTAAAGTAGTGAATTAAATCTAGACTTCAACTTAAAACAAGCAATTTATTCTTTATCACATGTTGGTTGAAAAAATATATATATATTTTTTTAAAAAAATCTATATTTGATTTCAAACCTTAAGTCTAGCCGTACAAAGCTACCCTTAATTTTTTTTTTTTTAATAGATATGTGCTCCTGAAGTCCCAATAATTTTTTCAAATTTTCTTTGAATGCTAATGACTAAGTTTCTAACATCAACATCTTCTGCCACATAAGCATTCACATTAATTAAATATGAAAGAAATATATATAATCTATTATGAGAAATTAGTTTCCAACAATCAATAATTAAATTAAACCGACTCTACTACTAAGTAAGCAACAGCCATTACGAGGTACATACATAAAATTCCTACAAAAATTCAACAAATCAATTTTTGTAAATAATTGTGAGTGAAGACTTGTCTAGAATTGATAGCAACTGAGAGATAAGTACTGATTTTTCTGTGTATTAAACTGCACGGCACTGCAATTTGGAAACTTCACTGCACCTTCCAATTAATTTAATCCTTTTCTTTTTTTTTTCTAGATGACTGAAGACCTGAAAAGTCTGGTTCTTTTATGAACGATTTAATGATATGCTACTACCAGAAGCAAACCTATATATATATTTTTCTTTTCCTTCCTAATTCTTGTCTCCCGACACGAGGTCAAAAATGTTATTGGAATCTAATTTACACAGGTCTCTGAACGTACGGTTCAGAATTTTACCTCCAGAATCATGATAAGTTTATCACATAATTAGTGAAAAAATTATCACTCTTTGTGGTTACTGAACTTTAACCTTGTACATAAAAGAAGTAGCGTGATAAATGAGATTGACACCACCGAATCAGCTCATCAAACTCAGAAGCAAACTTATTTTATCATCTAAATGATAATTTTCTTTTATTAGTATAAAAAATTAACTATTTAAAAAAATATAAAAAATTAATCACTCAAATCTTTTATGACGAATGACAATTTATGTTGATGTAACGTATAGTGTTACTGTAAAGTCAAATTTGATTGGTTTTTCTTTCTTTCTTTTTTTTTTTGGACGAAGCAAACTCATTCTATATATTTATATTATATTTACAAATCGTGTATCTGGTAGAGCCACAAAGCCCCCACCCAGTTGAATTTATTTCGTATATCTTAATGGTATGAAAATTCGTCACACTCATAATAGTTGGGTTCATTTAGGCTAAATCTATTTAATTAAACCTGTTGAGCCACATACCCCAACCTAATAAATTTCACTTTCTATCAATTTTTTTTTTTTTTTAAAGAAAGTCTTAAAATGAATTTAATTTTGAAAATAAGGCAGTTAAAAAGTGGGCTCTCATAATAAGGAATTAATTAGGTCAATATATTCATGATTATTGACAATAATCTAACGGCGTCAACAAATATATATTGCTAACCCACCGGCTAATTTAATCAAATCACTAACACTTTTGAAATATATATATAAGATCTTCCTTGTTACAATAAAGAAAACAAGAAGTGCTTTTAAATGGAAGTCAAATTGATCATCAATAAGAAAACGTACAAAGAAGTCTTGTTAAACTACTTCACAACAAAATTAAAATTCCTAGTCATTGTTTTCAACGAAAGAGAAAAACCCTAATGTACATGGTTGAAACAACAGTAGTCGGCCGTCCATGTTCATGTTGTACAAATATTTCTACGAACCTTACAACAACTCCGATTCTTGTTTTTAGAGATAGACTTGAAATGGAATCATTCATGCACATCAAACACATAGATTTAATGGTCTATGTTTCTTGGTTTAAAAGGGATGAACTTGGATTGAAATTTTTGATTTGAAGAAAATTCGCAAATCTAAAAATTCATGGTCAACTTTTTGGTCTATCTTTTTGACACGTTGGATCACTCTCACTTACCACTTTTTGATGATGATTGCTGACTCACGCACTTGGTGGCACCTGGCTGCACTATCTATGTAGTTCTTTCCTTCGCATACACGTTTACGTATAACCCTTTTCATATTAGAGGCTCTCAAGAAAGCGGACCAATGTGCCTTGAGGGAGCCGGTAGGAGATTTGAAAAACCTGTAACTGGGAAGGTCTCTTCTTCTTCTTCTTCTTCTTCTTCTTCTTCTTCTTCTTCTTTCTTTCTTTCTTTCTTTCTTTTTTTCTTTCTTTCTTTTTTTTTTTAAGTAATTAAATAATTTTCACCTCTAAATTTTAAAAAATGATCAAAATAACAATCAAACTAACATTGATTATGATTGTCAGGAGTATTTTGGATATTATATAATTTGATTAATAGATAAAAAATTAAATAAAAAACAAGATAAGCGTCAATTAATGAATGGTAAAATAATAAAAATATGAAATAAACAAAAAATTCAAAATAGATAATTTGATAAATTAAAAAAAAAAAGAAAACAAAAGGAAAAAAGAGAAAAAAGAAAAACTTCAAACAAAAATTCAAACGAACCCAGAACTAGGTTTGTTCATCTTTTTCGAATGAACTCATCTTCAATGAACCAAGGTCTAGCTTCGTTTGAATGAACCTAGATTGCCTAGGTTCATTCAATTGTTGGACGAAGATTGTCAGTTTTATCGGCGATTGGGTTTGAAACATATGGCTTCAATTGGGTGATGTTGTGGTGGTAACTATGGCCAGCGATGGATGCTACCAATTCGATTGATTGTAAAATCATATATTATGTGGTCTGTAGTGTGGTGATAGTTTGGTCGACAATGGAGGTTGTGACGTTATAGGTTCAAGACTTCTAGGTTCGATTGGTGATGTTGTGGGTTCCAACCCAAATTTGCGGCTTGAGTTTGAATACAAACCCAATGTGATGTTTTGGTTCTCCTTGTGGTAGTGACGATATGGTTAAAGACAATCTTAAAGATGGTGATGTTTTAGTGATTCTTGTTGTAGTGGTGATAACGATCTGGTTGAGGTTGAAAAAGAACCCATTGTGAGGTTGAAGACAAACTTTTTTTTTCTTCTTTTTTTTTTTTTTAAATTTTTTATATTTATGTTTATATTTGTAAGTTTATTTATGTTTAATCACTGCCCATCAAAGATGGACAGTGAAGATTTTCTATTTTTTAGGATTTTAAATATTTTTTTTTTAGTTTTTAAAATATTTTAAAGATTTTTCCCTTTTTTGTATTTATGAATTTTTTTCTTTATTTTTCTTGAGAAAAAAAAAATCTTCATATTCTCTTGATTTTCATATGAATTTTTATTGAAGTGGTGATGGATGAGAGATTAAACGACATGTTATAGGTGTTTTTGATTAAAGATGAAGATTGATGTGGTGAGTGGATTGAAGATGAGGATGTGAGGGTTAGTTTATTTCAATTCTTAATTTATTTTATTTTAGGGTTTGATTTTAGTTTTAATTTTGTTACATTTTAAATAATTGTACATTTTAGTTTTATTAAGGGCAAAATAGTAATTATATGCTTTGTCAGCAAAGTGAGGGACAAAAGAGTATTTTCATTTTTTCAATTAGGTTTGACCATCGGTCAATTGACGGGAGGACTAATTTAATATTTTTTCAAGATTTTAGGGAGGATTTGATGTTTTTTCAAAAAAATAGTTAAAATTTTGATCCTTTCTTACAACTTAAAGATGAAAATGCTTTTTATTTTATTTTATTTTTAATATAAGTTTATTAGTGAAAGCCAATATATTATTAAAAATTGACAAAAAAAAAAAAAAAAAAACCTAAAGATACAGACAAGCCAAAAAGTCAAAGCAAAACAAAGAATAACTCTAATGGTATATTTGACACATGAGATTAGAGATGAGATTGGGATTCAAAAATCACAAACCATTTGAACGGCATGTTTGGAGAGTGAAATGGGATTGGGATTCAAGAATCCCAACCTCCTTCAATTTCCTATTCTTTTGACATTTCTCAATCCCAATTAAAACCATGTCATTAGATGAGATTGGATTTGTGATTTTCTTTCTCCTCTCCTCGTCTATCTCTGGTAGCTTTCTCTTCACTCTGTCACTCTTTTTCTCTCACCTTCCTTCTCTCATCATACATCCATGAACCTTTCCTCCCTCTCGTTGCTGGTTTTGGGTTCAGCGAAGAACCTAGAACCTAGTTCTGGGCTCGCGATGAACCCGGAGCTGGGTTCTGGGTTCATTGCTGAACCTAGAACCATCAGATGGTTTTGGGTTCATGACCAAACCTAGAACAAAACCTCTGTTGCTCTTTTTTTTTTTTGTTAATTTTATAATAATTTGATAATGTTATAATAATGTTGTTATTGTGAGAGATGATAATGTTGATGAATTGGATTGATGATATTGATGAATTGTGGTTAATGATGTTAAGTTGTGGAAGATTCTGAATTTTGATATTGAAGAAAGTTGGGAGATCATTTTGTTATTTTTTTTCAGATTTTTTTTTTTTATAAAATTAATTTTATATAATAAAAAATTTAAATTAATTTTATTCCAATCCAATCTTAACTTATACCAAACATAATACAGTATAATTTTTAATCCAATCCCAAATTCTATCAAACATGGGATGGTGATTTTCTATTTCAATCCAATCCAATCTAATCCATTCTAATCCAATATATTCCATTCCATTCCAATTCAATTTCGTGTGCCAAATGGAGCCTAAAGGATTAAAATCAGACTGTGAGAAGGAAAAGATAACAGAAGATTCAGTCAAAACTAAATCTTTGCAAATCAAACCATATAGCGGACCTCATTAAAACCCTTACTAGAAAAAATCCGGTAAAAAAAAGAGTGTCCACCCTCCAAAGCCAAAATTAACTAAATCGATAAAGACTATTACCAAGAAAATCATCAAAGAGAAGGGACTAAAAAAAACTGAAGCCATGGCCATCAAGTGGAGCAAACAAAAGAAGGAGAAGGAAAACAAGAAACTTAAGCATCCACAATAGAATTTTTCTCATGATAAACACAAGCCACTATGAAATATGAAAATAATAATTGAAAAATTTATAAATCAAATAAAATCCTATATACCATTAATTAAATTAACTTGCCGTTAGCTAAAAACCTTGTTGATAAGTCACTTTTTACATAATTTTGCATCAGTATGTTATTTTCAATTTTGATCAAATTTTAAAAGGGTTATTTCTCTCTTTAAAAACTTTAAAAAAAAAAAAACACGTACAATTAAAACTTAAAGTGTCTAAAGCCCGTGCACTTCTCATTCATATATTATTTGTATTCAAATCCCATTATCTGCATTTATAACAGGTATAGGGAGTTTATATCTTCTTATTATGAAAATAGATTTCTTCTATTATGAGATTAAATTTTTAAACTGCAAATGTTTTTTAATTGTGGTAAGTCTCAATAATCTATGATAATTAATTTCAATAGATTTTTGATTATATTATAATTATGTTAAAAAAAAAACTCAAATAAGAAAAAAATAATCATCAAGAGACTGATGAAGGTCTATGCATTTCCATATTATATAACACAAATTTACAAAAGTCAATTTTAATTTTTCCAAAATGAGAAGTAAAAATTAAGAGAAAAGAATTCCTGCAAAAATATTTCCAGAAGAATAACACGATTAGCACCTACAGTAGTCAATTTAAACTAAAAAAACTATCCCACCAAATATGCTATCAATTCCAAAGTCTCCTCGTGGTACGTTTAGTCCATGGTACAGGTACGGAGGTGCTAAAATTCCAGATGCAATGTATCGACAATTAGATACATAAAATGTGGAACAAATTCATGATATTAGTTTCGCACGTCAGAAGAGTAGTGTCAAGATCAGTGTGATTGAAACTAGCATGTTGTTACTGCTTAAACACGTGAAAACATAAAAGAATAATTTTAACAATTCAAATTAGGACTGCTAATTATTAATTAACAATGAAATATTTGTGACTCACAAAATCTCCTGATTCACACAGCAACGTTTATTTATGTTATCTTGATTTTTAACACTTGACTAAGAAGGAGTAACTAACAGTAAAACTCCCTTTTCTTTTTATTTTTTTTGAAACAGTAAAACTCCTTTTCTAGAATGCAGAGATTGACACTTTTCACTTGGAGCTAGCCCTTTTGTAATTGCATAATTAATAAGCCTTAATTTAACTTTATAATTTTATTATTTCTCCATTTATTCTCAATTAAATAGTTCTAATAAATTTTAATATCCAAATTTGAGTCATAATTTGAAAAATATATTCTTGTTATTTTTTGATAAATATATTAACTTAATATTACTTTAAATAGCCTGTGCAGCTTGCATCTTTTTAATTAATTAGTATTGGATTATATTATTATTATTATTATTATTATTTTACATAACTATCGGAAGCTTTCAATTGATAACATTATGTTATAATTATAATATATGTCTTTCTAATCTCTAAAAAGGTAGATACTAGGGATGGTTCAAGTAGCTTGTAGCATTTTCAATGTTTACACCTTTTAAAAGCATTTCATCTGATAAAAGTAGTGATGCTTTTATTAATTTGAATTTTAAAACTAGTATCGAAAATGAATTGAGCTTTTTCAGCGTCTTCTTTCTATTACAAACTAAGTATTTATTCACGAAAAAAGGGTAAAGCCTATGTTCATAAACTAATATTTAGTTTGAATAAAAAAAGAGTTCTTAAAAGATTTTGTTTTATTAGTTTCAAAATTCATAGTCTTAATGCTGGTAAAAAAAAAAAAACTAAATAATTTATATCATGACTTCAAAATTTACTAAAAACAAATCTTGAATGTCCTTTGGCATCCACTTAATCAACACGCATCAACTATTATATGTGAAATCAAATGGTTAATTGTCAGTTGCACGAGTGTATTGCGTTTGTCACATCCAAAATAGTGGCTCTATTGCCACTCAAAAGTTTACTCCTCACACCCATTTAGTATTTACACTTACACCAATGTTAAGATTTAAAATTGAGTGTCGATATTTACACCCCTCTAACATTGCTTGTACACCCTTTAACAAGTTCACGCCCATTAAGTGAATTATAATTATAATGTAGGAGTAATTATATAAACACCGAATTATAGCCTAATTGCACAAATATGATATTTTTATCAAATATTATATAAACAGTCTCTGCAGTTGGTTGACTTCTATTAAAACAAACCATCAACCAACCTTTGAACATGAATGATCTAAAATGACCTTAGTTGATTATTTAATTTTATATTTTATTATTTTTAAATGAAAGCTTGCACCCCTCTGGTCCTTTTTATTTTCTGCACACAAAAATGATGTCGTTTTGGTGTGTCCCAAATGATGTCATTTTAGGTTAATTAAAAAAAAAATTAAATTAACCTAAAATGACGTTTGCTTTGGGATCGTTGATTTGAGGAAAAAAGAAAAAAAGTCCGCTTGCGTTGGGCTGATTTGGTTTGAGTACTCGCTTAATTCAGGCGAATACTCAACCTATCCGATTTTAGTCCTCAATCTAGGGTTAATTGGATCAGTATAGTACTAGTCACTGATTAAACACTTAGAACTTCATTTGCTTTGCTGAGTTTTAGAACATTGGTTGAGGGGGGATCGATTATGAATAGTTGTGCCTATGAAAGATGAGTGGTTGATATGTTTTAATAGATTAAGGATAATTTTAAACGTTTATATATGCTATTAAAATCAAAGTATTATTTTGGTGACATGGACAAAAAAATGGGAGATATAAGTGATACATCCTACTAATTGCAGTGCTTTTATTCCCTTATATTCATGATATTAGATAATCCAATGTCTACATGGTACGAGTATGCCGTACATAAAAATTAGCATGCATGTGAAGTGGCCAACGGCCATTGACCATATAAGGTCAACACCGTTTGTATAATTGTATGTATATAATATTTACAACTAGGTAATTAGAATAACAATATAGGTAAACATCATGTATCCATTCCAGAATATCCTATAATTTGGTAAATTGATATATTTATTTATAATTTAAATAATTAATATATTTATTCTCTAGTTTGTAAATTGGTTATCAAACTTATAAGTCTGACAAGATTTATATAATAATATTAATTTTTTTTTTCAAGTTCAAGTTCATATATATGTTTAGACTGCGCTGTGTGTGCACTGAGATTCTTCTAAGATTATCATTCAAGATTATGATACTAACTATTTAAGAAACTTTCTCAAAGAAAAAAAACTATTTGAGAAACTACTCTTTGCGTCACCCGACTCGTTCTCTCTTTCACTGTGTTGGCTCAGCAACACGGTCATGCTTACGTGTTCAATCTGTCGGCTCGGTTCACACTTAAATATGTACAAATTCAACTTAACTAGTTCCGTCACTGTCTTTTTCCTTCCCCGAATTGTCCACTACTTCACTTACTTATCCCACAAGAAACACAGAGGCATAACAGTCATTTCTCGCTTCCCCGAACTTACTAAACCAACTACCTATAAATATTCAAAGCATAACATGTTCCATGCACTTATTTGTCCAAATTTCATTCCTATTCCAATTTCCGCCCCCCAAAACACGGTCTTTTATATTTATATTCACACTAGACACCATGAACATGAGCATGAAGAGAGACCATAGCCAAATTGAGACCATAACGTCTATGGCCAACTGCTTGATGTTGCTCTCACAGGGACGAGACCGGATAGAAGCCATACCGGAGCGGGTTTTCGAGTGCAAAACCTGTAACCGGCAATTCCCATCGTTTCAGGCCCTTGGAGGGCACAGAGCCAGCCACAAGAAGCCTAGGTTGATGGAGGGTGTCGGTGGCCCGGACAGCCTGCAGTCTCCTGCTAAGCCAAAAACGCACGAGTGCTCTATTTGTGGGCTTGAATTCGCGATAGGGCAGGCGTTGGGCGGCCACATGAGGAGACATAGGGCTCCTAATAATAATACTTCGCACGAAATCAGCAGCGAAAACACAACAACAGAAGCACCGTTGATGGATCATAGAAGTACGGTTCCGGTGATGAAGACTCCGGTTGTGAAGAAATCTATTGGAAGAAGAGTGTTGTGTTTGGATTTGAATTTGACCCCATATGAGAATGATTTGGAGTTGTTCAAGCTTGGAAGCAAGACATCTCCTGTTAACATGGTTGGTTGTCTTTCTTTGTAATATTATTACCATACACAGTTTCTTTTTTTTTTTTCTCGGTTTTTTTTTGAGTTTTTTTTTTTTTAGTTAAAACCCTTTTTTGGGTATATATATATATATATGTATGTATGTATGTATTTGTTCATTGCTATACTAGTTTTACATTTACAGATTACAATAGGAACATTATTATGATATGATATATACATGGTTTTTTCGCTTGAATTCTTTGGTTGTTTTTATGATTGAAATATATGTGATCTTATTGTTAACTGCAATTTGAACATATTATTGTTTTTATGGTTGAAATTTGATTTGTATGAACTAAAAAATTAAAATCTTCTTTTGACCCCTTGGAATTGAGATCTTGGCTTCAACCCTGAGTTTGAATATATGGAGAAATTTAATTTAATTTATTATTATATCATCATGATGCAAGAATGATGTCCGATGTTCATGAAAGTCTTTTAGGCTTTATATTAATGATCATTATCAAGAATCAAAAAATAATTTTGGTTTTGTGTACCCATCAATCCAGTTTACACAGCCAAACCACAAAACAAAACCAAGTTCTTTCATGAAAATTGTGATTTTTTTTTCAAGAACTAGTAGGGTTAACTTAAATATTTGGTGACAATCATGCTTTTGACACAATGTAAGTAGCAAAATACGATCAAGAAAAAATGATCCGATGATAAAAGAAACTATGTATATGTAGTTCATGCTTTTTTTTTTTTTCTTCTTTTTCTTTTTAATTAATTTCTAGCAATTTTATGTGCACATAGATAAAATAAAATAATATAAGCACCCGTTGTTCTTAATGTTCATACAATTAGTATCAAGACACTTCTTATTTGAACCAACTCCAATAGAAAATGCCAAACTTAGTGAAAAAGAAAGGAAGATTTTTTTTTTTTTTTTACCATTTTTCTAAACCTTCCCTATAGTCATTAATGACATTTAAAGATCCTTGAATCTATAAATTAAGTCACCCCTCCTAGCTAGTTTGCCAAATTGTAAATGGGATGCAGACGGGCACACCAAATTAACGTCGAAAGTAACTACTACGCTTACTGAAATTAATTTGATCATGAAAAGTAAATTATTTGTGAATTTAGGTAGGGAAAAGAGCCAAAAGAACGGACAATGAAAGAAGATAGAAAGTAGCATGAACTCGCGTATTAAAACCACAAATAGCTAGGGATATGCATCGAGAAATAAATTGATGTTATGACTATTTATAGATAAATCACTGTCCCTTACAAGTAATCACTTTCTGATTAGGTAATTTGTATAGGTATGATCAACAGAGAAAATGTCAGACCATCAGTCCATCATTAGCTCTCTCTTTACTTGATAGAAGCAGAACAGTTTTAAGTGAATAATATACCACATGGGCTATACGAATTTTGATCCTCCTCACATCTATACTTTTTCCTAACTTTATCAAATCTCATGATACATAAATATTATAATCAATAAATGGTTGAGATGTAATTATTTTTAACTTTTATTTTGTCAATAACTAATCACATATTTGAAACAAGGTTAGAAAAATATTTATGAGGAGACGATGTAAATCCTATTTTATATATCTATTCAATAAAATCTTTATTTCACTTTTATCTTTTAAATCTCTTAGTGAGATCCTCGCTAAGTTATCGCTATCTTCAAAACTTTAAGAAATAAATGTGAAATTGTTACAGTCACGAGTGATGATTGCTTACAACTAAATCAAAAGACTAATCTATTAGATGAAAATAAAAAATTTTACATGCATTATAATGTATTCATCTTCTCCCATTAAATGATACTCATAGCCTCACTCATAAAACAATGAATCAACCGATATCGACCTCAATCATATGACATCCTCCTCAATTTGGACTTACACAATACCCTTGGCCTGGTGCCCTCGGGCGTCCACAAGTGAAGTCCAAGCTCTTCCTCTTGGCGTGATGGGCTCTAACACAAACCCAATCCACACCTTTTGTGGATCCTACTCGGAGAAATTAAGGATCCACATCTTGATTTAATTCAATTGATAATTAAGTTGTGAGAGCAACTATCGGAATTATATGTGGAATTTGTTTGGGTCTACATCACGAGGACAATTATCAGATAAATAGTTATCCGACTGACTATGTCGGACAGTCCTAACCCAAGAATTCTAATAAATGGATGTGTTGCGTGTTCTAAAATGGGCTCAATTGCAGAGGTGGCAAATTTATGGGCTGAAAGAAGTGGGATAATATTGCTCCGGAATTTGAGCCCAAAAATACATTAATTGGGCTGGGTCAGCCCATCATGGCTTACAAATGTGCCAAGAATCCAAATCATGCAGCCCAAATACATGTGAATATAACACAATCCCAATAGTCTATAAATATAAACACAAATTCTATCACCTTATTTAAAGAAGGGATATTAACAGACTAGATGAATTTTTAGAGCCCAAAAAATATACTACCAAAATGGTCTCCCACACCTCAATTTTGGATGGCTATCTTCTTAAAATTAAATGTTTTAATTTTTTTTTTCGTATAAATCTGGCAGTCTATGATTCTTAACTAAATTTTTCTCTTTGAAAGTTTAATAGTGTTCTCAGTAAGAGGAAAGCTGACTTGTATAGTTATTATTATTTTTTTATTTCTGATTCTGCATTTAATTTAGGGTTGATAGCACACAAGAAATTAAAAATTGTTTTATATGTTCAAAAAAATTCAAATTTAAACAAAATAAAATTTTATCAAATATGGAAACAAAGTATTAATTATTGTTAGTATATTACGTAAATTGTCAGTAGCTCTTCAAATAACTGATTTCTTTTAAAATGGCTGGCAAATTACAACTTGTATTGCCAAAATTAGCAAAACTGTAATAGCATTGGTCATTTACCTGACACTTAATTTTCAGTTAAGGAATCACACATTACCATATATTGCTTATATTACCATAAAATTCTTCACCAATTTTCTATGTATGAAAAGTAATTAAATTGGTGAAAGTCTACTCCTAAGTCTTAACGTGTATTACCACTAAAAAAATGGTATAAAAAGTGGAACCCAC
Organism: Litchi chinensis; assembly: GCA_019925255.1. Lineage (NCBI taxonomy): Eukaryota > Viridiplantae > Streptophyta > Magnoliopsida > Sapindales > Sapindaceae > Litchi > Litchi chinensis. The sequence goes on along the minus strand of CM034463.1, from coordinate 27,773,576 downwards.
AAAATCTGACTATGGTACATTTATTCAGTATATATATTTTTGAATACAGTATATTATTAAGACTGACTCAGAAAAAAACCGAGATCAAGTGAAATTGAACACTAATGGCGCAGCTCGTGGCTCCTATACGGGTGAGAGCGACCCACAAATAGATGGGGAGACTGTCCTCACCAAAAAGGGAGAAACTAACAAATCACTAGGTGTCGAACCGGCCACTTATTTATATGAGGTGGGTGTGCTGGTGCTTATCCATTGTACTAGAGCACTTTTGGACTATTCAACTTTCTTTTACAAACTTTTAACTTGCCATATACATATTTCTATTTGAACAAGAGTGAGGTAGGATTTAATTTAGTAGTATTGAATTTCATTAAACATTAAATAATAATTGAAAACTGAAAATTGATTGTTTTTCTTTTAAACTAAAAATTAAATTATATAAATTAGGAAATAAAACATTTATATTGTTGGCATTAAAGATCGGTCAACATCTGTTGACGTGTGGAAATGATCGACCGGAGATTCTAGGTCCAATACCTGCAATCAAAGAGAAACAAAGCAGAAAACAACAACAAATAACAAAATTAAAAGAGTAAGAGGAAGAACAATGTGAGGACACAGGAGATTTTTACGTGGTTCGACGATGGTGTCTACGTCCATGGGTCACTCTCAATATATTTTAGCAGAGTGACCATATCACTAAAAATGAGCTCTCCCCCATTTTACAAAGAATTTCACCTCTATTTATAAGGAGAGATTTATAATTGAATGTAGTACATGTTAAGAAATAATGATTATACTAACTACTTTGCTATAGTTATACTGCATTAATTAATAACTCTGACACGACCATCCCTCCATTAATTGCTTCTCAGGATTTGGGATTGTATAGATCTCACAGGTATTAGATCGAGAAGCTTTAATCTCAGAGATCGAATTTGACACGAAACTAGGGAGTTCAAATTTATCTCGGATTTAATTACTGCTAGCTTCTGAGAGCTGCGAGCTAGATGGTTAGCTAGCTGAGAGTTGCGACCCGAGGTCTGAGAGCTGAGACCTGCGACCTGAGGTTTGATAGTTGAGACTTGAGAGCTGGATGCTTAGCTAGCTGAGAGCTGAGAGTTGCGACTTGAGGTTTGAGAGTTGACACCTGCGACCTGGATGCTCAGCTAGCTGAGAGCTGACAGTTGCAACCTGAGGTCTGAGAGTTGAGGCCTGAGAGCTGAGATGCTTTAGCGATCTGCGAGCTTGCTTTGAGCTGGGTGATGGAGATTCTGGGCTTGTTTAATTGGGTCCATTATTGGATTGATTCTTTGGGCTTTTACTAGCCCATTTTCGCAGTCCTAAAAACAGACATAACATAAGCCCCCCAACTCTCAGTGTGATTTTCGGACTGGGAGCTCGAGCTCGCTGGTAAAAGCTGATGTGTCTCGACCTATCTTGGTGCATTTTCAGATTTCATCCCATCCGGTGGCGACTCTATCAAGGCTGCTGAGCTGAATATTCTTCTGAGGCCTATCATGATTGTGCTTTATTCCTTTGATTTTTCCTGCGGACAGAAAAATCTAAGTGATTAATGTGTTAATCAATGTTTTGCTCAAGGGCGAAAAACGTTCTATGAAAGCTTTGGAGGTCTCTTGACCATAACGAGCTGTGTTCTAAATCATAACTTGGTTCAGGAACTCAACGTAATATATAAAAACATTGCTACGAGCTATGGAGGGGGTCGGAACCTCGCCTGCTATAGCAATATTTTATCGAAATACGTAGGGGGTCGTAACCTCAGCTAACAGCGCTAGCTATCTCCAGTAGGTCGAAGCCTCAGCTAAGATAGCGTAATAGCGAGCTGTCCAGTAGGTCGTAACCTTTCCTACCATAGCGACGCGCTTTTGCAAACTGTCCAGTAGGTCGGCCTCAGCTAACAGCATTATAGCTAGCTATTTCCAACAGGTTGGTGCTTTAGCTAAGATAATGTAATAGCAAGTTATCCAGAGGGTTATGACCTCAGCTAACAGGTCGCGTAAGCGCTTTTCATGACATGATTTTAAGAAATCAATAAAGCAGCTGTAATATTAGGCATTGAAGAAAATTCATATCTTCTATTGATTTCTTAAATTGAATTACAAATTAAGTACATGACCTGTTGGGAGCAGCTGCAATGTGGATGCACTAAGGGTTCACGTCTAGCTTGGGAGCTTGTTGGGACTGCTACTATGTTGGTGCGTCATATATTCTCCCAGCCGACCTCGTTTGATTAGGTCATCGATGACATCTTTCAGCTTCCAGCAATCTGAAGTATTGTGCTCGACCTCATCATGATAGACACAAAACTTGTTCTTGTTTTTGAACTTAGTTAGGGTCTTCATAGGAGTGGGTTTCCTAAAGTCTTCTCTGCCCATTTCCACTGCAAAGATACTATCTTGCGTATCAGACAAGACGCTGTAACTAACATGACGACCTTGATGCTGAGGTCGCTCGCTTCTGAGCTCATTCTTGACCTTTTTAGCGACCTGATGCATTGAGCCCTCATTCTGTCCTTCATTGCCGTCCCCACTATTATTTCTTTTCTTCAACTGGTTTGAGACTACCCTATTCATCCGTTTCGTTAGACTTTTTGAGGCCGAAAGTTTTTTCCCATCTAATCTCCCTTGCAACTCGTTCATAGAATTCACCCAGGTCCCTTACTAGGGATTTATAGATGCTCTCATAGAGCTTCCCATCCTTACGAAGCCCAGCTGAGATCGCAGTTAGGATACTATCATCTGAGGGATTCTCCACGTTAGTGACCTTATGCTTGAACCTGGTAATATAATTCTTCAAATATTCGCTCTGTCGCTGAAAGACTGTAGCAAGGTGGTAGGGTGGTGCGAGCTGTTTTTTCAGAGCCTGGTATTAGCTGATGAATCTTCGTTGACATTCCCCTCAACTGTTTATACTATCAGCTAGGAGACGCTTGAACCAAACTCACAGAACGTCGCCCAAAGTGGCTAGAAAAACACTACATTTCATTAAGGGGTTGGATGTCTAAAGGTCCATCTGTATATTAAAAGCATTCAGATGGTCGTAGGGGTCACTATCTCCATTATAATGTGGAATGTTGGGAAGTTTGAACCTAAGGGGGAAATGTTGCATCTCGATCTCGCTAGTGAGGGGGGTTCTCTCCTCATATTGCTCTTTCAGAATCTAGGGTTCAGGTCGTGCCTCCAACTGTTGAACCCTCTGAATGAGCTCTTCTATTATTGGGTTATAAGAGTTATATCCTCCTTCGAGCTCGTGACCTGGGGAGCTGTGACCTGACACATATTCCAGACGAGACCTTTGCGAGCTCCCAACTCCACAAGCTCGGTGACCTTCAGTTCTCGAATGCAAGTTGGAGGAATGAATTGAGTTGGCAGGTCGTGACTGATCTCTGAGTGGTCTTTCAGGAGTTGGTGCTTGGGCCTGTACCAGCGCCTTGATTGCCTCAGCGAGTTGCTGCGCTGTGCTCTCTAATGCTTCCTGCTATTGATGTCGTATATGCAGCCCCCCGGTCATAGAGTCCAATGGTGCTGGTTGGTGAGAGGTCGTTGGAGGCATACCTATAGTAACACCTATCATGGGGGCGTGAGATGTGCCTGATATGGGCACAGTAGCATTCTCCATCGATTGGAAATCAAGCTCTTACTGATCTGTTTGCCTTTCAGGTGAATCAGCTGCCGGATCTGAATTTTTGGTTGTTCTTCCTCTCGCCATGGTTGCTGAAAACTCAAGATTGCAGTCTGGGCCCTCCTTCTAGTGCCAAAAATGTCGACACATGAAAATGGTCGACTGGAGATCCTAAGTCCAATACCTGCAATCAAAGAGAAATAAAGTAGAAAATAACAACAAACAGCAGAATTAAAAGAGCAAGAGGAAGAACAATGTGGAGATACAGGGGATTTTTACGTGGTTCGGTGATGGTGCTTACATCCACGGGTACTTTCAATATATTTTAGCAGAGTGACCATATCACTAAAAATGAGTTCTCTCTCATTTTATAAAGAATTTCACCTCTATTTATAGAAAGAGATTTACAATTGAATGTAGTACATATTAAGAAACAATGATTATACTAACTACTCTGTCATAGCCGCACTGCATTAATTAATAACTCTGATACGATCATCCCTGCATTAATTGTTTATCGGGATTTGAGATTGCATAGATCTCACAAGTATGAGATCAAGAAGCTTTAATCTTAGAGATCGAATCTGACATGAAACTAGGGAGCTCAAATTTATCTCGGATTTGATTGCTGCCAACTTCTGAGAGCTGACTGAGAGCTGCGAGCTAGATGCTTAGCTAGCTAAGAGTTGCGACCCAAGGTCTGAGAGCTGAGACCTGCGACCTGGATGCTTAGCTAGCTGAGAGCTGAGAGTTACGACCTCAGGTTTGAGAGCTGAGACCTGCGAGCTGGATGCTTAACTAGCTGAGAGCTGTACTCGAGGTCTGAGAGCTGAGACCTGCGACCTGAGGTTTAAGAGCTGAGACTTGAGAGCTGGATGCTTAGCTAGCTGAGAGCTGAGACCTGCGAGCTGAATGCTCAGCTAGCTGAGAGCTGACAGTTACGACTTGAGGTCTGAGAGCTGAGACTTGAGATGCCTTAGCGATCTGCGAGCTTGCTTTGAGCTGGGTGATGGAGATTCTGGGCTTTTCTAATTGGGTCAATTATTGGATTGGTTTTTTGGGCTTTTACCAACCCATTTTCGCAGTCTCAAAAACAGGTATAACAACATCCGAATCAACACAATTTAAATGTGAATGACGAGCAGTTTAGCATAATAATAGTGAATAAATAAATCAAAACAGAGATAAGAAATGTTTTTAAGTGGTTCGGTCTTTCTAATGTTACCCATGGTTATGTTATTATGAAGGGGGAAGATTGTGTTTTAACAGATTTTCTACTAAAGGGGTGATAATCAAGTTATAGTGTATGTTCGTTTATGTGCGAAAGACCCATTTATATAGTGTCAGAGTTCCTTATTTACACATGATTTGATCATTAAAATATATGAGAGATTGAAGAGGATGAGCATCCTTGTAAAACAAATCCGTCAAGCTTCCTGTGTTTGCTAGGATTCACACCATCTTTTTACCAATCACTTATACTGTCTCAACCAAGTGGTTGTCATGTGAGAAATGCAACTGTTTAGCGTCTTCATCGATCAACAATATGGTTGGGAGATTGGCTGTAGGCATCTTTTGACTTGGGTAGCTTAGCATCACATCCTACGCTGCTTCAAGGGATGGAATTTCTTTGACGTAACACTTTCTCTCCCCATATGAGTCTCTTCCTTTGGTCATCCATTCGTTAATGGTATGAATAGTTTGTTCATCTTTTACCTACGTCTTCCTTTTATCCTTGGTAGGTATTAAGGTCTTTAAGCCTTCATTTTTGGCTAGTATATCTCTTCCAACTTTATGGAGGAATTCTTTTAGATGTCCATTTCGAATGAGTTCCTTAATTTAGTTCCTCAGGCTATAAAGTTCGAGCTGTGGTTCCGGTAGTCTTAATGGAAATCGCAATACCTATGCCTATCCTTTTGGTTTGTTGACCTCTTTATCGTGCTTGGCATTCAAAGGATCCCCTTTTGCTTTATGGCTATGAAAATCTTCTCTCGACTTGTGTTAAGAGGAGTATGTTCCCTTGGATACGTGGTTCTTAAAGGATCCTTTTTGTAGGAAGGTAGTATGGGCCTTGGTTAGGTAACCTTATCTCATTCACTAGCTCATTCCATAAGTCCTCAATCATTTGTCTTTTTATCTTGGTTCTTGCTTAGTCTCGACATGGGGTGAACTTTCATTTTCCTACCTTAATCTCTTACTCTGAGGGATTTAGTCATCTCCTGTTGCTTTTGATCGAATACTTCTCGTTGGTCTGATTTTTGTCCCGATTCTTGCTTAGTCTCGACATGGGGTAACCTTTCATTCTCCTACCTTAATCTCTTACTCTGAGGGACTTAGCCATCGCCCGTTGTTTTTGATTGAATACTTCTTGTTGGTCTGAACTTATTTAAGAGCCTTTGTGTATGTTTCCTTATAGCTCACAGAGTTGTTTCTTCAAACGAGCTCCACAACCTCCCTCCACGTAAGCTCCTCAAGAAGTTGACTAAAGTGTTTTGTGCATCGAAAACCTCTATTTGCATGACTTGATCATGATATTTCGTGTCGTAGTCCTTAATGTCTTGTTTTCTAGATGTCTTATATACTAAAAAGGTGAAAGTATCATTGGGTGTTGATTTAGCTCCCTAGAATTACGTAATGAACTTTCTGGCAAAGTTTGTGAAGGAGCTTATACTTTTTACCAATAGAAATTTATTTTAATCCTGAGCCCCTCATTCTAAGGTTATAGGAAAGAGCCGATATATGGCATCATCGGGCACCCCTTAGATAAGAACTTGCTTCTGAAAGCTCTCCACGTGTGTCATTAGGTCCGTTTGCCCTTGGAAGTGTTCGAGTCGAGATACCATTAATCTCCTTGATGGGTTTGCTAGTTTGATGCACTCTACCAAGGGCTGGTTGAAGACTCCTATTGAATTTGACTCGTTTGCCTCACTTTTATTCTTTCATAGCTTTACTATCCCCTTTTTTGGCTCTTAGGGTATTTTTTGTACCTATGTCGTCCTCAATTGCTTTAGGGCTTTTGCGATAAGTTTGGGCTCCTCAAAGGTTCACCGGATGCAGTCCACCCATTAACAAGGCCCTTGGGGCCAACTCTGAACACGTATTGGAGGTGCAACTATCGCTGGCCTCCAAATTTTACAAATTTTCAATTTTTTCCCTATAATTAATTTGTAAAATCAATATATAGTTAATGTTTCACATAACTTCATGGTTAAAGGTCTCATTACGCTTATTGGGAACTCGAGTTCGAACCCTATCTACTTTCCTTAATTGCTTGTTTTTCTCATTTTTTGAAAAGAAAAAAGACAAATGGTGGCCGGTAACCACTAGGTTTCGAATCTAGGATGGCGATTCACGTTTAAGCGCTCAGTAACCAGTAACGTTGATCGCTCTTATTCCTCTAATTTAATTCAAAAGATATTTCTAACATACAAAGAGTCCCAAAGTTGATATATTTCATCCATATATGAACTCACTTTATCATTTTTAACCATAACTTACTTTCTTTTGTTCACATTTTCAGCAGTCACATAAAAATAAATTCTAAATTATTGTTTTTTTATTTCTTTGTTTTTATTGATTCAAAATTTCAAATTTCATCAACAATTTAAAGTGAAGAAAATAGAATTCCAAAAATTTATTCATTTGAGGTAGAAGTTATATTTTTATATTTGATATTTTTGAGTTATGTCTTTTGCTCTTATGCTAAATATTGTTTACTTGCTTTGGTGATTTCGACGGTGCTTAACCCTATCATTATTACCAATATTGCCTGTTGCATCATTTACGAGAGGGTTTACCTTCTCATGCTCATTGCAAGTCTCCCCTTCCATGGTATTGTGGCCAGCTTACTCATTGTCAGTTTCTCTCACTTTTGGGTCAGTGGAGACCACTTTGGAACATTAAGGGGTTCGAAATGCTTGATGTTGTAAGCCTTTAGTTTGAGTGGCTATGGTTTGGTGGATTGTGTCTAGCATTTGTGCCAACTCATCCCCGTAGTTTTTGCTGCTCCTCTGCTACACTCTAACATGCCAAGTGACTATTTGCATCCCTTATTCAAGTTCCATTATTCTCACGCTCCCTTGGATAGCCTCGTTCATGTTATTTCCTCCTATGGCTTTTGCTCTAACTCTTGTTATTTTAGCTATTTCCCTTATGATCTCCTACCTTGGAACTGTTAAATCTTGCTCCACAGCTACTTTTATGAGTCCTCTTATGCTACATCCGCTTTACTTTACATCTTCCTCTTGTCCTCATACAAATTAGGTTTCTTTTGGTAGGTCATGATGTTTTCGTACCACTCCTATAGACGACGCCAACTATTAAAACAAAAATTGGTTCCTACATCCATGAGTAAATAAGAATAGGAAAAGAATATTAAAAAGTATTTAGGAAATTAGTAAGACAATCACCATTAATGTGAGAATCCTTTGGAGAGGAGGTTTAACTCCAAAATGATTCATCCTCCTTTATTACTTGCCAACAAAGAAAAAAAGGTTAAGGGTCATTGGTGGTTTACTAAGAAAAACTCTCAAATTCTCAAGTCAGTAAGTATTTCAAGGGAGAGCCTTTAGAAATAAGGTTAAAGAGTAGAAAATGAAAAGACCCTGAATAAGATCTTCCCTAAGACCTTAGACCAACACTTAATATTTTTGAAAGTTTTTCAAGAGAAATTACTTCATACATTAAGGTGTTCCAAGGTTAATATTATCTCATCTATTAAACGACATTCATATTTATACTTTTTCTTTGGCTCTTGAACTGCTTAATGTTGCCCTTAGTTGATGGTCAACACCCTTCCCCGTCCCTTCACTTTCTCACATTCTTCTTATCTCCTAACCATATTTTTTTGGGTTGTTTTTGTGTATCTCCTCGTTCGTGTTCCTCATTTGCCATGCCTAAATACTTAGACACATAATGCTCTCTCTCTCTCTCTCTCTCTCTCTCCATCTCTCTGTCTCGCTCTCTCTTACATACCCTTTAGCATCTATCATCCCTAGAGGGGCTGGTTCATATTAGCTAATGAAAGCGCAGGCCAATGACGGGCGAGAGAGTGAACTAGAGAGAAGGCTTACCATGAAATTCAAATATGGGCCCCACGTCATCTGATGTATGCTTTTAATGTCAAGATAGCAGAGGGATCAGTCTTTCTCAAGTACAACACCAGTACACCCGAACCTAAAAGCCAATGAACCTCCGTTACGTGGAGTTTTCCTTATATGGCAGAATTATAAAAAATGGACATTTTACAGCTCGCTAAGAAATCCTTAAAAACCATGAACCTCCTTTAACGGTTAGGATCTCCTACAAACACCAAAAGTGCCATGTGCACAGTGCAAACAAAGGAAACTCTAAATCGTACTCGTAGAAATGTTATATACAATCACTTTCTCCTCATAGTTAAAACCCATTATCTCAGCTTCTTTTACTCACTCACTCCTTTCTCTGTCTAAAAAATTAAAAAAATAAAATCATTTCTTCTCCGGCACCGATGATTTTTTCCGACGAACACTCCGGTGATTGATCGCCGAAAGGACTTTCTGTTCAAATATGACAATAACTCTGTCTTCTTAATTGTTCATATAATGTCTCTGTTTCTATATATACATGTGTGTACGTGTTGGTATGTGTGTATGTATGTACAGGTTTTTCAAATTACAATTTTTGTTCTCCAAAAATGTATGTATTCTTCACTTGAGATCATGAATTGCATATTGTTTTTGATCGAGGCTTGATTGTAATTTATCTTATTTGGATTTTGATTTAATGTCATGTTCCATTTTTTGTGTTTGATTTTCATTTTAATGTTTTTGTTTTTGTTTGTTTGCGGATACTGAATCAGGTGTGCTTTTCTTGAAGCAGCAGTTGGAGTTGTTGAATTGGCAGCACAAAAATGGTAGGCTTTGAAGTTTTTGCATGCAAACGCTGTATTCAAATTTTTTATTTTATTTTTTCACTCGTTTATGCATTTTTCAATTTCAACATCATCATCTGCTGTTATTATTATTAAAGAATAGTAGAACACCATGTATGTAGCTTTGATTGTTATGTTCCAATTTGTTGAATCTGTATTTGTATTGGTATTTATTAGTGTTCTAATTAAGTGAATGAGGTTGAGTATTTGTGGTGATCCGATGATCATCCGATATGTGATATGTTCCACGTGATTGTTGTTTTTTGGCTACTAAAAGTTGAAAGACTACTATATATTTGCTTTGATCATTGTGTCCCAATTGATTGAATTGCTGTCTGAATTTTTGTTTTGAGATTGTGTCGATGGATATAATTGTTCTAATTAAGTGAATGACGCTGATAATTTTTCTAAAATATGCTATTCTCATGATCCGAGTTTTTTTTAAGTGTGATTTAATTTACCACAGATTTGTGGCATGGGATTTCTATACTGGATTTATGCAGCTAAGCTAGAATGCTAGATAATTATTTAAACTTTGTTTTTTTTTTGTTAGATAATTTGTATACATCCTAAATGACAATAGATTTCTCAAAACAATAAGGACATTGCAATGGTGATCGAACCCTTGCCCCAAAATTTCAATCTCTCTTACTCTGTCTCTCTCAAGAGCACACACACCAATTCACAAGTGTCCTAGGATGAAATAATCCTAAATGTACCAATTTGTAGGTAGGTGGATATGAAAGATAAAGACTATGTAAAGAAGTTTAATTAGGTTTTTGAGAGGTGAAATCAGTATGAATTCATGATATGTTTATGTTGTGAAATAATTAGAATCTAAGACACATACCAAAATGGATGAAAGGTCAAAGACTCTGTTTAAATGTGCCAATAATAGCAAGTTTTTAAGTCAACTAAGCTTTGAGCTTTGATGTTTCCAAAAGGCTACAATCGAAAGAAGTTGATCATTTGTTACATGCAAAATTGGTTTCCCATAGTATCATACATGCATCGTGTAGATAAGTACGTGAAGAAAGATTTTAGGTCCCAGGACGTGACAACAAAACCGGTCAGTTTCACTATCAAAGTTCATAATCATTTATCATCCTGAACCTTGGCAAAGTCTTACTGACCTCTTATTAATGTTGACAGGACCCTTCCCAAACCTTATCTAAGCTATTGTTTGGAGGATTCTGCCGGGTACTTCAACGGATTCATCGAAACCGACTCGTCGGATCGAAGATATCCGGGAAGCGAACCCTAACTTACTTCTCCAGTTTACTGGTTAAAACTTAGTGTTTTGATTTTTCTGTAACTGGTTGGGAGTGATAAACATTTTCTTTGATTCTATTTCAAATATATTTTTAGAATTTTCGGCAGCATAACGGCTGTATTTTTGATAAAACCGGAATTTCACCTGTGAATAAAAATAACATTTCGACTATTTCTGAAAACCTCCAAACTTCTTTATCCACAATCATGCAATATTCATCACGATTTCCATAAGCATAAACAATAAACTTCAATGCAAATTATACATATATGAATCATATATATAGAATGCATGAATATATTTACATTTTACAAATTCAACATCATTGAAATCCAAAACTGAATAGGTTAAATACATATACAAAAAAAATGTATTCTAGCGTCTTGCACGATTGCCCACCTATATATATGTAAAGCAAAAGTCTTGGTCTCGTCCGGCGGTGGCACGTAATGAAAACAAATGAGCTACAAAATAAACAAGGGGTTAGTGCAATAAGGATATATAATATCACATACACTAACATAAGAATTCGTCATTTATTCAAGTTTTACAATTTCTTTAAATTCTTCCATGTGTATCCTTGACTCGTTCTAACCATCACGGACGATTATAACTAACGCCAACGTGAAGCTTACTAATGTATCTCAACCGCTACGTTACGGAATTTACTGCATCGTACGTAGGACGCTAAAACTCATCACTGAACAACTACAATGCGGGATTTTCTGCATCGCAAATGTAGTGCTAAACTTTAGGCGACTACGAGCGGAATTCACTGCGTCGTTTTGTAGCGCTAACTAACAACTAATCGACTACGTGCGGAATTGTCTGCATCGCAATGTAGCGCTATACTTTTCTATAAACTGAGCGATTACGGACGGAATTCTCTGCGTCGTCATGTAACGCTAAATCTCATTAACTTATAAGGTATACACATGAGTTTTCATAATCAATTTCTTTAAGTGCAAAAGCACAAACTCAATAGTTTTATATCTTCTAAAAACTTTCTCATTTTATTCTCTTTTCATCCAACTCGTATCACTTTCTAGTAACATATGGATTCCATAAGAATCCATACGCTTAAACTTTAACTACATCATTAAATATCATCTTCAATTTCATTCATTACTTAACTATTACATTCATTTAACATAATCAAGAATTGACATAACAATTTAAAAAGCTATTAAGTAGCGAACCACTTACCTCAAGGCCGCGTCGCTCCATGTCAAGCGTCTCGACGAGGTTTCTGGACGCCGCTCATGCGCTCGTCACCTACACAACATGTTCTCATCATTGCTCACAACAAAACTCAATACTTAACTATACTTTAGAAATTCTCAACTATGACTATTTTCCTCTACATAGTTCCTAACTTGTTTCTAATTCAGCCGAGACTCTATAATCTCGATTTTTATGCAAAAGTTTCAGTTTTGGACCCCTAGGGATACCCCCACGTGGTCCGTTTACTTGATATAGGCCTAAAACGAAAAATCATATTTTTATTCAAACGGACAGCCCATAACAGAACAGGCGATAACATGCTGCTCGGGGCTCCGTTTTCTTTCGTTCTTTTTCCTACAGTTCACTTATCTCACGTTTTAGTCACACGTCAAATTTCATTGAAAAATACGATCGTTTGCTAAGTCAAATTTAAGGAAAACATCCGTTTTGGACACTTTCGGGAGCGTTTTAATGCCCGTTTAGTAAACTTTGTGTTTCGGATTAGCGACGCTAGATTTTCTTCTACAACTAAGCTTCATTTAACTAATAATGACTAACTAAACTCATTTCATGCCATAAAAATTGCATTAAGCTAGCCGTTTTACTTCTCAAAGCTCTAACGACACTATATTGTGCATAACTTGCACAATTTTTATCGGATTCGATCCATTCCAAAACTTATGATTTTCTATGGTTCCTACGTATCATTTGAGGTGTGGAACACCCACAAATAAACCAAATATGGTCAGGTCTCCTCTAGCTCAAATTTGAGCTCGGGAATCACTAATCTTGTTGAAACTACTCTTTTGAAGTTCTAAAACTTTTCTAACTCTTCTAACCCCTTTCTTGTGCTCAACTTGGGTTCTAAACCATCTAATTTCAAAGTCTAACTACTGCCCTTCAAGTCTCTAATACATACATAAATCTAACTTGGTCAATTAATTATTCAAATTTCACTCACAACTTTTATCATCAACTTAGAGTGCATGTATAACCATTTTCGGTTTCTACTTTGAGGGAGGATATAACAGCCCATTTACATCAATTTATGACAGTAATTACACTCAAAACTCATCATTGATGATTCTATAACAATCATATAAGATTCTATTAAGGTTTGAAGAGCAATCATCCAACAAATCAACAACAATTACACAAGCTGTCACCATTTTCTGTTTCAACAGAACATCAAAGAAAACCAAGCTGAAATCTTACTTGGTTCTTAGCTTAGGGAGTTGAGAAGAGTCTTGGAAGGAGGTTTGAGGGCTTGGAAGGCAACTTGGGTGGTGGTTCCTCCCCTTTCTTTCCTGGCTGACCAGCTTCCTCGCGATTGGCTCGCGGTTGTGCTCGTGGATCTGCTCGCGACCAGCTCACGTTTCTGCTCCGTTTCTCACGACCAGCAGCTGCTGGTGCTTCTTCTCCTTCGTGTCTCCTCCATCTCTTCTTCCTTTGCTGCCCAGCTTGCTGCAGTTCACGACCAAGAGTTTCTTCCCTCGCGAGCTGCTCTTGTGCGAGCTGTCCTGCGCGTCTGGTTCTGCTTCTGCTTCCACGTCTGAAATGTTTTGGTTCAGCTGCTGCCTTCTTGCTCGACCAGCTGCCCCTTAGTTTCCTTGCTTGCTGGTTGCTTCTCTTCTTCTCTTCTGGTTCTCCTCTCACGGCTCACATCTGAAATGCTCGCTGGTCTCTCTCTCTCTCTTGAAAGTTCTCTCGTTCTCTCGACTGAAAGGGGCTGAATTTGCTGTGATTTTGCTGAAACAATTTCAGCTAAGTGTTGGTATTTATACTAATCATTTCTTGTTATTTGCATCTTGCCCAAACTCTCTTTAATTTCACTTCCATCTCCTTTTCTTGAAGCTCTCTCACGGCAACACCCCTCTTGGTCTCCCGTGTCTCTTTCGTTTCTTATTTGATTTAATCGTTGTCTTGTTAGAATTTATTTTAATTGTCAAGCTTGTCTTATCAACCACTTGACGTTCTCATTTTAATTAAACTTCAATTAGATTTTCATGGATTAAAATCTTCAATTCCCTAACTTGAATCTTCATCGACACGTTATTAAACTTTTATAGTCGACGATTTTCGTCGTATTCTTAATTTAATATTTTCTGAGGCCATGACTATCAATTTATTAAATGTAGAGAGTTATATTATCTCCCTAACTTAGCTTCTAATACTGGGACTTTATAAGTCGAAGCTAGGGGTTTACAAATGTCTTTTAACCTAGGAAATTATTCAAATAATTCTTCTTATGAGATTGCTTAGGATCTACAAAGTAATATTAGCGTTGAGGCGTTGACTGTGTATTGGGCATCTCGTAAATAAAAGGATTTTAGTAAATATAGTTTCAGACGCTGACTGTGTACATGTTTGTTTACTTGAAAGATATTAGTCTCTAATCTACTGTGATTTGCCAGCTTAAGAGTTTGTTAGGCATTTGAGGTGGCATGAATCAGATTGTTTGATAACTCCTTTAAGATTTCTTCTGTGACAGCTGTATGAAATTTCAATAGTTTCTCACAAATTTGTACAATAGGGTTTTTCTCTTTATTTGCAATATCTTGTCCCTGCAGCCTGATGTATATCTTGGCTTTTCTTTTTTCATTCACTTATTTATTCTTTTCCTTATTTATTTTATCATTTTGTAACATGATCATCTGGCTATCTATCTTAAACTACTTTTGTTGTCAAGGTTTATTCATGAGCATTGCAGTCTTTCCAGCAGAAAGGCTTTTGGATCCAAAGGGATGTTGATGATCTAACTGATGAAGAGATTTATTATGAAAATTCTTCAAGAATTAACAGAAGCGTTGTCATCAGTGGTTTGTAGATGCCAACAGATCTGAAATATTCAATAAAAAGAAGCAAGCAATAGAAGGTGTTAACGACAAGATTGTTTCTGAGATGTCATATATAAATGTTTCTCCATGGTATAACATCTCTAATTTCCAGTCAGGTTTTTTACAATTTGCTGATCACCGATTTGAATCTGAGCCTATAAAGACTGTCAATCTGGTTGATAAGAGCATCTCTTCTATTGTAGGTGAAAGCTTGAATATTGCAAGAAAAGATCTTTAGGACCATTATAATGCCTTACTAGGTTTCTCTATGTCTCAGTTCCTTGAAGATCCTTCAAGTTTTTATTATGGTGGACTCAGAAAACTTAAAGTCAATCAAGTTAGAAAGTCTGCCAATGGAAATATCAGCTTCCATGGGGCACCTCTTTAGTAAGGGAGACAACACCATATCATTAGACTCAATAATAATAATTTGGATGAGAATGCTTTATCAATGGGCCTCTCTTATATAAATTTTGAGAACAGGGAAGAGAAGGATTGTATTTCAACAGGTTACAACTATAGCAGAAGAAATGATAATACTTTAATAATAGGTCAGTCCATTCTCGATGGGGATGCCGATTTTATATCAATAAGTCAGTTTTCTGAAAAGGGAGATAGCAATATCATGTCATTGGGTTCCAGTGATAACAAAGGGCATGAATTTCATTTTTTCAACGGGCCTCACCCTTAACATAGTTAATGAGAGTTTCATTCCAATTGGATTTTCCAAAGATAAAGCAAGTAATAATGTCATAGTAGCTGCTCCAACGAATGACAAGGCAGATTCTGACCTTACATCTAAGGAATCTAATCTACTCATGAAAAAGGGTTTTGTGGAGTTCTCTCTTTGGGTCAGAACTACAAAAATGTTGTGTAATAGAATATCTTTTGTAGGTTCTCAAACTAAAATTGAAACAAATCCCTCTAGGAATATCATTAGTGGCTATGATTTGTTGATGGCTGCTCAAAATTCTGCCCAAGCTGCAGAAGAACCAAGCCAGATAGATTTGGCTGAGTCAAGTATGGATTCAATTGTCAATAGCACTTTAGAAACAAATTCTAAAGCTGATATAGTTCCCAAGAATAAAGAGCCGGATACGACAGCTAAGAAGGCCCCTACAAACAACTTCCCTTCAAATGTCAAAAGTTTGTTATCAATTGGTATGTTTGATGGGGTTCCTGTGCAATATGTTTCTTAGACAAGAGATGTGCATTTTATTTACTGCAATAAATTTACTTCTTGTTTAAAAAGAATTTACACTTTTCTGTTAACCCTTTTGACACGAAATAACTTTACTGCCACAGAGAAGTCTTAAAGGAGCTATAAAAGGAGCTGGGTAAATGTGAGGTTGTAGTGACTGCGACTACAAGAAGGTAAGTAACTCATAATGTTTTGTGTTTGTTCAAGAAAGCAATTTATCTAATGTTCTGAGTTTCACAACATAACTGGTGATTGAAATTGTATATGCAGACTTTGAATGTGTATGAGTTTGAACGTCATGCTAAGTGCAAGACCAAACACCCTAACAATCGCATTTATTTTGGGAACGGAAAGACCATATATGCAACTGTTCATGAGCTAAAGAATACCCCTCAGGAGAAGCTATTTGATGCTATCCAAGATGTGGCTGGATCTCCACTCAATCAGAAAAACTTGCGCATCTAGAAAGGTAATGCAAGTACTGCCTTTTGAATCCAAGTAATACAACTTATTTGGGCAAAATAAGAGATCTCTTTTCTTCGTAGCATCATATCAACTGGCTACCCGTGAACTTCAGCGTATCCATGGGAAGAATGAGATCACCTTGCTATCTTCAGTTAAAAGACTCTTCCTTCAAAAAAGGTTTGTGAGGTTGGTTAACCTCTGGTTTGTTCATGGCAGCAGCTAGCTATTTAGTAGTAAATTATAAACCCATTACAAATTTCAATATTGATGGACACATAATTGACTTTGATTTTTAATTTAAGACTTCATTTATTCATTTTTTGAGGTTTGGACAATTACATCATCTCTTAAACATCTATGAATGCTTATGACTGAAGCACCGGAGGTGCCTTCTTTTTATTTATATCAATTATATTCCTTTTTAAACTTCTATGGAAGTCTATGATTTAGGCACTTGAGGTGCCTACTTTCTTTTTAATTTGTCAATTGTATCATCTCATAAATCTCTATGAATGTTAATGATTGACGCAACAAAGGTACCTTGTCTTTATTTGTGGTGGGGGATAAAGACCATTGTTTGAGCAGGTGGGCAAACGCTAGATTGATACAATTACTGTCATCTTTCACTTCTCAACCCTTCCCCTTTAAAAGAGTGCGACAAATGTATGTCTGGATTTTGTTTCTCTAACTGTTTGATAAACATGGAAGAGTTGTTACAAATTTCAGAGGGGACATAGAGTCATTTAGATTTATGCTAATATGGTCAATATGAAGGCACTGCTCTTATACTCTATATGTTGTACATATTCCCCCAACAAGCCTTGATGCCATTTATTAGGAAGCACAAAGTGAAAGTGTGCTTGATATCCATCACAAAGTAAATATATATATATATTATAAAAAAATAAGATGAATTCAATTATATAATATAAAAATTTACTTAAAAAACTTAAATTAGAGATAAACCATGACTGTCAGAGCAATAAAAGAAAAAATATTATTTAGAAAAATTGTTACTACTATATATCAATAGTCTCTCTAACCTCGAACCCCAATTACAAACAAAGGCTCAAACTCATTATCGAGCAGACCGAGCCTTAAGTTCATAATCGAGCTCTTTCGCATTCCCCTTCTAGGTATCTCACTACATTTTTGTATGCCTTCTAAACAAAAAATAAGCTCCTATTTATAACATAAGTTTATTTAGTCAAAATCCTTTAAAAGACAAGGCAATCAGAATTAGATTTGAATAAGGAATCCTGTAAGAAACCTATTTTCGCTCAAACTTGACCCTGTTGGCTTCTTAGGGCTCACGTCAGGGTGTCTAAAATCTTTTTTCAATGTCTTTGCAACGTTGGATCTCTTTTGAGTTGAGATATACCACGGTATCTTATTTTCCCAAGACATGTTATTTGGACTATTGCTAATAGGAAGAGTTGTATTTTTGTGGAGCTTCCGCTAGGGTTTCAACAGTTTCTTAGTATTGTGTCTTGTACATGCAAAAGATCCATTTCTATAATGTTAGGGTTCTTCATTTATATAGAATTAGCTCATTAAAACATATGAAAGACTAAAATTTTTTTCCCCTATTTTTCATTGGTCCTCATTAAATGTGTTATATTCAAATCAAAGTACAATTTTGATAACTTTCTTTTTAGAGTGAGTTTTTGCTTAATGTTGGATCTTTCTTATTACTGGAATTCAACACGTCTTAAAGAAACCTTAAGTTGTTGTACTTCTAGCTATTGTCCCTTTATGCTTTCAAGCTACCCCGTATGAGAGGTAGATAACTTGAGTTGCTCTTATTGTCTTATCGAAAATAGACTTTTTCATGCTTTTGCCATCACGGTATATGCTGACATTTCTTTAATTAATGAGTTTCATAATGCTTTATTCTCGATTTGGGCCTTTGAGTTTGTCAAACTTTTTGGCCTCACTAGGTCAATGGTTCAGTGCTATTTTTGGGCACAATATAAGCCTTCAGCTTTTAATGTGAGCTGGTCACCCTTAGTTGTAGAAGCTTAATCGTTTAAATTTCTACAAGCAGCTTATGTTAGTCAACAATTGTCATCCATCAACCAAAACCGTCACATCCTATTAATATCATTAGATCAACGACAATTATAAATGCTTTAGATCTAATAATTATAGTGGAGACTATGTGTAAGAGAAGAGGTGGACAACTTTTTCATTATTCTACAACCAAGATTTCTTTTCTCATACTATGTCCTCTCCAGTTCTCAGTTGGTTTCCTTCGTACGTTTGTTAGTTTAGCTCTCTTGTGATTATTTCCTATTTTTTGAATTGGTTTAAGAGGTGTGCATAATTTTCTCTAAACTTTTCTACTTTTATTGATCATGAGTTGAGTCATAAATCTTGTTGTGTTGTAATTTGTTCTTTATCTAACTTTTTTGAACCCGTTGCAGATTATGGCTCCAAAGTTCATTTTGAACATGACTCTCAAAAAAGAGGATTCTGAAGAGACTTTTAGTTTTGATGTTAGTCCACCATTTTCTTTTTTTGGCAACCCTTCAGCTACCTCTCATGCACATAAGATTTTGTTGGAAAAAAAGAGGGCAACCAAAAGACGAAGGCCTTTTAAATAGGGGGATGATTCTTCAGGGCCCTTATAACCTACACAAGCTCTTATTGTTAATACATCTTCTTATTTTAAGGATAAAGAGAAGACTGTTGTCTCTTCCTTAAACGAGGCTCCTCCTTCTCTAAATGTTCTTTTTGGTCTAGTTTGTTTGGACATCATGAATAGATTTAGGTCTTTGATAAGGAACTGTTATGAGTCCACTGCTTAAGTTGTAGAGACGCTCTTTAGGAAGCAACTAATGTGTTATGTGGTCCGCAATTCTTAATAGGTCTCGATGTTTAACTTCTCTCTCTTTCTTTTCTTTTTCTTGTTTTTTACCCATATTTCTTTTACTCATGGGCCGTCTTCTACGTTTGGTAACTATCATAAAAATAGCTTTGATAGTTCCAAGGAGCCTGCTTGATGTTGTTTCTTTTGCTTCCATAGATGGAATCAAGCCTCTCAACAGCAGACTTGGTCCTATTTTTTCAAGGTTTTCTTGTTACAAGCTAGTAGTTTATCTTATTTTTTTCAATGTTCTTATTTGATTTTTGTTGAACATTCAATTTCTATTAGCTCGCCTATTGATTGGGCTAAAATATGACACAATTTTATGCTCCATTTTCTATCTTTTGTGATGAATACTTGAGCAAATTATGAGTGTTTTAATGTTTCTCTAGTTATTTTGTGTAGGTGAATAAGTTTCACTTCGAGTGTTTTGGAGGTAATTCATGTCAAATTGGAAGAGTTTTGAAGCTTGAAGTGTTCAGATCCTGAGAGCACTCCAGTGGCCTATTCAGCGACCTCCAGTCCGAGACAGTCATGAGTTACACTGTTGGTTATAACTAGTGGTTGATAACTAGAAGTACTAACAACTTCCTCTATGAGATGCAACTCATGCTTTATCTAATGGCCTTTTCCCTTAGTTGTTTGCAATTTATATTGTTGGATGTAACTAGAGGTGCATCCAGTGGTAGATGGGCAAAATCGATTTTTCAACTTTATTGCAAACCCTAATTTTGGGAGGTTATAAAAAGAGTAATTGTTATAAGATTTTTGCAGCTTTAAGAGGCAAGAAATGAAACCCTTGTTCTCCTCTTTCAGCCTATAAAGCTCATCGACCATCCATGTCCATTTCATATTCTACATCAACACCATTATCATCCTCCACCATTTTTTAGAGTGAATATGTTGCAAGGGAGGGGAAAAGAAGGAATGGCTTAAGCTCTCGAGATGAGAGCTCCATGATGTAATGAATGATTATAACTAAACTTCTTTTTTATATTTGTCTTTATCCCCATCGTTATAAATATTGTACATAAACTTGTTGTAAATGCCTCCATTTTCGTTATAAGATTTTGGTTGGTATTCAGATCCGACCTATTGGTCTTTTAAAGCAAAAACAGTCAAATACACATTTTCAATCCTTTTAATAGAAAAACTTAACATAAACAAATTTACTAGTAATTAATTGGTTGAGAAAGAATTGATCCTCATCTTGCCAGCAATAGAGATGCAGCTGATTATAGTATGTTCTAAATCTTCATCCTGATTAAGACATTAAACAAATTAAAATCTTTAAAGATGTGCTTAATACCTGGAGTTGTTATCTTGATGTAAAATCATCAAAGTAGTTTAGAGCAAGATATGGTATCATGACCTCTTTATTCTTTATGAGTTGTATATATATAAAAATATATATTTTAATATTTTAAATTCAAGAAAATCAATGAAGGTAAGTTTCCTGGATTTTCTCATTATCCAAAAAGATATATGCTTTAGACTAAAGTTGATGTTCTTATTTTAACATTTTCTTTGTTTTTCCAAGGAACCAAACAAAATCTATAAATTCTGGTTAAATAAACACCCAAAGAAACAGAAAATTGAAAGCAACCAAGTAGAGACATTTTCAGTTTCAATCTCTCATGTTTCTTCTACTTTCACAAACCATTAGTAGACATAAACTACAAAATTCACATATCATAAAAATTTATCAATACACAAACGACACTAAAACCTTTAAAGAACTAAAATTTTGTGTTATAAAATTTCAGTATATTTAATTCATGTCATTTATTTTCTTCTATTATCTTGCAAACCAAACAAATAAAACTAATGTCAGTATCCAAGGTACTTCATCACAACTACGCAACCAAGACTAAAAACCCTTTTTCACTCTATGTTTTTAGCAACCAAGCACTAACATTGAATAAATTGAAACTATCGTTAGTGCATTCAATGTTTGTGTATGGTGCTAAGAAACTAGAGTGAAAAGGGTTTTTAGCCTTGATTACGTAATTATGATGACGTACTTGGATATTGAAATTAGTATTGTTTGTTTGGCTTGTGAAAATACAGAACAAATGAATGACATGAATAGAAATTTTGAAGGATGGATTGTTATAAAATTTCGGTATATTCAATTCATATCATTCATTTACTTTTGTTACCCCACAAACCAGGCAAAAAAATATTAATTTCAATATCGAAAGTACTTCATCACAACTATGCAACCAAGACTAAAAACTTTTTTCACTCTATTTTCTTAGCAACTAAAAAACAAACATTGAATATACTGAAATTAGTAAGGTTTTTAGTCTTGGTTGTATAGTTATGATGAAGTAACTTAGATACTGAAATTAGTATTGTTTGTTTGATTTGTGAGGAAACAGGAGAAAATGAATGATATGAATTGAAATTTCGAAGAACGGATTATTATAAAATTTCAGTATATTCAATTCATGTCATTCATTTTCTTCTTTTATCTCACAAGCCAAATAAACAATACTAATCTCAGTGTCCAAGGTTCTTCATCACAACTATGCAACCAAGATTAAAAACCATTTTAGCTCTAGTTTCTTAGCAGTCAAACACAAACATTAAATACATTAGAACTAATTTTAGTGTATTCAATGTTTGTGTTTGGTTGCTACGAAAATAGAGTGAAAAATGTTTTAGTCTTGGTTGCAATACTTGTGATGAAGTACCTTGAATACTAAAATTAATATTGTTTGTTGGTTGGTGAGACAATAGAAGAAAATAAATGGTATGACTTGAAATTTTGAAGAATGAATTATTATAAAAGTTCAATATATTCAATTCATGTCAATTATTTTCTTCTATTATCTCGCAAACTAAACAAAAAATGCTAAGTTTAGTATCTAAGGTACTTCATCAAAACTATACAACCAAAACTAAAAACTCTTTTCACTCTCACTACAAGAAATCAGCAATACAGCAACATGCAGAATGTGTTGCTAAAACATTTCATAACGCATACCCTTATGTACCGGAAGAGCATGTAACCAGAAAGTGTGCCCCTTTAGCAACGTTAATCTCACGTTGCTTTATACTATCAATAACATCATGTTGTATGTTGCCATAAAAATTATAGTAACATGCACTGCATGTTACAATATGAACTTTAAGTTTTCTTGATTGATTACAGCACTGCACAATGGTATGTAGTCATATATTTATAACAACTTTTATTGCATGTTGCTGTAGAGTATAACACAACATACAAAATATGTTGCAAAATCCTTTTTTTTTTTTTGGTTGAAATGAATGATTAGGCTATTGTACATAATTTTTAGAATGGATTAATATGATGTTGCATATATTTATAGATCATATCGATTACAATAATATTAATTTCAATTTGTAAAGAAATTAATGTATTTATTAATTTCATAATCCGTCACCAATTACACATATAATTTCATAAAATTACTTACATAACAAAGACTATACAAAATCCTATTATAGTATGTGATATACATACTTATAATTATTAATACACAAATGTACATATGTCACATAATCACAAAAACCTATGGTAACGGTACTACTCATGAACCCAAAATGCCAACAATTTCCACTTGAACCATGCTGTAGAAATGTTTGAACTCTCTAGGATTGGATGCATATTTATTCTTCAACCTCTACAAGCAATATGAGCAAATGACATAAGTTCAATACTAGAGGATACATGTAAACACAAAATATCATACTTTATGATTAGGGAAAAGATACATATTTTGACTAAATGTATGAATAAGGTGTAGATCAGCATTCAAATTCCCAACAAAGAATACCAAACACAACCCGTAAGAACTTGTTTTGATTGCACCATACAACTACCAAGAACAAATATATTCCACGAGTTATTTCAAAAATAGTAGCAATAAGAAAATATAACTTGTCAGCAGTGTTTACCATTGCAAGACATATAAAAAATATGTCTTAAGATAAGTGAATTGTATATCTAAATCGAGTGATAATGTTCAAAATATGCATGTCCTACTGTAATGTTACCACTAATATCTGACTTTACAAGGGCTAGGGTAGCTCCAAATTTATCTGAAATCAGAAGAAATAAGACTTAATCAACTTGTTTTAAAGTATAGAAAAAGAATGAGAAAAAAACTTGTTTATTGTACTTAACCATGAAGTTGGAATATTCTGTTCTTGCTTAAAAACAAGATCTTGTAAAGCAACATATATACATCATAACAAAACCAGTGACTGATGGGAACCTCCTGCAAAAGGGTTCATAAAAATACTATTTTTCAATCAACAAGCACATTAATAATAACTGTCTTATGGTTCCTGGACTTACTTTTAAATCACATATCCCACTATCCCACAAGCAACCAACGTGAAACTCCTAAGAAAAGGTTAACTTATTATCTTCATAATCAAATGTTAACCATCCAGCAAACAGGTTTAATCATAGGGGAAAGTAAAAACTAAGGAACAATCTTTCTAGGTACAAAAAGTTGAAGATTTATCCTTACTATGTTGATGGACTCAATATATATATATATATATATATATATATATTTCACCACCCATCTCAAAGCTTGAAAAAATATTTTGTGGTAGTTGACTTAAGCTTCAAAGATCTAAAAACTATAGTCACTTGCAAATCACAAAACTCATTAATCAATAAAATTCACTAAACACTTCAATTTATATAAAATGCCGATTAAAGGTCTTATAAAAAAAAAAAAAAAAATCTCTCTATAGTTAGAATTCCATATCAGTGGAGTACAAAATGTCAATAATTACTTAAAGCTTTCCAAGTGAATTCACTAACACATTCAGGCCTCTGACATAAATTCAATAGAAATAACAAACTTGCATCAGCTTAACAGACCCATCCGATCATATCAAATAAAACATACAAGTCAGCCATTAGTGAGGGGGAGAGAGAGAGATTTAGTAGCTTAGGAGGCACTCAATATGTAACACGTTTGCTGCAACTAACAAGCCAAAATCTCTAATAAAATAACTACAAAACAGAGAATGTGTGAAGAGGGAATTCATCCAATTATTCACCATTAATTTTATGGGTCAACTACTATGAGTCTATGTCATCTGCTGCAACACTAACTTGGTTTCTATTCTAATATCAATATATGTACATATATCAGTTCGTAAATATAATGCAGTAATATGGATGACTGACATTGAGTCACAACTAATTTGAATTTATAATTAAAACACAAACTTTCAAGTCTGTCGACGTTAAAATTCAGTCAACGTGAATTCAATACTCAGTACCTGCAATCAATGTGAGAAAACACAAAAATCAAGAAGAACACAATAAAGAACCAAGAACAACACAAGAAAAACAGAAGATTTTTAACGTTGTTCAGCGAGTGCGCCTACATCCACGACTGTCTCTCTAAAATTCTGCAGAGTGACAATATCTTATTGCTTGTATATCAGTTATAATGAGTTCAACTCCTATTTATAGGGGAAGAGTTGTTACAGATTAGGAAACATGAAAATAGGAAAAGAATTTCATAATAAATACACTTCCTAATCAGTTGGAGTAGAATCAGGAAACTGCTTCGAGTATCTCGAGATCACGTTGACTGAGTTTAAATTTGAATTAACTTCCGTTTATGGTGAGAGAATCACGATCAAATCGGGTAACTGCCATATCTGGAAGATTTGGTGTTAATTGTCCACTGGGCGAGCTATTCACTGCCTTGAGCGACCTCGTTGTTGAGTAGCGAGCTATGAATAGAGCGAACTGTATAATGTTAAGAACGATCTGTAGCCTGGCTGAGAAACGAGCTAACATATGCAAGCTGCGGAGCTCGTTCAGACGAGTTGTAGAACTCATTGGGCTTCGAGATGATAACTAGGCCTTGTTTGTTGGGCCTTTGCATTGGGTTGACTTAATGGGCTTTTACCAGCCCATTTAGCGAGTCTAAAAAATACACATAACATTAGCCCCCCAGCTCTCAGTTCGTTCTGCGAATTGGGAGCTCGAGCTCGCTGGTAAAAGCTGACTTCTTTGGTAAGCCAGTTTGAATTACTGTTTTTGCGCTCTTTCAAATGCTATCACATCGGTCTAACACGTGGTAATCATACAGGAGGTAACTGAATCGACACTAGCACGTCTCATGCACGCACATTTAATGCACACGTCTTTCAACTGACGGCTGCATGATTAAAAAGTCGTACCTCGCATTGCACCGTCAGATCCAAGGCGGTTACATAACATCCAAATCGAACGGCTAGAGCTCGAGCTCATCCACCTATATAAACTAGTGGAGCCTTTTCGTTTTCTTTTTTATCTGTCATTTTCTCTCAAAGCCTCCAGGTTTCTCAACGTTCTCATTGGTTCATCACAAAATCTTCACTTCCAGTCACCGTTTTTCACCATTTCATCAAAGATTCACAGTAAGTTTGTTCTCTGATCTCAGGTTCTCCATTCTTGGTTTATTTTTGTTGAGTTAGCGTTGCATTGCGCTTGCGTTTTGCTTTATGTTTGAATGAGTTTGAATACGTTGTGCTTTTGATGTTGAATATTTAGTGTTCTGGGTTTCTTGTTGAGCACGACTTTTCAGTTTCTGCTTGTTCGATTCTGTGGTTTGTTTGTTTACGAACTGATTACTGTTTGTGGCCCGTTATGTATGCGAATTATAAGATTATGCATTTGTAGACTACTAGCCCGTAGGTCGTTTCTTCGTAAGTTGAGCCCCCCACTGTAGGACCGATCTGCGAACTAGGAAACTTAGAAAATTTTTAGCATTTTAGTAATTTATTCTTTGCGACCTGACCATACCCCCTTTTGTATAGATGTCTTCAAGTAGAGCTCGTAGTGTCAGTGAAACAACTCAAAGAGGAGAAGGGTCAGCTAAAGCTTGAGTCGTTTCTGAAACAGCTCGTCGACTCGCAGAGAAGCAGCGAGCTGAAGAGGAGAGGGAAGCTCGCAAAACGTTTGTTCATCATTCGTCTTCAGTAGATCTTTTTGAGGTGCTGGGACTCGCTCTTCAATTCCATATCCCTAGAGGCTGTCATGCAATGGCACCTGTTCCAAAAAGCCATACAGCCTATCCTCCCTGGGGGTACATCGCTGTCAGCATCCAGCATCTGGAACATGGGCTAAGGTTCCCAATTCCTCCTTACTTGATCGAGCTCCTAAATACGGTCAAGCTCGCGCCATTCCAGTTGACTCCGAACTCATACTCGCAGCTGACCTCGTTAACCTTGGCTTTTCTCAGAAACAATCTTCCTCCCCTAATTCCAAAAATTATCCAACACCTCTACAACATCAAAGCCTTGAACGCTTCAAAGGATGGTAAGCGAGATGACATCCATTATCTTGCAGCTCACCAATCGGAGTACAAGAACCTCTTGCCCCAAGGAGGTGCGAAGGACAAATCCAACGTAGGGGCATACAAAACGAAATGGTTTTTTGTCTCATACCCTTCTCTTGCGGATCTTAAAAACTTCATTTTTATCCTGAACCCAAGTATGCAGAGAGGAATATTTAGCGAGCTAAATATATAAAATAATTTTTTTTTTTTTTAACATTTTGCTTTGCAGAACTGAAAATGGACAAATCCCCTCTCAGCAGCGAGGAGAAAAGGGCTCTCGAGGTGTTCGCGAACTCAGGTGGAGCGAGCGTCAGTAGCAAATTTGATACTGCTCTTCTACAAGCTCATGGCCTCGCTCCCCACGAAGATACTGGATTGATAGTGAAAATGACATATCGAGCCTGGAAGAGCTCGAGCTTCATTCCGTTCTCGAAATTTCTGTCGCAGAAGAAGGTGCACCTGTTTCTCAATCATCTCCAACTCCTGCCACCACCTTGCGAGCAGATACAACGGTTCCTGCTTCTAGCTCGTAGGCAGAAACTACAGCTCCTGCTCCAGTTTGGGCAGAAACGATTCCAGCTCGGGCAGCCTCTGTTGTACAAATAGATTCATCACCCTTTCCAAACTGTACAACTATTCTAGAGGCTCCATCGTCTGCTCCAGTAGATTCGGCCCATACTCTAACAATTCCAGCATCTGCTGAAGCAGCACCAACTCCAGCTCGTACCTCGCCAATAGGTGCATTACGAACAGCTATTCCTTCAGCTCCCTGTTCCTCCTCTGGACCAGCTCCAACTAAGAGGAAAAAACTTATTCTTCTGGAATTCTCTCCTGAGCGATCTGCCAAAGCTTCAACCTCTTCAGCTACTCCATCAAAGCGGTTTGCTGAAACCTCAGCCTCTCCAGCTGCTCCTTCAAAGCGTTCTAAGCGACATGCTAAAGCAAAAGCTCCTCCGGTCGTCACTCCTAACGAGGTGCTACCTTTTGAAGCAGTAGTAGATCTTCCCTAGATTCCAGCCCCCAGTTCGCAACCTGAAGCAAGGGACGTCCCATCTGAGGTCTCGCCCCATGAGACCCAAACTGGTACCAACAAGCGTAAAACAAAGAATTTGGCTAAACGCACCTCTATCATTAAACGCCATGCCTACAGGAGCGAAGAGCCTGAGGTCGCAGAGGCTGAGGAGACTCCATCGCCGACCATGCCAGACCCCAAAGACAGACCTGGGGGAAGGTACCTAAGCATCATTCTTGACAATTAGTCAAAAATCATGCTGAATCAAACGAGGACCTTAAAGAATAGGTCCCTCAGGGATACAGATCTGGATGATTACGTAACTAAACATGGCATGCTGGTATCTTATTCTTCCTTTATCTCCTGATTTATTTACTTTATCAAATATTAACTTGTGAAATTTCAGGCTGTTCTCGCATCAATAAAACGAAGGAGAGGAACTAGATATGCTGAAGATCGAATAATGAAGTTGGAGAGCGAGCTGGAGAAAGCTAGAAAGGAGTTAACGTCTTTAATTGAGGGAGCCCGAGATGGAAAAAAGTTCATGGAGGGCCATGAGGCAATGCTGGTTGCAGCGAACATAGCTAAACAGACAGCCGAGGAAGCTCTAGCGCGGTTAGAAGGTGATATCGAAACCACTAGGTCGCGTCTTACTGCCTTGCTACGCAATTATGAAGATGAACGTGACAAGGCAAAAGACGAATTGAACAAAGTGAGGGATGAGCTGAGGCAGTTTGAGCAGCAGGTCGAATTGGCTAATAAACAGGCTGAGCAAGTAGAGACTGTAACACAGCGGATTGAGGAGGTCGAGCAACGAGCTGGAATTACAGAGTAACAAGTCGAGGTGCTCGGGCAACGACTTGATGCAGCAGTGCAGCGGGCTGAGGCTGCTGAGCAACGGGTTGAAAAAGCTGAACACCGAGTTGAGGTGCTCAGACAGCAAGTGGGGGATGCCGTGCAGCGAGCTGAGGCCGTAGAGCAGAAAATGGGGAATGCGTTACAGCGAGCTGAGGCAGCCGAGCAACTAGCAGAGGCCGCGAATCAAGAAGTCGAGGTCGCTAAACGCCATGCAAATGACACCTTCAAAGAGTTGATGATTTTCAGAGAGAGATCTATTCAGGAAACGGAGGTGTAGATTGCTGAAGCTAGAGATGAGGCTGAGGAAAAAACGGACCTTAACTTTCTTTACACGCTATGGATGTCCCATCATGAAATGGATTTTTCTATCTTTAGGGAGGACGGACTCCGAGCTGTGGAGAAGTTCAAAGCGAAGATTGCCTCATCTTCAACCGCAACGGATGCAATCTCTTTATCAATGGAGATTCCTGGCACGACTTCTTAGGTCGAGCCCGCTGGTGACCTCAAGTTTTCTAGCACGTCTTCTTCTAGTGATGATTCCCTATTAGGCCCATATTCTCCAGCTCGAAACTTGTAGCTTATCTTTTTCTTTATATTTGTACTCTTTCAGCCTTCAATTTGTAAAACATTTTTTGAACTTAATAAAAATTCCTTTCATTACATCTTCTCTGTTGAATGTGTTTGAGTTATCGTATTTGCTTCAATACATTTCATGTTTTCATTTTATAATTCATAAGATTTCTTGCGAGCTAACTGCTATAACATAAACTTGCTCGAAATCTGATATAATAACTCAAGCAATCGCTTAATTCATCAGTTAATAAAATCTTGTAGTATAAGCGACTGATCAAAACCTTTTTCTACCACACTGGAGTGTTGACAAGCTATGTAGGGGTACGTAACCTCGTCTGCTTTTTAGGCTCTTTTTCATTTTACGAGCTATGCAGGGGTATGTAATCTCGCCTGCTTTTTAGGCTCTTTTTAATTTTAGCGAGCTATGCAGGGGTACGTAACCTCGCCTGCTTTTTAGGCTCCTTTTAATTTTAGCGAGCTTTGCAGGGGTATGTAACCTCGCCTGTTTTTTAGGCTCTTTTTAATTTTAGCAAGCTATGCAAGGGTACGTAACCTCGCCTGCTTTTTAGGTTCTTTTTAATTTTAGCGAGCTATGCAGGGGTACGTAACTTTGTCTGCTTTTTAGACTCTTTATATTTTTGGTGAGGCGGCGAGCTAATCAGCACGGAGCTCGTTAGTTTTGTATCTTAGTTTGAATTCACGAATTATCGAATAATCAGTATTGCGTTATGAGGGAATTGGAGTTTTCATTAATAAGATTGAGTTTATATGTAACAGATAAAGTTACTGATAATATGGTCGAAGATGCTCGACATTCCAAGCTCGAAGGACCTCAGCTCCATTCATGTTGGCCAAACGATATGCTCCATTTCCCAAGTTCGTTTTGACGATATAGGGTCTTTCTCAATTTGGGCCTAAAGACCCATCACTGGGTTTGCGAGTTCCAGGCAGAATGAGATGCAGTACCAAATCTCTCAACTTGAAGCTGCGAATTTGAGCATTTCTGTTATAATACCTCGCGATTCTTTGTTGATAAACAACTACTTTCAACATGGCTGTCTCCCTGACTTCTTCTAGCAAGTCTAAATTCGTAGCAAGTAGCTGATCATTATCATTTGGATTGAAGGTCGCTCTTCGTTGCGAGGTGACTTTTAACTCTGTTGGGATCATGGCCTCAGATCTATATACCATCGAGAAAGGTGTCTCGCCTGTAGTCCTGCGAGCTGTTGTTCTGTAAGCCCATAATACCTTCTGAAGCTCGTCTACCCACGCTCATTTCTTTGCTTCCAATTTCATCTTTAGGGTCTACTTTATAATTTTGTTCACAACTTCAACTTGGCCATTGGCTTGTGGATGATCCACTGCTGAGAAGTTTTTTATGATCTTCAGGTCGTTGTAGAACCTAAGAAACTGGTCGCTACTGAACTGGGTCTCATTGTCCGTCACGATCTGCTGTGGGACTCCGAATCTGTAAATAATATTATTCCACACAAAGTTTTCAATCTTTGTAGTGAAAATTTTAGCCAACTCCTTTGTTTTTGCCCACTTAGTGAAGTAATCAACTGCGACCACGACATGCTTGCATCTTCCACGAGTTGTCGGTAGAGGTTCGATCAGGTCCATTCCCTAGATTGCAAAGGGCCACGGGCTCACCATTTGTTGTAGATAGGCTGGTTGAGCTCGTGGGACCTAGGAGAACCTTTGGCACGTTTCACACTTTTTCACCAAGTCAATAGCATCCTGCTTCATTGTAGGCCAGTAGAAACCCTGTCGAAGTGCCTTTTTAGCTAAAGACAGCCCCTCAGCATGGTTTCCACAATGACCTTCATGTATTTGCCTCATTACCGCCTCACAATCTTGGTTATCTATGCATCTCAAAAGTGGGATGAAAACCCCTTCTTATATAGCACATCATCGTAGATGCAGTACCTGACTGCTCTAGCTCGCAAGCGCCGTGCTTCCAGCTTATCACTTGACAGCTTGTCATCCTGTAGATAATTCAAAATTAGACCCATCCAGGAATTAGGCTGCACAGTTATTACCATCATTGAGTTCTTCTCTTCTGTACTTGGAGCTGGTAGGAACTCCATTAGAATCGCCCCCAGGAAGTCAGTATCTCGAGTAGTTGCCAGGAGAGCCAGTGCATCTGTATGCGAGTTCTGAGCTCGCGAGATCTGCTTCACCTCGTATTTCTGAAAAGCATTTAGTATTTCATGAACTTTTTGGAGGTACATAGTCATTTTTTATCCTCGGGTCTGATACACCCCCAGTATGTGGCAAACCATTAGCTGCCAGTCGCTAAAGACTCTCAATCGTTCAGCTCGCATCTCCTTAGCCAAGCATAGTCTTGCAAGTAGTGCTTCATATTCCGCTTCATTATTTGTAACCTGGAAACCAAACCTCAATGAACAAATGATTTTGTGGCCTTCAGGACTGATCGATAGAATTCCAGCTTTAGCTTTCTGCTCGCTGGACGACCGATCAACATAAAGCTCCCAAGTCGTACCTTCAGAAGATTCAGCTTCATCATCCATAAGCTCTGTAAATTCTGCAATGAAGTCTACCAGAGCTTGAGCTTTGATAGCCGTCCTCGGTTTGTACTGAATGTCAAACTGTACGAGCTGCACTGCTCATTTTAACAAAAGACTTGAAGTGTCCGCTTTCTGTAGAACTTGCTTCAGTGGATATTGGGTGAGGACTTCAATCGTATGAGCTTGAAAATAAGGTCGCAGCTTCCTTGATGCGACCATTAGGCAGAAAGCGAGCTTCTCTATCTGTGAGTACCTGGTTTCAGCATTCTGTAATCTTTTACTCACATAATACACTGGAAGCTGCGTTTTCTTCTTTTCCCTCACCAAAGCAGAACTTAAACCCTGCTGTGACACTCCCAAGTACAGAATGAGCTTTTCCCCTTCTCTGAGCTTGGAGAGGAATGGAGCTCGTCTCATATATTCATTCAGCTCCTGAAAAGCTGCTTCACATTGCTCAGTCCACTCGAAGCTCTTTACCTTCTTCAAGACATCAAAGAATGGAATGCATTTATTTGTAGCTTTTGAGATGAACCAACTTAATGCTGCGACCTGGCCGTTGAGGCTTTGCACATCCTTCATCCTGGTAGGCGATCTTATATCAATCAATGCTCCGATCTTCTTAGGATTGGCTTTAATACCCCTACTGTTCACCATGAAACCTAGAAACTTCCGAGAAGCTACCCCGAATGCGCACTTATATGGATTCAACTTCATGGGGATCTGATTATAACCCGAGTATGCATCTATAAAACTCAGGAGCTCGTGTCCAGCTGTAGCATCCATGAGCTAGTCTATCCTTGGTAGGAAAAAATTATCTTTAGGGTACGCCTTATTCAAATTAGTGAAGTCGATGCAAGTTCTCCACTTCCCGTTCTTTTTCTTCACCAACAAGAGATTGGCGATCCAGATCGGATAGTAAGCTTCTCGGATAAACTTGTTGGCCAGCAGCTTATCTACCTCTTCCTTCAGTGCTAAGTAACGCTCCTCTATCATTGCCCTTCTTTTCTGGCGAACTGGTTTGTGATGAGGATCAATATTCAACCTGTGCGACATCACCTTTGGATCTATCCCCACTATGTCTTCGTGATTCCATGCAAACACATCCAAGTTCGCCTTTAGGAAGTTAGCGAGCTGGAATCTTAGTTCTGGAGCTAAACCTCTTCCTAGCTTCAAACATCTTTCAGGATCCACCTCGCTGACCTGAACGTCTTCCAATTCCTCAACTGGTCCAGTAGCTCGCTCTGCATCCATTTCGCGAGGATTAAGATCATGGCTGACCCATTTTTCAGTTATAACTCGTGGTTCGCCCCCTGAAACCACATTCACTTTCTTCCCTCTTACACCCATCTTTACTGCGTCCTCATAGCAGCGTTTGGCTAAGTGCTGCTCTCTCCGAACACATCTGACGCCACTGGAAGTTGGGAACTTCACTGTAAGAGTCCTGGTTGAAGTAACTGCATACAGGTCATTCAACGAAGGTCTTCCCAGGACCACATTGTATGTTTATAGACAATCAATAATCAAGAAATCTACCAACACAGTTACCTGGCGACCTGCCTCCCTCAGTGTAAGTGGCAACTTGATCTGGCCCACTGGTATAACATCTCCAGTGAAACTATAAAGAGGCTCTGGGGACGATCTCAGTTGCTCTGCTCCTAACCCCATCTGATTATAACAGTTTCTATATATCACATTCACCGAGCTCCCAGTATCAATCATGATGCCCCATACTTCCATGTTGGTGATTTTAGCTCGTATAACCAGTGCATCATTGTGTGGCCAAATCACACCTCTAGCATCCTCCTGAGTGAAAACAATCTCATCCAAGGTCGTCTTGGCTTTCTTGGCAGGTCCCTCCGACCTACTGACCTGAAAGGTATGATTTGCTTCTCGGACATATTTCTTATGCGACCTGTTTGAAGCACTTGCATATAGGAGCCACCATGAATTATAAAATAGTTCTTACCGTAGGCTCATGCTCCGGTTTGAGAACTCGCTATGGGCTGTTGCTGTGTTGGCTGCTGCTGTTGAGATCGTTGTTGTGGAAGAGTCGCGAGTCTGCATGTCTCGCCACATAATCTCTCAAGTGGCCCCTTCTGATAAACTTTTCAATGACGTCCTTCAACGCCCAATAATCCGAAGTGTTCTGCCCGGCCTTATTATGATAGACACAAAACTTACTCTTGTCTCTGTGCTGAACAGGGGCTCTTAAAGGGTAGGGCTTCCTAAAGTCTTCCATGTTCCTTTCTACTGTAAAGATCCTGTCTTGCGAGTCTGACAAGATGCTGTAACTTTCATAGCAACCTTGACGCTGAGGTCACTCATTCCTTGGCTCTCTCCTTGCCTTTTTTAGCAATCTGATTGTTTGAGCCACTGTTCCTACCTTCTTCGTTCTTATCATTGTTCATTTTTTTCGTTTGGCTGGAACTGTCCGCTTCATTCTTTTGGTTGGACTTCTTCAGGTCAAAGGTTTCTTCCCACCTGATCTCCTTTGCAGTTCGCTCGTAGAATTCTCCCAGATCTTTCACTAGGGACTTGTAAATGCTTTTATACAACTTCCCATCCTTATGCAGCCCAGCTGAGATCGTTGTCAGTATACTCTCGTATGATGGATTTTCAACATTTGCGACCTTGCGTCTAAACCTAGTGATATAATCTTTCAATGACTCACCCTGACGCTGAAAAATGGTAGCCAAGTGGCAGGATGGTGCGAGTTGCCTCATCAATGCCCTATACTGGCCAACGAACTTCTGCTGACACTCCTCCCAACGTCCTACGCTGCGAGCTGAGAGATTTTTGAACCATGTCCTTGGAATGTCCCCCAAAGTGGCCAGGAATACACAACACTTCACCATAGAGTTATCTATCTGCAAATCCATTTGAACATTAAACGCATCGAGGTGATCATAAGAGTCAGTATCCCCATTGTACTGCTGGATGCTAGGAACTTTAAATCTCGGGGGAAGAGATTACGTCTCAATTTCCTTTGTGAATAGGGTCCTTTCCCCGTAGTGCCTGTGTTACTCTAGCGCTCCAAGTCGCGCTCCAGGTCGCGCTCCAGGTCGCGCTTCTAGCTGCTAGGCCATCTGGATGAGCTCCTCTACTTATGGATCTTGGGGCTCATATCTCCTCCTGTGGTCGCGATTGGGGAAGGGTGCTCTGGGTCATATCTCTCGTCCTTTTCGAACGAGTCTCCAGGCTGATGGAATCTCGCATGTTGCTCATTCACTTCATCCACATACCGAGCTACAGCTCGGACTCTATCATGCCCAACTTCTACCCTCCGGCTTCCATCTTGGCTCAACCTTACTACTAGGCTAGCTGGGCACGCGACTTCCCTTTATTCGCGAACAGGGTGGCCTCCAGCTCTAAAGTGCGCATTAGAGGAACGAGCTGAGCCGGCAGGTCATGACATTTCCCTTGCTGGCCTTTGAGGCATATACATTGCTTCATGCTGCTGAGGCACGTGCCTTGGAACCTCGACCTCAACCCTAGGTGCGTTCTGCATCTGAGCCTGCACCAACATATTGACAACCTCTATAAGCTGTCTAATCGTGTTCTCCAACGCTTCTTGTCATTGATGCCACACATGCTGCTATTCAGCTATTGGGGCAATTGGAACCGGTTGATGAGGAGGTAGATGGGGAATGCCTGCTGCAGCACTGATTGCCTGGCCATGGGACGTACCTGCTACATGCATAGGTGCGTCCTGCACAGGCTGCATGTTCTGTTGAGACTGGTTCATGTGGCTCTCCGCCTAGTCATCATCTCCAAAGTACCTGTTTGATTTGGTCCTTACCATGTTGTCAGAAATCGATGAATTGAGATGAAAAAGATTGCAGTTTGGGCACTCCTTCTAGTGCCAAAATGTTGACGTTAAAATCCAGTCAATGAGAATTCAATGTCCAGTATCTGCAATCAATGTGAGAAAACACAAAAATCGAGAAGAACACAATAAAGAACCAAGAACAACACAAGAAAAATAGGAGATTTTTAACGTGGTTCAGCGAGTACGCTTACGTCCATGACTGTCTCTCTAAAATTCTGCAGGGTGACAGTATCTTATTGCTTGTATATCGGTTACAATGAGTTCAACCCCTATTTATAGGGGAAGAGTTGTTACAGATTAGGAAGCATTAAAATAGGAAAAGAATTTCATAATAAATACACTGCCTAATCAGTTAGAGCAGAATCAGAAAACTGATCCGAGTATCTCGAGATGACGTTGACTGAGTTTAAATTTTAATTAACTTCCGTTTTTAGTGAGAGAATCACGATCAAATCGGGTAACTGACATATCTGGAAGATTTGGTGTTAACTGTCCACTGGGCGAGCTATTCACTGTCTTGAACGACCTCGAGTTGGACCTCGCCGAGCAGCGAGCTATAAATAGAGCGAACTGCATAATGTTAACAGCAATCTGTAGCCTGGCTGAGAAACGAGCTGACATATGCGAGTTGCGGAGCTCGTTCAGACAAACTATAGAACTCATTGGGCTTGGAGATGATAACTGGGCCTTGTCTGCTGGGTCTTTATATTTGGTTAACTTAATGGGCTTTTATTGGGCTTTTACCAGCCCATTTGACAAGTCCGGAAAATACACATAACAAAGTTCTTATCATTTTGATGTATCTAATAAATACGAGGTGTTTCACTTTATCTTTTTACTTTATTGTATGTAGAATAAGTTTGATAATAATTTTAACATAGAGAGAAAGTAATTTAATTTTTGAAGCTTAGAGATAGAGTTTCATCATTAGAGTTTGGGATTTAATGGTCTGTAGTGTAAGCTGTCTAAAGAAAATTAAAATAATGAAACGTTTAAATTCCACCCTCAACAATATAGTTACAAAAAACAGCCCAATAGAGCATCACATTAACAAAGGAAATCAGAAGAGAGAGAGAGAGATCAGATCTCTTTTTGCAACCAAAAAGAGAGAGAGAGAGATAAAGATAAATTTTCAACTGTCAGATAGTAAACAACAACTATCCAACTATCTATCAGACATTCTGTCGAATAGGTAGCATTCCAGGTTTCCAGTGTAAATTTTCAACTTAAAACCACAAAAAAAAAAAAAAAAAACATATACACATACACACAAAACAAATTGATGTGAAACAGAGCGAGAAAGAGAAAAAGAACCTATTATATGAAGAAGCTGTTATACAACCATAATATGTTTGAGAGCACCTTCAAACTTCAACCCACATTGAGCAGTTCCTCTGTTATCTAATTGTAAACAATAATAAATCAAACAACAATCAAGGGATGCTTGCAAGAACTTTAAAGAAACTGAAAGATATTATAAATTGACACCTCAATTCAAAAATCATATTCGATATATTTCTACTCTCTAACTTTTTCTAGTACTCTGCCTCCTTTTTTAAGATTAAAATAAAGCTAAAAAATCATGAGTTTGGGATTAGAATCAGAGGAAGATTGAGAAGGTGTTGAGAATGTTTGAGAGTTAAAGGTAGAGGAAGAGACTGGCAGTAGTGGCAATGAAGTGGAGGAAGAGACTGGTAGTGAGGGTGAAGGGTGCGTGTCGGCTGAGAGGCAAAAGTGAGGGTTAGGGATTTTTTTTGTTTCCTTGATATTTTCTTTTTCTTTTTTCAATTAAAGAAATTAAAAATACTTCATTTTGCAGCAGTGTTTCATCGGCAAGTCGTGGTACATGCTATAATAGCAACATTATCTACAAAATAAGTAGCTGAATGTGTCATCTTATAGGCAACGTAAATTGCATGTAGCCGTCTGTAACTTCTACGATACACATTTTTTGCGTGTTGTATTACATGATTACGACAACATAAAGCGTATGTACGTTGCTATGTAAATGTCGCCATTTTGTTGTTTTCTTGTCATGTCTATTTTCTTAGCATAAAAACTTTTTTCACTTTATTTTTTTAGCAATCAAACACAAACATTGAACATACTGAAATTGATTTTTTGTATATTTAATGTTTGTGTTTTGTTGCTAAAAAAATATAGTGAAAAAGAGTTTTTAGTCTTGGTTATATAATTATGATGAAGCACCTTGCATACTAAAATTAGTATTATTTATTGGTTTGTGAGAAAAAATAAAAAAAATGAATGATGTGAATTAAAATTTTGAAAAACGGATTGTTATAAAATGTCAATATATTCAATTCATGTCATTCATTTTCTTTTATTATCTTGCAAACCAAACAAATAATACTAAGTTTAGCATCCAAAGTACTTCATCACAACTATGCAATCAAGACTAAAAACTTTTCTCACTCAACTTTCTTAGTAACCAAACACAAACATTGAATATATTGTAATAAAATAGAGTGAAAAGGGTTTTTAGTCTTGCTTGCATCATTGTGATGAAGTTTTTTGGATACTGAAATTAGTATTATTTGTTGGTTTGTGAGAAAACAAAAAAAAATGAATGAGATGAATTGAAATTTTGAATAAGCAGATTATTATAAAATTCAGTATATTTAATTTATGTCATTCATTTTCTTCTGTTTTCTCACAAATTAAACAAACAATACTAAATTTAGTATCCAAGATACTTCATCACAATTATGCAACCAAGACTAAAACCATTTTCACTCTATTTTCTTGGCTATTGAACACAAACATTAAAGAAATTAGAAAATCATAAGAGTTTCTTTTCCATTAATTATTTCATATTGATTGGAATCAACAAAAATCAAATAGATAAAGGAAAGAAATAGATGAAGCAAAGAAAAAAAAATGGAGATACTATGTACATGCGACTTCCCCCTACATATTTTATACTTTCCCCTATAAAAAAGCTTGCAATGCCAACCCTGTTTGTAATTCCATCAATCATTTGTCTATCAAACAAATAAGTTAGTTCAGCTAATTCTCCTATCCATTTAATTAAAGATAGCGCGTAAAAAGTATCTAAATAAGCACGATTATAGGACCAATTCCTTTTCACTTTATTTTCTTAGCTATTGAACACAAACATTGAATCTTCAATATTTGTGTCCCGTAGCTAAGAAAATAAAGTGAAAAGGGTTTTTATCTTTGTTGCATAGTTGTGATGAAGTATCTTGAATACTAAATTTAGTATTGCTTGTTTAATTTGTGAGAAAACAAAAGAAAATGAATGACATGAATTGAATATACTGAAATGTGATAATAATCAATTATTCAAAATTTCAGTCTTGAAGGGATTTCATGTCATTTGCGTATTGAGGAATTTGTCTAATGTGTGAATTTTATAGTTTTCTATCTAGTAATGGATTGTGAAAGTAGAAGAAAAATGAAAGACTAGAACTGAAAAATGTCTCTGTATGGTTGCTTTCAATTTCCTATTTCTTTGGGTGGTGTATTTAACTACAATTTCTAGATTCTGTTTGATTCTTGGAAAAAAACAAAGAAAATATAAAAATAGAACATAAACTTTGTTCTTAAATATATATCTTTTAGGATGATGAGAAAATGTAGGAATCCAAAACTTCTCTTCATTGATTTTCTTGAATTTTAAAAAAACTTTTACAGCTTACAAAGAATGAAGATGTCATGATATCATATCTTGCTCTAATCTGCATCAAGCGAACAACTCTAGCTATTAATTACATCTTCTAAAAACCCTTTTGAAATTAACATTTTAATTGTTATCGAAAATGTTTGTTGATTTGAATTTGTTTAATGTCTTAATTAGGATGAAGATTTAGTACCTGCCGTAATCAACTATATCTCTATTGCTGGCAAGATGAGGGGCGATTCCTTCTCAATCAATCAATTAATGATAAATTTTTTAATCATCAGTTTTTTTGTTAAAAGGATTGAAAATATGTATTTACACTGTTTCTATTTTGAAAGACCAATAGGCCGAATCTGAATATCAACCAAAAGCTTATAATTCAACCATAACAGTTACTCTCCTCTTTCACCTCTTAACCCTTTCCCTTTAAAACAGTGCAACAAATGTATGTCTAGATTTTGTTTGTCTAACTATTTGATAAACATGGAAAATTTATTATAAAGTTCAGAGGAGACATAGAGTCATTTAGATTTATGCCAATAAGGTTAATATGAGGGCACTGCTCTTATACTTTATATGTTGTACATGTTCCCCCAACAAGTCTTAATACCATTTATTGGGGAAACATTATGTGGAAGTATTGCTATTATCCATCACAAAGCAAATAGATATACATATAAATAATTCAGAA
This sequence comes from Litchi chinensis, assembly GCA_019925255.1. Lineage (NCBI taxonomy): Eukaryota > Viridiplantae > Streptophyta > Magnoliopsida > Sapindales > Sapindaceae > Litchi > Litchi chinensis. The sequence continues at coordinate 27,733,662 of CM034463.1, read as the reverse complement.
AAATAAGATGAATTTAATCACAAAACATAAAAATTTATGTGGAAAACCTAAACTGGAGATAAATCATGACTGTTAAGACAATAAAAGAAAAAATATTATGTAGAAAAATTGTATATATCAATAGTCTCTCTAACCTCAAACCCCAATTACAACAAAGGCCCAAACTCATTATTGACTATATCGAGCCTCAAGTTCAAAACTAAGGTCCTCAACTTTATCTTTCTAGGTGTCTCCCTATGTCTTTGTATGCCTTCTAAACAAAGAATAACACCATATTTATAATATGAGTTTATTTAGTCACAAAGTAATCCAAAATCTTTCATAAGACAAAGCAATCATAATCCGACTTAAAGAAGGAATCTTGTAAGAAACCTATTTTCGCTCAAACTAGACCTTGTTGGCTTCTTAGGGCTCACATCAAAGTATCCAAAATCTTTTTTCGGTGCCATTTGCAACATCAAGTCTCTCTTCAGTTAGGATTTCCAACGGTATTTTATTTGCCCAAAACATATCGTTTAGACTACGTTTGCATCAATTAAAGTTTTCCTTAGGAGTTCTGGTCACAATTCTAACAAACCACACCTTGACTAGAATCCCCTAAACTTTCGTCCCTTTGTTGATGGTAATGACTCCCTACACCTACATAGTTAGCTTAAGTTTATCGAGCAAGTGTGTCATATCTTTTTAGGGTTGTGCACTGCACCTTTTTTTTTTTTTTCTTCAATTAGATTTTATCATATTGAAAAAGGATTTCTTATTCAAATCAAAATTTGATTTGAATAAGGAATCCTGTAAGAAACCTATTTTCGCTCAAACTTGACCCTATTGGCTTCTTAGGGCTCATGTTAAAGCATCCAAAATTTATTTTTGGTGTTGTTTGCAACATTAGGTCTCTCTTGAGTTAAGATTTCCAACGGTATCTTATTTGTCCAAAACAAGTCGTTTAGACTACGTTTGCATCAATTAAAGTTTGCTTATGAATTTTGGTCACAATTCTAACAAACCACACCTTGACTAGAATTCCCTAAACATTCATCCCTTCATTGATGGTAATGACTCTCTACACCTAGATAGTTAACTTAGTTGAAGTTTCTAATGTGTCATCTCTTTTTAGGGTTTTGTGCACTGCTTCTTTTTATTTTTTTATCCTATTTTATACCATTGGGTTTTACTAACAATGCTCTTAATAAGTCAGTCCTTAAAGTACATCCAAGTACCATTAGATCTAGTAAATCTTCATATGCATTTGTTTTCTTAAAGTCAAATCAATTTATATTCTTTGTAGATTTTTATCTCATTGGGTTTTGACTATCAAAATTCAAATGCAATATAATGGTGTCATTCAAGGAGTAATGTTGTAAAGTTGATAAATTCCACCATTATTTAATTATTAAAGTGGGAGCAAAGTCAACTTGGCTTTGATTGTCTAATAGCAAAGCCGACATGTACCAACTAACTATAGCACGTATTAATAAATGAGCTTTCTGCTAAAGTTATAGACCAAAAATGAGTAATTTTGTGCTTTTCTCCTCTTCACTTTTTGTCTTTCTTCTCTCCACTCTTTCTTTCTATGCTACATAGTTTGTAAATATTAGACGCATATATACGGTCGTATTTTGACCGTATGATTTTTTTTCTTATATAATGCATACAGTACAGATTAAGACAACCGTATATACACATATCGATCAAGTCGGGTAAATTAAAAAAAAAAAAAAAAAGTCCAATGGCTTTTAGATTTTATTTCCAGCAACCTCACTCACAGTAAAAAACTTTCTCTTTCTAGAAACCAACAAACCAACCTTACCCCTCTCTTCTTTGACAAACATTAGCACTAAACCCCTAACTAAGCCCACCTTAATCATAGACATCCTAGAGAAGAGAGGGACACAGGAATAAGTGATGAGAGAGGAAAGAGGAGAGAAAGGGAAAAAGAGAGACCAAAGAGTGGGATCGGAGAGAGAAATACTCAAGTCTTTGTTGCTTCTCATGCTTAAGTATTGCTATTCAAGACACTTAACTCTTTTCTTCTTCATTCTCATGGCTAGCCCACCTATTTATTTCTTCTAATTGATATTGCTTGCATGTCTAAGGGCTCACACTTGTCCTTTTATACTTAAAAAATTTTTAAAAAATTTGGCACTTTGTTTGCCAACACATATACTTGTTTCTTCTTCTAATTTCAATGTTAAAAATATAAAAAAAATATTTATTTTTTAATATAATGAAGTAAATATTAAAAAACCAAAAAATAAATAGAATAAATAATAAATATTAGAAATAAATTTTTTTAATACAAAATAAATATTAAAAAATTAGCGTTTTAGTTTTTTATTAAACCATTTTCGATCAATATGCCTGTATAAATTGTATCGGATGTGCCATACCATATCATGAGGGGGTACTCATACCGTACCGTACCACATACTTATGGACCTTGTTGTGCTATTCTTACTTTAACTTTATTTTTTATTTCTTTGTTTTATAACAACGTGTAATTTAATAATTATATATATGTACACACAAAAATAAAAAAAGAATTTGGTGGGAAATGGATAAATGGGTATGGGATGATTTCCCTATGCCTATATCCATTTGCACATGGGTATTGAATTTACCCCAAACTCACTCGTATCCAAAAATCTCCAATAAGTTTCACCCATTGGGTTTTTTTTTTTTTTTTTGTGTAATATTTGATTTTTTATCACTGTACTGTAGATCTAATTAATTTCATGTATATTTCTTTTTCCATATTTATTTTTAATCACTGTACTGTACATCTAATTAATTTCATATATATATATTTTCTCATAGTTGATTGGCTTTCTAACTTAAGTAATTAGATAATATTTTGGATATTTCTTCATAAAAACAATAGAAAAATAAGCAAACAAACAAGCTAAAAGTCAATAAAGAACACACTTGTATAAATTACACGATTCAAAGTTTTCCATGGGAAACCTCAGAGAACTTGATCTATAGCGAAAACCAATTCTAATTTTTTTTTAGATGTCAAACAGATTCATATGTTGTCCATCTATACGATCACATCCAAGGCAACAGAGCGATCCTGGTCGGAAACATGTGTCTTATGATCACTGATTTTAGCCATTTCCTGATCATCAATTGATACCCTGTTATCACTGCGTGAATCTGATGGTGGTTGATCCTTGCTCTTTCCCCATAGAACCATGTATAAGCCAATGACAATGACAACTGCTCCGGTAATCCTATAATTACATACAATTTAGTGGCTTATATACACAAGTCCAGTACTAACATAAACAAATATTGAAAAGGAAAAAGAAAACATATTAACGTATATACCCAAATTATTTACTTTCGGGAGAACAACTGGGGACTTATCCTATACAATAAAATTTGAAATTCTTTGTAATCGTTTGTTAAAGTTCTTTAGAAATTGGTTTTGAAATACGTGAAATTCACAAAAAAAATAAAAAAATCCTATGTATCAAAAGTTTTATTTGATGTTCCTGAAACTTGTCTTTCTGTATTAAAATATATATTTATGTCTTAAACATATAATTAATATAATGTACAAAGTTTGTGCAAGTTGCAGAGAGAAAATGACACCCACCTTCCCACGTACATAATTTCTGATAATAAAAAAGAGCTCAAAATAGCCACAATGACCATGTTTAAAGGATTGAAAGCAGTCACAAAAACAGGTCCTTTACTCTTCATTATCACACCCTGAACATAATAAGCAATTCCTGAGCAGATCACTCCCTGCATTATTCAAACATTCGTATCAAATTCTTTTATGAAAATAAAAATATTGCAAAAAGTAGATTGAGAATTCCCATAGTGGGTCAAAATCAAATTCTAGGAGAGGATTGACAAAGTCTAGAATAAATTTCTTTTATGAATTTATAAGCTATCCAAATCCACTCAATATAGTGGATATATATATATATATATATTGGGATATTATGAAAAACTCCCCAAAAAGTAAATTAATCATGATTAACCTCTGATTTTTTTTTATTAGGTAAACCACCTCCTATCGTATAAAAAACCCAACCGTTGTTAAAATTTGAGGGCAAAATGGTAATCTAATAAAACAATTATAATTTTAAAATAAGGAAATAGATAAAAAAATTATAAAATTAAAATAATTGAAATTAAAATAATTTAAAATTTGTAAGAAACTAAAAGAAAAAGTAATATTTTATTTAAAAATTAATAATATTAAAAAAAATTAAAATAATTTCCACTATCCATCAACATGATGGACGGTGAACATCATCTAAAAATTTTAAAAGTTTTTTTAAATTTTAAAAAAATATTTTTTAATTAAACATATTTTTTAAGGGTGGAGATCCAATCTCCAATCTTTACATTGGATCATTCAGATTAGATCTCCACCTTCGAATGATTGCATGAACATCATCAACAGAAACTAAGCAACTCATTCATCTTCATCAAAAAATTAAAAAAAAAAAAAAAACCATTCATCAACCTTTAACCAATATACTAGAACATTAACAAAATATCATCCTCAATCTATCGTCATCAACATTAACCCATCATCAACAACATCATCCCATCAATCCACCATCATCAACACATCTTAAGAAAAAAATTTTAAAAAAAATTCAAACATCTGGATTCGTCAAACCTAGTAGAATATAGGTTCGTCAAACCGAGATTCGATTGGGTTCATGATGAACCCAGTCGAATCTGGGCTTTGAGTTTGAACCCAAATTCGATGGGTTCATAACGAACCCAAACCTAGATGCCCAAAAGAAAAGGAAGAAGAAGAAGAAGAAGAAGTAAAGAACTGGAGAGAAAAACGGTGTGAATGTGATTTTTATTTTTTTAGTTTTTTTAATGAAAAATTATTAAAAAAAAAAACATTTTTAAATTATGTCGATGGATGGCGGAAATCATTTTAAATTTTTTTTGAAAATATTATTTTTATTTTCAAATTTTCTATTATTTTTTATTTAATAAATTAATTTGAAGCACATTTTAGTCAATTATGTAAATTTAAAAGGTATGATGGAGATTTTATAGAATCTTGATAAGAGTATTTTAATCATTTCATGGATTTGGATGGAAAATGTTAACATTTTAGATGAAAAGTTAACGGTAGAGGACGGTGTATCTAATAAAAAAATAAAAAATTGAGAGCTAATCACGATTAATTTGCTTCTCGGGGGGTTGTTCATAATATCTCTTTAATATTTCAAGTATTAGAATTTCTTTTTAAAAAATCCTTAGGCTTGAAATGCATTTTTAATATAATATAATATAATATAATATGTATGTATGTATGTTTGTATGTATATGTATATATTAATTTATACATTTGTATCTTTTAATATTTCAAGTATTGGAATTTCTTTTAATATATATATTAAAATAAATTCTAATACTTGAAATATTAAAAGATGCGAATGTATAAATTAATATATATATATGTATATATGTATGTATGTATGTATACAATACTTGAAATATTAAAAGATGTAAATGTATAAATTAATATATATATGTATGTATGTATATAATACTTGAAGTATTAAAAGATGCAAATGTATAAATTAATATATACATATATATATACATGTGTGTATGTGTATGTATGTATGTATGCATACTTACACTGTAAACAGCGGCTAACAAACAAGAGTCTAAGTGAATAGCCCAAACAGAAGGATTTCGATATTCTTTGATTAGAGCAAAAACTAAGCCTTCAATGGCACCCATCAAGCATATCAAAGCCGTGAGAGACAGCTCCTTTGGATAAGATTTCAACGTATTTGCCTGTCAAAACCCCACCCCCCCAAAAAAAAAAAAAAAATTCCTAACATCAGAACTAAATTTCAACACATACATATAATTAATATGCATGCCTAAAATGTTTTGGTTTATTTACCTTTGTTGTGCAGTACACAAAACATTAAATAACCTGTTTCAATTAAGTGATATATTATTATTCGATCCAAGCTTTGATTTTTGTATAAAAAAATTATAAAAATAAATAAATCTTTCTGGCCTATATTTATATATATATAACAGACTAATTAAATTTGTAACTTAAAATTTTAATTTTAATATCCAGTCATTCATTTTCATTTAATTTGTAAGAATTGAAATTTGATGCCACCTCAACAACTATTTTTTACATGAAAATTATAATGGTGATAATGATGAATGACTTTGATACAAATAATGAAGACAAAATTGTGAATGATAATGTCTATAAATCATATTATTCATGTTCAATATTAGAGTATTAAATGACAATTCATTTTACTTGTAGAATAACAAAACCAGCCCAGCAAAAGCAGCCAGTTACGATCATTAGAGCACCCTTGATTGGTTGTTGTTGTACAATTGAAGTGCTAATTGCATGGGTCGAATCTTCTGGTCTAGTCCAAGGCAAATCCACCACTGTTCCTTTAAATAAAGTCATTACCATTGCTCCTCCAACTGTGATTATAGTCCCCAGTATCTTTGCCTGACTGTGTATTTTCCTGATATTAACCTTCTCAAACCTGCAGATTCAATCATTCGCCATTTTAAGATCAATAACCTTTTGTTATAAAACAATGTAACAATTTCAATTTTTTTTTTTTTTAATAATAATCCAAGTTTAACAAATTTGAAAAAGGTTTATGACAAATGCCAAAACTTGACAGTTAAAAGTTTATACCTGAAGATCCAAGCTAGTATAAATGCAAAGGCAGGAAGGATGTTGCACATGGCTGCTGTGAATGTTGCTGTGGTAAGTTTCATGCCTGTATAGTACAAGTTTTGATCAACTGTGGGCCTGTACAAATATTAATAAAACACTAATTAATACAATTAAGAATATAATACAATTTATTACCATTAATAAATAAACTTATAATTTTTGAAGATTATGATATACAAATTGATGCTTATTAATACTTAAGAGTACTAGTATATATATACTCACTCCAATAGTCCGAGCAAAGCTATCTTGAAGAAAATGGTATATGTCATCTTTGGCCTTGTTTTCCTGTTGAATATATGTCACATTCAAGTGTGATTGGTTATGAAGTGAATTTTAATATAAAAATAATAATAAATAATTCTGTCTGTATTTTAATCAAATATTAGTGACTATCATTGAAATTTATATCCAATATAAACATTCAATAATATTTTAATGTTTACCCAATATAAACATTCAATAATGTATGTGTGCTGGCGAAGCCACATTAGCCTAGGGGACCAAATTTTTTTGTTATTTGAACTTTTTCACTAATATTTTTGACAAATTTTTTAAAGTAGCCCCCAAAGTGATGGAGCTGGCTTCACCAGTTCACATCTACGTATATTATATAGTATATAAAAGTTCGTCATGCAGTATATATACAGATATTTGTCATGCAGTATATATACAGATATACTGTGTATATCTGTATATATACTGTATGCAGCGCTGGCTTCACCTCTACATATACAGATATTTAGCATATAATATGGAGGAGAGATTGAGAGAGAGAGAGAGAGAGAGAGAGAGAGAGAGATAACAAACCTATCAAAAACAAAAGCAAAAGGAGCAATGACAACGAAGGCAATAAGATGGCGATAAACAACCAAAACATGTTGGTTCATGCCCCTGTCCAAAGCAAACTTGGAAATTATGGACATTCCTGAATATCCGAACTGCAGTAAAACCACAGCCAGATATGGCTTTGCTTTATTATATATAGCTGCCCATGACTCCATAGACATCTATTATCTCTTCTCTCTCTCTGTCTCTCAAGAAACTTCAGGTTACTTATGAGCAAAATGAAGTAGAGGAGGCACTTGCTTTTATAAAGACTTCTTTCGTTTTAATATAATATATTCTAAAACTTTTCATTGGTATGTAAATACAAAATCAACACGTCTTCTTTTATTGTCAAGTCTAGGGACTCCACTAACGAGCTATGCGTGAAATGGAAACTAACTCATACTAGCTCATGAATAAGCCCGCTAATTAGCTTAATATCCTAAAAAAGGAAACCGCATTTCAATCACCAGTGATGTTTGACAATGGACCTACCAGGTGACGCAACAGTCACAAGGAAAAGGAGGGCCATTGCACCAAGTTAACTTCTCTGTGTGTTTATCATGTGAGGTTTGCTTGAACGTAAACACTATCAGGATTGTAATTCATAGTTTGTTTTGCTGTTGTCTGTTTTTATTGCTGTTTGTTGCTGTATATTAATATTTTAATATATTGATAAAATTAATTCGTGGATGCATGCATGCCTTACTTGCATGTCCTGGATGGATTGTCTAATAAGATTTGTTGGTTTTTCTTTCTTTTTGAAAGGAAGAAAAAACTGACAAGAGTTAAAAAGTACTTTATCATTTCTAACGAAGAAAATGTACTTGATCGAAATCTCACCAAATCAACCACTACAAATATAATTTCCACTATAAAGATTTAAACCCTTTAACTCCTTAGCTTTTGTTTTTGTAGAATATTTCCATCTTACAAAACCCACAAATTGCAAAAGAGTTATTATCATGAAGAGCATTTTAGTCCATGTCGTGCATAAGTTACCAATTCGATGCAAAGACGAAACCGATAAATTTAGAGAGAAAATATATTCCACTAAATAGTATTAAAAAAAAAAGAAATATGATTTTGAAAAATAGCATTAAATTTTTTTAGTATTCCCACAAACTCTTTTCATAAACTAATAATTCGCATAGGAAAAATGATTCACGAAAACCGCGAACTATTGTTAGTTGGCGGAAATGCAAATATATATATATATATATATGATCTAGTTTTTTAGTGTTATTTTGTAAATTTGCTTTTTTTTTTGTGCTACAGAAAAAAGAATCCCTAAATTTAGAGATGGTAATACCCTTAGATATGCTTATCATTAGTTAATTATAGAGTTAAATTCTTTCAAAATCGAGTTCATCTGTAATTTGAAGAATTTTTTAATAAACAATAATCATTTTATAAAGATAGGATGTGATTGAATTTTGTTTTACATTTTATTCATTTTTCAATTATTAACTACTATCAAACAAATAAATTTATGTTCATCAGCATATTATATAATCAATGGGATTCGATCAATCAAGTGGAAAATGTAATTGTAAAGAACAAAGACCTAAAAGCATCAATTGCTTATATTTTATAGGGATTTTTTTTTTCCTATCACCAAAAAAATTTGTTAACTATTTTTGTGAACTATTGTTCCTATGCAACCTAACAATAGTTCGCGAGAATATTAAAAACACTCAATTTGGATTTTAAGTACTATTTCTCAAACTCACGTTTTTTTTTTTTTTTTTTTTTTTTTGTGTTACTTACTAGAATTTTTTCATATTATATATCAATATGCATTTAAATATTCCAAAAATTAGTTTATGTAGTAATTAAGTATTTGCAAACGTGAACATAATATTTAATATTATCAAATATCAAATAAGACTCAGGGTACATGTCATACTTTCTACCAATTTAAAATTATAAGCACAATTCATTTAAGAAATCATTTGAACAACTAATACTAAAATTAATATAAATTATGGTAATACGACTCAATTTAATTAACAAATTATATGTATACGAACTAATTAAGTTAATGAAAAAAATCCCAATAAATAATGTTACAAGCATCCAAGTCAGACTTTTATTTGATAATGCGCCCTTTGTCATTTGTCATGGTTAAATTTGGTAGCGTTCCATTGACTATATGTCAATGTATTATGATGCTAATTACATGGCTGGCTATTAATTTAATTCTGAATTTGACTTCTGTTTTACCCAATCATATGTAGAGTTTGACGATGTCAGATTTGATGGACACCCCGGCTTCATTTACAGCCTCAAATGGGGGACTTTGGGTGCTTAGTGGCTCCAAATTAAAGTAGCATTGCCCAGTCAGTCACTATATCTTGATATATAAATATTAGTTTCAAATTTTTAATATATATGAGATACTCTCCCCAGCAAAAAATAATGCCATCCATCTCATGCCTCATGATGTGATTAGACGCAATGTCAAATTTTGAAATGAAAACCAGCATTATCTTGTATAGTACTGGAATTACTATCCATGTGTCTTCGACCACTGATTGGAAGAAAACGCAGTTTCTTGAATATTTCAGTTATTAATTCCATATATTTACCACACAATTACTTAATTTGATAAGTTCATTTCATCATGGGGTATTATTAATCCGTTGAAAATGACTGATTCATATAAATTATTTCTTCATTGCTATCCTGAATTTTTAAGATTAACACAAAATTTGTGAATCATTCATTATGCATGAATAGATTTATGTCGTAGCCAGTGTTTCAGAACTCAACCAAATTCTCACAGAATCAACTTGGATCAACACTCTACCAATTCGAAAACCCCCAAATCGGGGGATTGTACTCACTAGAGGTGAGTACTCACTGAATCAAGCCGAGTACTTGATCCAACTCGACCAACTGGGGTTATTATAAAATTAAAAAAAAATCAATGCAGTTCAACAATCTCCCAAAACCAATCACCACCATACTTCAATAATCTCTCTAGTCAAACTTCAACAATCAAGCCCCAGTCGCCACACCAAACCCCAATCTTGACCCCCAAATCCGATCACCACACCAAACCCTAACCCCTAATATATACACTAAACCTAAATTAGTTCACTTACTTATCACCAGTTATGGGCGTCCTCAACCGTTGCTCGTCCTCACTGTCACTCATCCGTTACTAGAATCTATCCACGTCAACCTCAATGATTTTGGAGAGATTGACTTCGACTCCGATGATGGGGACGATTCATGACCTTAAAGAGGCAACGACAATAATTCACTTTAACGAGGACGACGATTTTAGAGAGAGAGAGAGAGAGAGAGAGAGAATATGAGGGTTTGAAATGGTTTGACTATGGGGTGTGCTTTATATGGTGGAAACAATTTGGCCATGATCCCTGATGTTTGAAGAAATGTCAATTTACGCTAGTAGATTTCAAAAATAATAATTTTGCCCTTACTATCTCACAATTGTTAATGCTTGTAGAGGGGATAATCACACCCCCATATTAATGTTTTGTGGTCCTATAATTGTATTTTGATTCTATGAAAAAAAATATTTTTTTTTTCTTTATATATTTAATCAAGTTTGATCATTAATCAACTGATTGACTATTGACCAACAGTCAAATTGAATACTCACTATTCGTTGGATCGTCAATTGAATAACGAGTAGTGAATTCTGAAACCTCAGTCATAGCTTATAACTAAGAACCAATATTAATAAAGTTAGTTCATCATGAAGAGAGAAAAATTGCATGTATGTATATGTGCATGTATATGTGTCAATGTATGTATACTCTAAAATTTTTAATTTCTTTATGAGTCAAAATTAGATGGTCCCATGGGGGGAGGAGTGGAGGGATCACAGGCGACATAGTGTTCCCCCACCAAATAAGATTTTTTCAAGAGTTAAAATTTTAATTTGTATTATACCACGTGATAAATGTAATATTTTCCTTAAACCTCTTTAAAAAAAAAAAAAAAATAAGAACATATTACATGTATATATATAGCAAATAATTAGACATATCTTTTCCAATATTTTTTTTTAATTTTTTTTTCACTTAATAGCTCTTTTCATTTATTTTAATGGTATAAGTTATTTAAATAATTTATCCTTTTTTAAGTTTGTGGCAAAATCTGTCATTTTAAAAATATAATTTCATGCATTATTTTTACTAGTTAATGTTAAGAAAATTTTTATTTTTACTATTTTCCTTTGCATTCTTTATATTAAGCTTGTTTTGCAAGTTATGGTATCCTAGCTTAGTTGACTTAATTTGATTTGAGTTTGTAAATTAAAAATATTTCATTTTTTTTAAACTTGTGTTATTTATATTTTTTATAATGTTAGATTATAAATATGATTCGAAAATTTTATTTTACTAGTTTGAAATTTAAATATTTATTAATTTATATTTGTTCCTAGTTGTTATAAGTTAATTTGTTTAATAAGAATACAATAAAATTAAATTATTAGGAAGTATGTAAGTACTTGAAATTTGAATATACTAATTGCTAATGGTATTTTTAAATTAAAATTTTAAACTTGTGTTATTTATATTTTTTATAATGCTAGATTATGAATATGATTTGAAAGATGTATTTTACTAGTTTGAAATTTAAACATTTATTAATTTAAATTTGTTCCTAGTTGTTATAAGTTAGTTTGGTTTAATAAAAATACAATAAAATTAAATTATTAGGAAGTATGTAAGTACTTGAAATTTGAATATACTAATTGCTAATGGTATTTTTAAACATTTTTAAAAATTGACAAGTTCTATTTTGATCCATAAAGTTAGAGTCTACTTCAATTATTACTTTATTTTGTTTAAGAAGTAAATGGCAATATAACATCTTATTTTTAAATAACTTAGTTTTTTAATAGCATATTTGTTATGCCTCAACTCTAGTATTTATTATTTATTATTATTGGCATTCTTCATATTAAGCTTGTTTTGCAAGTAGTGGCAACTCTAGTAACTTAGTTTTTTAATAACATATTTATTTTGTTTAAGGAGGGGATATCATTTTCGAATATGATATTTGGTATATGCAATGGATTGGATATCTCATATACCGTGTTTAAGAAAACGTTAGTACGCTAGTCAGCAAGTACTCGAGACTAGTTGATTTGACCATCGGTCAATGGTCAATTTGTTAGCCAATGGTTAAACCTATTAAAAATATAAAAAAAAAAAAATCGTATAGTCAAAATATAATTATATAACCACACAAAATCATAAAATATGTCTCATACATACAATCTTCAAAACAACTTTAGCACAAACAGTTAACATAATAAGTTATATAACATAAAGAAAATAACAAGCAATTAACAAGTTAATAATTAATATAACAAACAATTAACAAGTTAATGTTTGGAATTGATTGCATTTGATAATATATGTGATTATATTTTATTTAAATAATAATATTTTCAAATATTAATATATTAAAAAATATTTTTATTTTATCATAAAATAATTTATAATAATTTTTCTCCAATCATACTACACACCAAACATATGATTGGATTGCAACAGACCCAATCATATCATACTTAAAACATGAGATTTGAGCATATCCAATTCAATTCAATCCAATATGGTATATCAAATGCAACCTAAATGTTAACTAAATTTTAGCTAAAATAATAAGAAAATAATTTTAGCTAGCAGCTTTAAATTGAATCACTCTAACCATTTGCTATATTTCGACTAAACAAGTATTAAAATTTATATGCAAAGTTTATTTTTTCAAAAAGAAAATTGTTTGCTTAAACACAAATTCAATACTAAAATAATAGAAGAGAGAATTTTGTTAGTATTTTTTTGCTCTCTACATTTGACTAGGATGATTTATTTTTTTTTTAAAATAACTAATAATATGAAGAGTGGTTGGAATCAATAAAATGTCACATCATTAGCCTTTTTAGTTAAGGAGAATAGATAACTGTTGTAGTTGGATTGCTATTACATGATGGTTATAATTCATAATTAGATTTAAACTTAGACAATAAATTTGAAAACTAGCATTAGATTTAAATTTGGACAATAGATTTAGAAAATAGCATTATTCATATGGGGTGCCACCATAGATATGCTACAACGTCACAAGGAAATCAATAATCATCGAATATAATATTAACGATGGAAACATGATAGAAATTAAAATTATTAGAAAAAAAGATTATGTAATAGTGTATTATTTTAGGGAGAGGCTCTAGCCCCTAGTAATAAATTAATATCTGCTCCATTCTATTCTTGAGAAACTATACAAACCGCCTCCTCATCAATATTGTCAGCAAAAATTATGATTTAAGCTAAGAACTTAATGATTAATTTATCATTTAAAGACCAACTCTTTAGATACACCCGATTTCTTTTCTTGTTTAACTATCTTTCTTGTCATAAAAAGAAAATAAAACTCTTCTCATGATTATCTAGTATTTGCTGTATATAACTATATATAATGCATTTATAAATAAATTTAATTTTTATTTCGTATATACATAAAAAGACATATAATTTAATTAGAGAAGCAAGATCAATCAACCATAACAACTTGAAAATGAAATGGAAGATTGAATTATTCACCAACTTCCACTAAAATCTCCCATGCAATACTCTACACATGATGACTCCACTCTGAGTTGCTCATATGAGTTTTTTTTTTTTCGCATTGTCTTCTTCCATTACTACTCACGTCATGCGTGTATACAACCATTTTCCATTAGTGCTCATGGTGCTCATATATATGTATGCATATGTGTTAATGGCTGTTGGCGGCGTTGGTGTAGGTGCCAGCTGCCCTATGCCTTTAGTGGCATGGGTTCGACATCCAAGTTATCCAAATAAAAAAGTTTTCCCACCATTATGAGTGGGTTGTCTTTTCACCCTCGTATGGGTCTCTTTCCCACCTCCGTGTAGGTGGATATGTCTCATTTGAAAGTAGTTTCCTAAGCCTCATCATAATGTTTCTATCCTGATTGGTCTCGATAGTTCCCTAAGTCAATTTTAGTCCTCATATATATATATATATATATATATATGTGTGTGTGTATGTATATGTATAAATCATTTTTTATTAGTTTGAATAGAAAATCCACGTGTTCTTGCCCATGGTTTGACCAAAGTAAAAATTCTCGGACTCTTTGATCTCCTACAATTGCACATGCACATATGTGTGTATATATATATATATATATATGAATTAATGTAAAAATATAATGATAGAAAACAGATTCAGCAAAATCCAGATAAATTAGACTAAATTAAATTGAAGTGGAATGATATATACATATATATATATATATATGTATACACACATATGGACCATAGCTCATATGTTTTCTTTCGTATATATCTTGTTGGGTAATCTAGTCACTACAATTCAAAATTCAAATTTGGAACTTCTCTTTAGATACTCATACAAAAATACTGCATCTCTAAAAGATATCAAATATTTTTCATTTTAATTGACGGTACAATCAATATAAGATAGAACTAAACAGAAATAGGACATGATTAAGATAGAATTAAACAGAAATAGGATATGATTTTTATGAATTGATTATCAGTATTCGTCACATCTTAATGGCGAAAGTTTTAAAATATTTTCAACGAGTACTACAATTCCAGTTAAACCTACTTTCAATTTTTGGTTATCTATCAAAATCTTGTTTCAATCAATATCATTGACACCATGTCCATGCATGTAAGCAATATACTGGCAGCCAATTATTATTGCGTACACCAATTCTAGCTAGTCGGCCATGGTGAGTTCAGACCAGAACTAGATAACCTCCATTATTTGGTTTCAAGAGTTCCTTCTCTTTCTTCAAAATCGTAAGAAATATGTACACTACAACGTTCATATATATATATATATATTTACGACTTAAGTGTCTATAGATAATGAAACAATTGTCTATCCAAATCTCCACTGAAGAAACAAAACAAAAATTAATTTATTAATTAGGTATACAAATGGTAAGTGTATGTCATATTGAGTTGATGTTGAGACATGTAAATCTGAAAGTCTACTTTGGAATTATTGGGTTAGAGAAAATTGCAGCGAATAACACTAAAATCAATACGAGTTTGGAAACTAAAACTCTCTCAAAAAGAAATTTAATATAAACTATTCTGCACTTATATATATAAGACAAATATTAGTGCATAAATTTTAAACAGATCGAAATTTGGTAAATAAGGTATTGTCAAAAGCAATTCAAGGAATAACATTGTTCTCATTACGGTTAAGTAGGTGCGACTCACACTTACATTTACTCTCTCCTCAAACTTGAAAATATTGCAATATTTAAAAGAAAAAAAAAAATTCCTTGTATAGTTTATTAGTTCGTAGCTACAGCAGAGTAACAATTGATGTTTTAACACTCAGAAGAAAAATGAAAAAGAAAAGGTTTAAATCACCTTCTCTTATTTACCAACCCTTCACTACCATACTCAATAAATTTCAATCATGGAGATGGGGGGGCCACAGGGCTTTAGCCCCCTCAACCAATGAGATTTTTTTTAATAATTCAATTATATATATTAATTACATATATTTTTATTAATTTTAAGACACCTTATTCAGATTT
Organism: Litchi chinensis; assembly: GCA_019925255.1. Classification (NCBI taxonomy): domain Eukaryota; kingdom Viridiplantae; phylum Streptophyta; class Magnoliopsida; order Sapindales; family Sapindaceae; genus Litchi; species Litchi chinensis. Next base: position 27,717,502 of record CM034463.1, on the reverse strand, counting down.
TAATTTCCTTAATTTAATTATATATTCATTATTTAAATATTTTTCATTAATTTTGGGAGACCTATTTTATCTAGATTTTAACTCCTATGTGATTTTTATACCTCTTTGATGATTATCTAGTCATAATTTTATATTTAATTTTATATGTATTATTATGAGCTTTTATTTATAAGAATTACAAATAGGGTGATTCTATTGCCATCCAAAAAGGTTCTTCCTACACCCATTTTTTTATTAAAATTTTTACTTACTAATATATTCATATATCAATTTACTTAAAATGACATAATTAAACAATTTCAAAATACCTTTACAAATATTAATATTCTTGTAAAACATTTTTACTTTGGATCTATTTCATTACTTCCACAACTCTTTTTACACTTTTATCGTGAATAGTTTATTGAATTTTATTTCTTTGGGACAAATTATTTTGGTTAATATAGAACTAAATTTTCTTTAAATTGATAAATATTTTGCATAGAATTTTTTAAGAAAAAAATTAGATATGGTATAAATTTATTATCTTATTTAATTCACAAAACTAGTATTTATTTATACCATTAATTTTTAATATCTTTATAGTTTTTGTTTAAATTTGATTATAATAACTTATTTTTTAAATATTAGTACATTTGGTTTGTATTAATTTAAAATTAAAATTTATCCCCAAAATCAAAATCCTAGCTCTGCCTTCATGTATGGTAATAAACCATTTTTTTTTCATTTGTGATGGTGCAGGATTAACTACTTTATCAGCCAACATAAATGCTATCACTATCAAAAACTTTTAAATGTTGATATCATAGTGTGATTTCCATTTGCTGTCTTTGACCATAATTTAAGCACAAAACCATATATTAGAGACACCAAATTTTAATTTGGCAGTACATCTGACTCATATCTTGGTGGCCATTGTTATCAGAATTGTATTAAAATATATACTTTTGTCTTTTGTTTGGAAGAATGACAAATATGTTTTACATATATATACATATATATTAAACAAGTAATGCTGGACTTCTCAATTTTTTTACCCAAATTCAGGTATGTAAGTTGTTGATATACTATTAATTATCTTATCATCTTATAATTTATAAGATATTGACAACTCACATGTAGGGACGTAGTCAGGAATTTTCATCAGGATGGGCTAGATTAATAAATTTTTAAATAAACTTTGACAATATGAAAATATTTTATAAATTAAAAAAAAAACATAGATATACCTAATTAAAGGAAATATAACAAGTCTTACTTACTCATTAAAATTCATATTATAAATAAACAAAAATAAAAATAAAAATAAAAAGACTGAACAAAATATGAAAGAAACATGAAATATAAGTAAAATCAAGTATCAATCAAGCTGTAACTAAAGACATTTAAATAATCAAATTTATCAAATATAAATTATAGCCTAATAATGTTGTAGCATCAACAACCTTTCTTTAGACATAGACAAATTATATTTTGACGATTATAATTCATAATTACTATCATACTTTAAATTAAAAAGTGCGTTAGGAAAATACCAAAGAAATTAAATTTAAGTAACATATTATGTAACTAATATTATAATAAAACAAGAAGCAAAATGTGAATAATTTAAGTAAAATTTTACAATAAAATTATTACGTGTGCAATATTTGAATAGAAATAGAAATATAATATAAACAAAAAAAATTACATGCAATAGATTTGATAAAAAAAAAAAAAAAGGAAACTCCTAAAAGACCCACTGTCTTTTGATAGATTATCCAATTTCTCACATATGGTTTCATTTTTATCCAAAATCTTCCTTCAGTTATAAATTCAATAGAAAAATTAAAGACCAAATAAAAAGACATTTTTACCCCCAGATTTTTATTTAAAAAATTATAAAATAATATTTAAAATTAAAATTAATAAAATGAATAAAAAAAAAACAATGAAGATCCAAATTGGATCTTCACCATCCAAATATATTTGGATGGACAATGGAGATCCAATCTAGATCTCTACCAACCATTATTCCAGCATCATCATCATAAACCTTCAACATCTATCAACCCAAATTTCCCATCATCAATCTCCCACAATCATCAATCATTAGCACACACCATCAAAATAAAAAGCTCAATCAACAACAATCAATAACCCAAAAAATAACAATTAAACATCCAAAAAAATACACCACAACAATCAATAATCCCAAATAATAATAATAATAATAATAATAAAACAACAAAAAGGTCTCCAATGATGGAATTCAGGTCTTCACCATGCAGACAGATTCCACCATTGGAGACCTAAACTGGGTCTTCGGCGATCAGGTCTCCATCGTGTAGAGACCTAATCTCCACCATGGGAGACCAAGTTTAATTTCCCATGGTGGAGACCTATCTCCACACAATGGAGACCTGAACTGGGTCTCCATCGTTAGAGATCTAGTTCGAATCTCCATCGTGGAGACATGGCAGATTAGTTGGTCTATCTCCACCGACAAAGATCCAGTTTGAGTCTCCAACTATTTCACTGTCGAACTTACCATGCTGACATCATTGATCCACTTGCAAATTCGATCGGAGATGGAAAGAGAAGAGGAAAAAAGGAGAGAGAAAGAGTAAGAGAGAGAGGAGACTGAGAGAAAGAGATAATTGAGATGAATTTTTTTATTCTTATATATTATTATTTTTTAATTTTTAAATAAAAATACTTTTTTATAATTTTATATTTAATATTATTTATTTTGATTTTTCATATCTTAATTAATATTTTCATTGAATTTTTGTCTTTACCCGTAGAGTCAAACGGTTAATAATATCAATTTAACGGAATCTGTGACCGTTAGAAGCATTATCGTCCTTTCACACATTTTGAGGGGATATTTTAGATGTTTATACAAAAGTCAGACAGTATTTTGGATAAAATCCAAATTAAACGGGAAAAAATGAATAATCTATTAAAAGTCAGGGTTTATGGAATTTTTCCTAAAAAATATGTATTTATTTTGATATCAAAAGAATTAATAAATGAATATACATATATATATTTAAATAAAAGTAGCTTTTTTTTTTTTTTTCCCGATGCGCAAATGCTGCAGCTGCAGCAACCGAATCTTCCGATGTACCCATGCCACTTGTGAGAATACCAAGGACTGAAGCCAAAATAGATACATCACCTGATGCAGCAGTATCAAGCCATTTTGAATATGGCCCAATTGTTAAGCACACAGTCTGAAGCAATTGACTATAGTTTTTCTTTTTACTTTTTTTTTTTTTTTTTTTAAATTTTAGAAATTCCATTACCACTATCTCAAATTTGGGAATCAAAAAATTATAACCCTAAACTAGCCCAATTTGGGGCTACCAAATCTGCACAAAGATATCAAAACTTGTCCTCTTCAAATGATCAGGTAAAAAAGGTCAGACAGAATACCGAATAATTCTTAATCATGGAAATGATAAAATAACACTATATCAATTGGCTATAGTTTTACTATTATCATTTATTTTTCAATAGAGCCCACCCTAGCCTCCAAAATGTTACGTTCATACTCATATATCATATCATTTAAATATGAATTTTAGTAAGAAATTTGAAAAATCTAGCATTACTTATATTAAATATTGAAAAAATAGATAATTACATTTTTTTTTAAGTTTATGTAAAAAAGTCCGAAAAAGAAAAATGTTCTTAAGTTTTTTAACAGTATTAATACTAGATCATGTTTTATATTTTTTTCTGAAAAAAGAAAAACAATGTTTTAAGTTTGTTGCCAGACATACTCTCAATTATTTGTTTAGTCAACTACGTTAATGGAAATATGGAATAAATTGATTCAAGTAACTGATAATTTTCTATTTAATTTTATGAGATTAAACAATGATTGATGGGTTAGAGTGTTACAGATGTGTCCTGGTGTGCAAATATATTATACGTCATATCCCTTAAATTTGAAACTATATATAAAGAATACAGAAATCAGAACGTGAGAAACTGAAATTTGCTATTTCGGGCAAAATTAAAAGACACAAACATAATTTATTTGGTAGTTTTGTCTCTTGAAGAAGACATTCCTCCTGAGATTAGGCCACCAGGCAGATGGATCCTACACTCAATCTAATTATTGCTTGAAGTTTGGGGATTATAATCATTAAAAGGTGTATTTTTTCTTATATCTTTTATTAAGTACATATTTATTAATATGTATAGAAAATTATCGCTTTATTGTGATAACAAACTTCTTTGGTGTATTTAAATTATTAGGGAATGGATATGAGGAATGAATATAATTGTTGGTGTTTAGTTGCTCTAATTTAATCTATAATGAGAATAAAATTATGGGTCCTACACAAACTTAGAGTTACGAAATTGGATTTTCATCCCCCCACTCTTCTTAGGATTTCCAATCTCATTACCTTTTTATAATTTAAAAAGTCAATTTTACCCTTATTGTGTGTTTTAATAATAAATATAAGTTTTAATATTATTAGATTTTTAGAAGTAAAATAATAATTTTAATTTTTTTAAAAATATTTTAATTGGCATAATATTATTATAATAATATACATATATATTGAAGATAAAAAAGTTACATGGTTTTTTTAAAAAAAAAATGTTATGGAGTACATAATTTTAATTAATGGTATTTTTGTAAATTGTAATTAATTCATTCTGATCCAAAATCAAAGCAAACATCACAATGGAAATATTATTGATTCCAATTATGATTCCTACAATTAAAAGTAAACAACTATTTTGATTCTGATATATCATTCCAGTTGTAAACCAATTCAATTTCAAATCATTTCGTTTTTTAATTATTCCGATTACATGCAAATAAACGTAGCATTAGTTTTATCATAACAGATTCTTGGGCAGTAGATAGGGTTATCTCCATAGAGTTTTTTTGGTATCGGTAAATTTTTACTTATGTTGTGATTGTATAATAAAAAACAAAAAACAAAATCAAAATGTGATTGTATCACCTTGCAACTTGTATGTGAAAATAAATTGAAGAAAAGTGTGACTACTTTATTTTTCTAAGAACAAACATTGTTTGACTAAAAACAGACCAAAATCCACGTTTTGTGCCTTTTTCCCTTGACTAGGATGTTTGATGTTTCTAAGCAAGAAAATTATACGACGCAACATATAAAGCATTTGTCCTAACGGTCCAAATATAAATCCTAAATATTGAATGTATTTTCAATATTTTTGCCTTAGAAAATTTTTCTTAAAATATGCATTAATAAAAATACAGAAGCAAAGCTTCTAATTTTCGTTTTGATGACAGTTTCTTCAAAAAAACATAAATTAAATCTACCAAAGGACCCTCCTAGTCACCATTGTGACTCGTAATTAGATAGGGCTCCTTAAATCTCTTCTTAATTCTTGGATTTCTTCTCACTCTTGCAAATCCTATGCTTATAAATGACAAATCAACTTTAATGAAAAGAAATCCAGAAATCAAATGGAATTCACCAAAAGAAATTTACATGAAAATAAAAATAGAGAGATAAAACGTCAATAGAGAAAGCGTGTCTCATGGAGGCTTCTCGTGAAGCCATATTGAGGATTTAATAAGTTACGCAAAAAGCAAACTTTGCTTCCATCATGACTTAATAAGTCCCAATGAAAGCAAACATTGCCTCTTCCGCGACTTAGTAAGTCCCATTGAAGGCAAATTTTGCCTCTTCCATAACATGCATTATTCTTCAAAAATCAACTTCTTCTTTTTTTTTTCATAATTTCAAATTTTCTTGTGGTTTTGAGTTTTGTTCTTAATTTTCTTCTTTTCAAGTTTTTGAGAAAACAAAATATAAAAATTAATGGTAAAAAATGACGGGATGAAAAAGGAGAAAGAGAAATGATGAGAAAAAGAGAGAGAGAAAGGATGAGAGATGGGAAAAAGGTTCACATTTTTAATAAAAATCATTTTGGATAGTACTATAAAACCTAAGATTTGACTTCCTTATCAGTTGGGTAACCTTACCCAATACTTACAACCATTAGATTGATTTGAATAACCATCCTTAGAACCACTCCAATGATTGTAATTAAAATAAATGGTATCATTCTTACAAGTCTTGTAGGAAATGGTAAAATTTGCTACAATTTTATCTACGTAGATATATATACATATGAATTTTTTTTCTTTTAACAAACTCCAAATATAAAAGTGGTGCTATTTCCTACCACTTTAACTAAATTTATACATATACATACAATTCTTTTCCTACCATTTTAATTAAATTTATACATATACATACAATTTTTTTTTTTTTGGCTTAACAAACTCCAAATGTTTAATAGTTTAAACACCAAGTCTTAATCAAGATGGTACTAACTAAATGATAATTTAATAAAGGCATATTAACCCCTGAAAAGTGAACTAATGGTCGGTTTTATTTTTATTAGGTGAACCGCCCCCCATTATTAGGTTTCCATCCAAATTTATGAAATGATTGAAATGTCCTTTAAATTATAAATTAATAACAATATTAAATAAAAAAAAAAAAAATCATGTCACATGCTTGTCTCTCTCATCATCAACAAACTTGTCACGGTCTCTTTCTTCTTTCTCAATTCTTCTCATTTCTTCATCATCTCATTTCTTTTGTATCTTCCTTTCTTGTTTTCTTTTTTCTTTTTTTTTTTTATTGATGAAGGTAGTGGTTCATCTCAATGAGCCCAAATGATATTCATCTAAATTCGTCTAAATGTCCCACCTCATATGGGTTTTAATCAAACCTAGATGTCTAGGGTCAATTGGAACCCGGATAAACATCATCTGGGTTTATCCCAAATGATGTGCCCAGATTTGAGTTTTATGTTGTTGATGTTGATGTGAATGATGGGTTGAATGGTGCTGATGGTTTGATGAGAATGGGTTGATGTTGATGATGGTGAGGATTGAGGATGACGATGGCTAATGAATATGAGATTAATTAGGATGAAGATCCAATCTCTCCACCCTAATTAGAAAAAAAAAAATGTTAGATCTACTATCCATCATATTTTATTTTATTTAGAAAATTATTTATTTCTTTTTATTTTTAAATTTTTTACAAATTTTTTATTTTTTAAATTATTTTGATGTGGAGTTTTTTTTTTTTTTTTTTTTTATTCTTATTAATTACGGTTTTATATATATATATATATATATATATATATATATAAAACCATTTTTTTAGGTTCAAGTTGAACACTAACCATTTTTTCAAAATTTTGTAAGAAAAACTGTTTTTGGACTAAAATACACTTGGTAAAAATAAGGAATCTTAAAAAAAAAGTTACTTTTCAACTTCAACCTTAAAAAATAGTTATTTCCGTAATTTTCTCTATTAGTTAATAGAATTATCAAAACAAATATAATTATTCAGCCAATTACTATTATACCCTTCATATTTAACCCCATTCAAGTCTTGTTAATCGTAGGGGACATTTCATCTAATTTTTTTTTTTTTTTTTAAAAAAAGGGTGCTAATCACTATTATTCACTTCTCATGGGTTTCATAATATCCCATTAGGGCATATTTGACATATAGGAATAGAAGTAGGTTTGGGATTTTTTGAATCCCAAACTCTCCTATTTCTCATTCTTTTAAGATTCCTCATTCCCATCCAAAACCATGACTTTTGGTGGGAATGAAATTTCTCATTTCCCATCTTCTTTCTCTTCTCTCCATCTATCTCTCTTTCTCTCTCCTTCCCTCCTTCTCTCTTTACACATCTATGGAACCTGCAGCATTCTCTATTTTTTTTTTTTTAACCTTCTGAGTTGAGATCTGGTTTTGGGAATTCAACCTACAACCAGATGGTTTTGGGTTTGAAATCGAACTCAAAACCATCTGATTCTAGGTTCAAAAATCCAAAACTCGATGGTTTTCATCATCGAACTCAAAATCATCTAATTGTGGGTTTGATGAACCTCGAACCAATTGGTTTTGGGTTCAATTAAAACCCCCTGTTCTGATTTTTTTTTTCTTTGCCTTGTTTTTTGTTTATCTTTTGATGTTGTTGATAATGTTATTGCTATAAGAGATGATGATGTTAATGAATTTGATTGATTATGTTAATGAACTGTGTTTTGATGATGTTGAATTATGGAATATGATGATATCAATGAACTGTGATTGTTTTTTTTTTCAGATTTTTTATAAAAATAATTTAATATAATATAAAATTTAAATTAATTTTATTTTAATCCAAGTTTAACCTATACCAAATATGATATAATATGATTTTAATCTAATCTCAAATTCTATCAATCATGAAACAGTGATTTTTCATTTCATTACATTCCAATTCCGCATGTCAAATCCCGCGTATGAAACGAAACCTAATAAAACATTGGGAAAACGATTGTCCTGAATTCCACTTGTTATCAACCCTTTTTTTTTCATTCACATGCAACTCTGCATGGTGATGTACAAACGGAGAGAAAAAATAAAAAACTACAGATTTTAACTGATTGACAGAGAAACAAGAAATGTACTTTCAGTACCCTTTTTGTAACAAAAGGATAACAGGCAAAAATTATTACAATCAAAAACACTACAAAAGTAGTGCAGAAATATTGAGTTGATATGGGTATCCTGCTTGTCTGTGATTTACTATGGCGACAGAATCAATGGGAAAACGTCACATATGAAACTAAAGAACTTTTAATAGTCACATAATGTTATTCTTGAGATCAAATTTGTGTTGGTTTCGGGGCTTATAGTGACTTAGAATGGGTAGTTGATTGGTTCAGGTTGTATGACCTTATGCACGAGCTCGGTCTGTTCCTTCACGTGAACCTGATAGAAACCGGTGGCTGTGGCAGCAGATGGAGCACGACCAACGTATTTGATGTCCTCCAAGGTTCCTCTACCCAGTGCTTTCATGGCAGTGCAAAGGCGTGGTAAGATGTAACTGTATGCACCCATGTTCATTGGCTCTTCCTGGCACCAAACGATCTCAGCATCTGAAACAATCACAGCAAAAAAAAAAAATCAGCCTCATGATATCATATTGTCAATGAAATTTTTCTCAAAAGAAATGAAACCAAGAATCTTGAGTGACCCCTAAACCAACCAGCAGCAGACATAACAATCAGAAGTCCAATAAGATTTGCATTATTTCCTTTAAAAATTTCAATGATCAACCAATCAGCTTTTATTTTTAGTCTAGCATAGTAGAACAGTAGCACCTTTATCTATCAATACTTATCTATGCTATTCCAAGCAAAAGCACATTTAACTATAAATCAATGAAACAGAAGAACAAATTTGGATGTACCTGTTGGAACATATGGACATGAATAACTATAACTAGATTATGAAGTAAAATTTAAGTTTTGATGTGCAAAAGGAAAGCGATATTTTGTTCTCCTAGGAAAGCAATCTAGATTACCCTGTAACCTATTATAAACAACCTATCTTGCAACAAATTCAAAATACATACTTGGATATCGCTTAAGCTCTCGTTGGACGAGGTCATATGGGAAAGGACAAAGCTGCTCCACCCTACAGATTGCAACATCACCTGCATTGTTCTTTTTCCGCTCTTCATCAAGCTCATAATAAACCTTCAAGCAAAGAATGCATACAGAACTCCGTATCAGTACCAAATTCTACACAAACTGCAATTATAGCACACCTGATAAACCATTTTTCCTAGGCTACGATATTTTAATGTGATGCCTTCAGTGGGAACAAAACAAATAATTTGATATCTCGGATTGAAATAGAATTAAAAAAATGTAATTTTTACATGATCTATCAAGACAAAATCACAGGCAATAATTCCCTAAAAAATTAGAAGAAAAAAAAAAAAAAGAAGCAGCAGTAGAGCAAGACACACCTTTCCAGAACAAAGAACCAGACGTCTAATACCCTCCTCAAGATCAGAGTGGTCATTCTGATCCTTTATGAGCCGCTTAAATCTTGTTCCTTGTTTGTCAAAACCTGGGTGCCCTTGTACATCATCAAACTCAGAAAGATTTGATTTGCAGTCCTTGTGACGAAGTAGGTTCTTGGGAGACATCACAATGAGAGGCTTACGGAATTTCCTGTGTATCTGCAAGATGAAACAGGAAAACATAAGAAAATATGGATACATTTGAGGAAACTCAGAGGTGATTCATAATTCAATAGGTTGTATTCACCTGACGCCTCAAAACGTGGAAGTAATTGGCAGGAGTAGTAACATTCACAACCTGCCAGTTGCATTCCTGAATTTGTGTCCGAAGAGTCGGATCCATCTCAGGTATCGCGTATGGATTGTCATCACTCATCTACGGTAAAAATTGATAAACATGAATGTTAGTTGGCAACAAACTCAAGTCCACCTACATATTCCTTGACAGGATTCCACAAACCCCATCCAGGAATAGCAAATATGTAAACTGAGAAATGAAAAACAGAATAACAAACAGATATATATAGAAAAATTAGCTCAAGTTTATTTCTCTAATGATAATACAACCATGCGTTAATTCCATCAACAGCATAATAAACATATTTTAGTGAAGAAACAACAAAATAAAAGATAATTGACGTCCATCCAGATTGGTACATCTTGGACATTAAAGAACTTCTGGTGGGGTATACCTGAAGAAAACGCTCCAACCGTGCACTTGAATGTTCTGGACCCTGACCATCATAACCATGAGGAAGCATCACAACAAGACCAGTTTGTCGCAACCACTTTGACTCCCCACTACTCAGAAACTGGTCAAATATCACTTGTGCTCCATTAGCAAAGTCACCAAATTGAGCTTCCCACATTACCAATGAGTTTGGATTTTCCATAGAGTAACCCAATTCAAATCCAAGAACACCAAACTCTGAAAGAGAACTGTACAGAAGAACAAACAGTCCACTCATAAGAAAGAATGTTTAGTAATATTCACTTCTTATCATGGCCAAATTGTTACATGTTTACTAATAAAAAATATGTCAAAATATGGACCACAAAAAAAGGTATTAAAGCACTTGCATTTTGGTTCTCACAAAATATCAACAGCAAACAACAAATTATTACTGGACAAAGACTTTTATCGTATCTGCTAATGCTGCACAGAGCAAAGTGTTGAAAAAGAAAGAAAAGTTGCTACACTTTGCTTAAACAGAGATTATAAGAGCACATGTAATAATGACTAGAAAAGAAAAGAGACAGAAGAAGAAAGAAAATGAAACATGGAAGAATAACACACATTACCTATTGCTGACTGTGAACATTTCTTCGTCTTGGTTCATCATAACATGGTCCAGTGGGCAATACTGCTCCCCCGTGTCTTGATCATGCAGCACAGAATGCCGGTGACTAAATGTACCTCTCTCAACATCTTGGCCACTCAATCGGACATGGTTACCCTCTACTAGCAGAGTAGCAAAAGCAAGTGCTTCTCCAAGTGCCCAGTCAATGCCTTCCCCTGATTCAATCATTTGTGCACGCTGTTCATAAACCTTCTTTACTCCCCTGTGAGGCTTAAATTGTTCTGGAAGGGTTGTGATTGCTTTGCCAACATTCTTCAAGATCTCCGGTTTGACTCTGCACAACATCATTGTAATTTTATCAGAAATAAATGAAAAGGCAAGAGACACCCAAGACAAATATATGGCCGAAAGATTTAGCAACATACCCGGTATTTCTAATACGTGAAAGCTGTTCAGGTGACTTGAACCCAGCCCAGTAAGCTGAGAGCCAGTCCCTTCTTTGCGGAACATAATCTTTGCTCACCAAAAATTCTTCATTAAGGATTTTATTGACCTTTTCTTGTATCCTATTAATGTCTTCTTCAGTCACCTGCCCAGATTCTAAGAGTTTCTTCCGATAGATCTCTAGAGCTGAGGGATGACTCCGAATGACCTGTTAGAATTCAAATAATCAAAATATAAGTTTGGATTACATATTTCAGGAGCAGCAGCTGAATGACCTTTGTGGAAAACCAGAATACCCTGCTACAAGAAAAACATGAAACACCAAGGAGAAAGACAAGTAGCACCAGAATGACAACATAAGAAATTATGCAAGGTCCACCTCAAATCTAACAAGTTAGCAGGGATGATTATAGCAGGCTAACCTGGTACATTTTGGGCTGTGTGAAAGATGGCTCATCAATCTCATTGTGCCCAAATCGACGATAACAGACTAAATCAACCACAACATCTGAATGGAATGTCTGCCTCCATTCTGCTGCAAGCTCACACACATGAACAACTGCCTCCATATCATCTGCATTTACGTGGAAAATGGGAGCATCCAAAGCCTTAGCCACATCTGTACAGTATTGTGAGGATCTTCCAGACATAGGATCAGTAGTGAAGGCCACTTGATTGTTCACCACAATGTGTATAGTACCACCAGTAGTGTAGTTTGGAAGTGCACTAAGATGCAGAGTTTCGTAGACTACACCTTGTCCAGCAAAGCTACCATCTCCATGAATCAATATAGCCATATTTTTGGTCCTGTCAGTATCATTGGAGTAATATTGCTTTGCTCTTGTCTTTCCAACAACAACTGGGTCTACAGCTTCCAGGTGACTTGGATTGGCAACTAAAGATAAATGAATCCTCTTACCACCTCTGGTTGGCCTATCATAAGAAGTTCCAAGGTGATACTTCACATCACCCGTTCCAGTGTAGAGCCCAACCTCATCTACAGGCTTAGTACCACCACTAAACTCGCTAAATATTTGACGAAGTGGTTTTCGAACAACATTACCAAGCACATTTAGTCGTCCTCTATGAGGCATTCCAATAACTATGCTCTCGACCCCAAGATCAGCTGCCCTATCAAACATCTCCTTCATCCCAGGAATCAAAGTCTCCCCACCTTCAAGCCCAAACCTCTTTGCTGTTGTCCACTTGGTGGCCAAGAAGTTCTCAAACTGCGTACTCCAGATAAGCCTATCAAGAATAACCTCACGGCGTTGCCTATTGTATTGCATTGGTGTTGGGGTTTCAATTTTGTCTCTCAACCAGTTACACTTTTCACGATCTGCAATGTGCATGTACTCATACCCAATGCTCCCACAGTAAGCCTGCTCAAGCCGTGTCAAGATGGATCTAAGGGTCTGCACAGGACGATTCTCAGACAGAAACCCAGCCATCCTCCACACACCTAAAAAAAATTCTCTGTCAAGATCAGCTTCCGTAAACCCATAAAGGGCCGGGTCCAAATCATCTGGGATTTCTCTTTCTTCCAATCCCAACGGGTCCAGCTTGGCCTTCATGTGACCATTAACCTGATAAGCCCTCACAAGCAACAACAATCGCATACTCTCCTGGATCGTTTGGCCGGAAATTCCAGGAGATGTAGCAGCCTGACCCACAAAATTCCTGAAGAAATTGTCCCACGACTCATCAACACTATTTGGGTCAGCTTCCCAAGCCCTTTGAAGCTCCTCTAAATACACACTACTGGTTCCATCTAAGAAACTATCAGTTAACCTAGACAAGGGTACAGGCCGAGGCACAGGTGCAGATTGTGCCTTTGCTTTAAATACTGTAGAATGAAAATATCGGCTCTGTGCAGGAACAACTCGTGTCCTCGTTACATACGCACCTCTCTGAGATACAGTCCTCCTAATTGCAAGTTTCGCTACACTCGAACAAGCTCTAAACCATCCCATAGCTATCAACCTACACCTAAACAAAAACCACCAATTCCAAAAACATCAAACAACCAACCACATCAACAACATCAGAGCCAAACAGGATACACATTCAATACCAATCAAACAAAATATGCACAATAACAAAAACTAAACTGCAGTCAAATGAATAAATAATCTTCACCAAATCAGCACACGCAAAAGATTATAAATCATACGAATCAACAACAAAAAGCTCTAGTTTCAAGGTCAGTTTGATCTACAACATATTAATCGACAACAAAACCAAAAGAGTCACAACACGTTAACATATATGAGCATCCAAAAATGAAATTTTTTTAAACGAAAATCTTAAAAGGAAGAAATTTTGAACAGTGCCCAGATATTGAAACATCAAATGAGAGATGGGAAATTAATTAAAAAAACATACCTCTATCGATGAGAGAAGCGACGACGGTGACTCGCCGTGAGTCCGTATTGAGACTCAAAAAGGTTTGAAGCAGCGTCTTATTATGCTTTTCTTGTCTTTCTTCTTTTTTTTCCCACATCTTCTGGAAATATTCGATTTTAGTTTCCATATTTTATGCTGGGCTTCGATTTCGGCCCAAATAAGGCTAAGGCCCATTATATTTTCTTTTCTTTTTTTTACGATTTTCCTTTTTAATGTATTGATCGTATGAATTAAAAAAAAATAATGCTAGTTTTATGAATAGGAATAAAAAAAAATAAAATTAATTTTAGTTTTATGAATAGGAAAATAATATTTTGTATTGGAAAAGAAAATATTTGAATGATTGTCTTTGTTAGAGTTTATAAATTTATGAAGTTTCCAATGATATTATTACTTTTGATGAGCTAAGGGAACAAATTATTTTTTAAAAACTGATAATTGAAAGAGATTATTTTAAAATAAAAGTAAAAACATTATATATATTTATATATATATTGCTATTTGGAACAGAATATAATTAGTCTATTGAAATCTATCAAAGATATAAATAATTTTTTATCAATTTAATCTCTTCTTTCTGATCATTAAAAAATAATAATAATAAAATAATGAAGAAGTGATCAATTTAAAGTTTAATTATGTGGTCAAAGGTTGAAAATGTCATAACCAGGAAGAGAGGAAAGATAGATAGATAAATAAATAAATAAAACATAGGCGTGCTCTAACGTGGAAACCCACGCTGGGTTAGCAGGTAGGTTGACTTTTTTCGCGTTGAAAAATATACAATTTTATTTCTCTGTTCATTTATTTGTTAAATTATAGAAATTGGAAAAACAAGAAACACTGAAAAGTGGCAATGTTAGAACTTTGATCAGATAAGCAACTGCCTACCATTAATTTACAAGTGGGTTTGTGATTGTTGCACATCGAATGCTTCATTGTTCGTAAACAAGAATCTCATCAAAAATCAACTAAACAAAATCTCATCAATAATAATAATAATTATTATTATTATTTTACATTTTTAGGTCATATTTATCCAAATCAGTGGAAGTGTGGAACAATAGATAAATCTTACCTCCAAATCATGAGCTACAACAGCAAACATTACCAAAGGCATATTTAATTGGCTATCTAAATAATAACCCACCATCACTTTTCCCTTTTTTTTTTATTATTTATTTTACTAATATCTTGTCATAATCAAAGAATTGCCGACACCAACCAAATAAAACTCTAATTGTACGGATCAAAGAATTAGTGATGCCAATCCAAATGTGACTCTAATAATGCAGCTCAGATCTTCCTAAGCATTAAAAGATAGTTATCAGATAAATATGAAACTTATTATGCTCAAATATGTAACTTCTACTTAAAGAAGTGAGGACAGAGAGGGGCTACCATTGAACCACCCTACTTGCGAGCAGACACATTTGTTACCTAACATTAGATTTGTAAAAGTGAAAATGGTTTCTTTTTTTTTTTTTTTTTTTTGTTTTAAATTATTACACAAAACAGTCCTAAGTTAATCAATATAAAGCTCCTAGTGTATAATTTTTAGTTTCTTGTTTCAAATTTACCAATTTTAATTGCTTTTCCAACCTAGAGCAAAAGAAAACACAGAATGGAAAATGGCTTTCGATTTGGAACCATTTTGTAGCATCAATAATAGCAACACTCCAGTTGTTCCTCTCCAAGACCAAATAATCTTCCATTGTTGAGTCCAAAACTTCTAATCGACTTGCAATCAATTTTCAAAGCAGCATATCAACATAGAGCAATTGGTTGTTCATTGCAATTTGCAGACATAAGAGCAAAAGAAGCAAAAAACACAGCATATTCTAGCGACATAAATGAGCTGAGTTTCAGTTATCTATCTACATCAAGACAAGTAAAACAGTGGTTTGTCTGTCTTCAAGCAGCGAAAATGGATGGCCGAGAAAGAAAGGGAAGAAAGACTGTCATATATCATGAATTTCATAAGTTGATTGAAAAAAAAGTGACCTTTAACAGACGAATGCCAGAAGCAGAAAAAAATGACAGAGGGATAAATACATGCACCCACCACAATGTCATCACAATTAGTTCTACACCCGAATGCCTGTCACTATCAAAACCTTCTCCCTCATACCACATATCTCCCGATTATGTTTACGAACCACAGCAACTTGATTTCTGGGCAGGCTGACCGCCACTGGCCGATGAATCTGTTTGGCTTATCTTAATTCCCTGAGGCTGGAACAATAAACAACATTTGTTAACATAAATAAAACAGGATTCCCATGAAAGCAGGCATGAATCTGTTTGGTATAGAGGAAGCAAAGGCGGAAAAAAAATTGTTCTTTGTGAAGTGAAGAATACCTCAGTCTTGGAATCAGATTCTGCAAGCCTTTGCTTGATATCCTTTGCAATTGAAAAGAAAACTTCCTCCACATTCAGATTGGTCTTGGCACTCTGCAGAACATATTCACCCATTAAAAAGGGCGAAGAAATAAAGTTTGAAAAATTCAATCCCAACTGCACATTGTTACTTACAGTTTCGAAGAATTTGATACCATAATCATCAGCGAGAGCTTGACCTTTAGAGGTAGGCACAGCCTAAAAAAGAACAAGAACATCCCTGTGGTCAGTACTCAAGTACGCACTCACTTCACACAAACACACAAAAATTACAGTACCCTAAAGAAAACAAAGGTAGAGTCATAGACATCAACACAGCTATATATTTTCTCACACTTCAGGACAATGATCTGAGGACTTCAACAGACAGTTACAGAAGCAATGCAACCGAAGGTTGCATGTCCAATAAGGGGAACCCACACCAAGCCACCATGTTGAAAATAAAAACTTGACCACTGTAGGCACAACCTTAATGGGAAGAAAAGATAATGTTCCTCACAGGTAGTCAACAACACATACACATTAACACAAAGATACATATGTACAAAAACACAGCATACGGAGCCCAAGTCTTGAACCCCCAGTTTTTCAAGAAAGCATAGTTATAGATACCTCTACAACTCATCTTTTCTCACACTTTTAATATGATCACACAAGTATGTGACTTGCATAGTCAGTTGGAAAATAATGCAACTGGAGAAGGGCTGCATCTCCAATTAAGGAATCTGCAATCCAACACAACCTACTGGAGAAAACACACATTGCTAACCTACTGGATATACAAAATACTTACTCTTTTGCTGTCATCCATGTCAGCCTTGTTCCCCACTAGTATCTTGTTGACATTGTCTGAAGCATGCTGTTCAATGTTGCGGATCCAGTTCCTAATATCTGAACACAAAAGAGAAACAAACTCTAAGGAGATGCAAGAAATGTAAAGGTTATACAACAAGTCATCAGAATGACGGAAACTGCATGTTGACAAGGGTTGATCTTCATTCATCCAGCTCAACTAAAGAGAGAAGAAAATACCAAAGAAACCTGATTTCACTTATAAACCACACCCAAATGAAACTTGCAAGCTATGCACGTAACGAAAGAGGTATTAAACAAAATGGAAGAATAAATTAATCAAAATTTTCATAATTCATGGAAAGGGGGCATTTCATCAAAATCAAAAGCTAAGGATAGAGAAAGAAATATTACTGTTGAAAGATGACTCATCAGTAACATCATACACAAGCAAGATCCCCATGGCTCCACGGTAGTAAGCTGCAGAAGAGTATAAAGAACATGAGCCAACTCCAGCATTATTTAATAATTTGCAAGGTACAATTCACGGCAAAAACAACAATGAAACTAATAAAATCCAAATTGCCTGTACAAAGAAATCTACGAAGACAACCTATTTTCTATGCCAAAAACTAACAAGGTCTACTAATCATTATCAACCAGTTTCAAGGTACAAACCATACAATATCAACCTCCTGAAACTATACAAACCATCCAAGCTTCTATAACAATTGTTTTGGCCCTTCTGGGGAAAAGAACATCATACTTCATTATTCCAAATTGCAGAGTTGAGTTTGCAGTCACAAGGCATCAATATGGACAAATGCCGACAAACCATTTTGTACCCCCCTGCCCTCATTAAAACCCCAAACACGCATAAAGATGGGAACATCTACTGACACGTCTACCTATTTTCAAAAGAAAAAAGCAAACTGCCAGAAGGTAAAATATGAACCTGTTGTGATGGTCCGAAATCGCTCCTGACCAGCCGTATCCCAGATTTGCAATTTAATCCGTTTTCCATCAAGCTCAATAGTTCTTATCTTAAAATCAATACTGTAGAAAAACCATGATAGTCAGAATGAATAAATACTCCAGCAAAATAAGCTTCTACAACTATCAACATCAAATAGCATATTTTCTCTTTCCAATGAAACGAGAAATAAAACAGAAAAAAGGAAAATTCTTAATATTTATAGTTCGTTAAGCTACAACCATTACAGAAAGCCATTCTAGATGCAACTCCAAGGTCATATTGTCTAAAAAATCCATGAGCTTGGCTGGAAAAACATGAGATTTTTGGTCTCTTCATTTTAATATTTCCCCAGAATATTACAAACACAGTAGCTAAATGCCCAATAGTCAATCAATCATCCATAGTTTTGCCTCACATGAGTAGGTCAGATTGAAGATTACTCTATAGTCCTTTTCTTAATACAAACATTTGCACTATGTGAAAATGTAATACACTTTCAAGATATAACATTTGCAAAGTGCCCAAGGATACAAACCCAATAGTAGTGATGAAACTGGTAGTGAAGGAACCATCAGAAAAACGCAAAAGCAAACAACTCTTCCCCACACCTGCATACATGGTAATCAGAATTTCAGACAACCACAAGAAAAGATTCAAATATCGAAAACGTAGCATTCAATTAAATCGTTATGTACACTCTAGAAAACCTGCTTCCAAATTGGTCACATAACTCAACATAGTAAGTTCATAACTCTTGAAATGAAAAGAAACAGAAAGCTAAGCGGTAGCACCATGAGCCAGTGAAATAACCACCAAGGGAATTTAGACAGCTCCAGAACGAAGCATATAAAATCACAGTAGGACCTAAGACAATTCACAAACATCCATATCTAAACTAACTTAATAGCAATACAGACAAAATCTAATAATAATAAAAAAAGGTTCACAGATACAGACCTGCAGCTGGCGTGTAAGCATAATGCAGACAAACTCATATGCAACCAAATAAACCAGAGATTTTCCACTCTGAACAGTGAGACCGTTGAAAAAAAACAAAAGTAGAATCATGAACGTAGCACATTTTCAAAGAAACCCATCAAAATTGTAGCACATTTTCAAAAAAAAAAACCATCAAGGATTGATCCAAAAACACATCATAAATCACAATCACAAATGCTCAAGTTCTGCAGATAATGACATAATGTATCATCTAACATTGACCCAGAAAAATCATTTTCTAATAACACAAAAACAAAAACAAAAACAAAAATCCAAAAAGCAAAAACCAACCACATCAAATCTGAAACCATAAGGCAATCTGATTCTATCATTACAAACAAATCAAACCCAGATGAAGAAGACACACAAGATCACACATTTCGAATTTATTTGATTTCATGACCTCCAAAAAATAGAAAGAGAAATGAAAACTTAACCGCTGTCGCCGATCAAAAGAAGCTTGATGAGGTAATCGTGATCAGCACGAGCCCTTGTTGGTGGTGCAGCCATCGAATTTCTCTCTCTCTAAATATCAAGTGAAATCCTCCCTCTCCCTCAACAAGCTAAAAAACGAAATGTAAAAGATCAGAAACCCAGAATGGAATGGGGGGCGAGAGAGATGTCTATATTTTTATTATTGTTGTTGTTGTTGTTGTTACCTTGACAACTTCCGAAGCGTAGAAAAATGTTATCAAATGGTTGGTGACATGGGAGAGACGACGACGACGATGATGAAGATGCTGTTGATGATGACTATCAGAGACTCTCTCTCTCTCTCTGCGTCCAACGAGTTTGGGACTTCTTGGACTCTTCTCTGTCTCTCTTGCGTATTTTACGTGGCGTGGTCACGCTTTTCTGTTCCACCCAACATTTCCATTCGATGCGGGTGCCCACCTAACTACACTCCTCCACACCTAATCACTCCTCTCTCTTTTTCATTTTAATTCCCCTATTTCATTATCTATTTTCTCTTTTTAGGTGCCATTTAAGGTTAACGAATAGATTGACTGAAAGTATTGTTATTGAAGAACATCTAAAAATTATTATTGATCGGTAACTTTATCCAAATAAAATAATCAAATATATATTTTTTCAATTATGAGTGTCTTTTTTAAAACTGAAAGTGAACTAATCATAACTTACGTAGTCTAATTATTTACTTTTATAAATGAAAGATGATTACCCCTATAACAATTTCGAAAAAAAAAAATCACTATCCCTTTAACAACAAAAGAAAACTACCTACAAATACTTTTAAAATGTGTCGCACAAATATGTATACGTAATTGAGGTATAACTACCCTTACAATAAGTAGAAAACTTCATGCATAAACTTGTCAACCTACCACTAAGTTGGATGGAAAGGTGCAAGTTAGGATGGGACATGCTCTATTTTATTAGGCTTAATCCATACAATTTAGAGAAAAAGTCTAATATTAATTAGTCAAGACTCAAGAGCCTATCACATGGCTTGAGCCTAATGTTATTTAGCAACACATGCGAATATATCAATTACAATGTGACCTTAAACACTATATGTACGGGTTAGATATATACTATTAAATATTAGAATGTCTATAGGGTACTTAGTACCCAAATCCCCATATCTCAATCCCTATTTGGAAAGAGATTTTAGGAATGGGTGCGGAAATCCATCCCCAATTATAAATAGAGATAAGAATGTTAAAATGGAAATCCACCCAATTTCCATTTCCCTAATTTCTCTATTAATTTAATTTAAATATAAAATATATATTTTTTAAAATTTTAATTTATTTATGTAAGAGGAGATTGTAGTTTTTTTAAATTTTTTTTTTGTGGATTTAATATGTTGAATTTGATTAAATTTCTTTGTGAAGTATATATTTATATATTTGCATTTGTTTTTATGAATTTTATTATATTATTAATTAAGAACTATTTTTAATTATATACGTTTTTCTTAATTTTAAATCAAACAAGATCAAACATAAAAAAAGATAAGAGAAAAATAACAAAATGAGAGAACAATGATGGGGGAATCCACCCCTCAATACCCCATTCTCATTTCCCTAGATATCTTATCCTTATTTACCCTAAATGGGAATTTAGGTGAGGATATGCAAAAGATAGAGGGATGAGGATAAGGTGAAGGATTCCACCTCTATCCTAAAAGTGACCCATTAACATCCCTAATTAAATATTGTTATATGTATTTTTCGGATTCATTAATTGGGCTGGTAAAAGTCCAATTTAGGTCCATCCAAGACCTGATAAGAAGGCCCAAAAGGGTTAACCCAGTCAAAGCCCATCAGATGAGGCTCAGTATTGACTTTGAAGCCCAGCAAGTTCTTCAGTTTGCTTAAAGGATCTTCCAGCTGGCATCAACAGACCTATAAACACAGCCAGGTCGCAGCTCGTCGCTGGCGCAGCTCGTCTTTCAGCGAGCTCAAGCTCGAGACCACCATGACACGTCAGCTCGCTCAGATGCGTAATAAGTACAGTATCTTCCAGAACAGGCAGTTACCAAGTTCAACCATGATTCTCTCTCCGAATATGGCAATTGCCCAGTCAAACCATGATTTCCTCATCAGGTATGAAGATCAATTCAAATTCAAATTCATATCAACATTATCTTGAGATAATTATAGAAATTTCCTGATATTATCTAAATATATTAGGAAGTATAATTAATTTACAATTCTTTTCCTTATTTTTCCCAATTGTTTAGGGAATGTAATTAATTCAGGATTCTCTTCCTGATTTGCTACAACCAGAATTGTAACACCTCTTTCCCTATAAATAGGGATTAAGATCATTGTAACATAGACAGACAATATTCAATAATATACTGTCACTCTGCAGAATTAAAGAGATAGACAGTCGTGGACGTAGGCCTATTATTGCCGAACCACGTAAAAGTTTCGTGTTCCTCGTTTGATCATCTGTTTCTGTCTTTGTCTTTTCTTGGTATTTGTGCTTTCTCACATTGATTGCAGGTATTGGGCATTGATTACTCGTCGACTGAATTCCAACGTCGACATTTTGGCGCTAGAAGGAGGGCCCAGACTGCAATCTTTTTCATCTCAATTCATCAACTTCTGACGATATGGCAAAGACAAGATCAAACAGGTTCCTTGGAGATGATGACCAGGCGGAAAGTCATATGAACCAATCTCAGCAGAACTTACAGCTTGGGCAAGACGTAACCACGCATGCAGCAGGCCCGCCCCAAGGACAGATACTAGGGGCTGCACCAGGCATCCCTCCTCTGCCTCACCGTCAAACGGTCCCAATTGCCCCGATGGTCGAAGGGTAGAATGCGTTGTTACAGAGGCAAGAAGCGTTGGAAGATACGGTTAGACAGCTCACAGAAGCCGTCAACATGTTGGTGCAGGCCCAGGTTCAGAAAGTGACTAGGGTGGAAGTTCAGGCACCACTGGGAATGCCCCAGCCTCCTGAACCGGCGCGAAGGCCTGAAAGGCTAGCAAGGGAAGTCCCGCGACTCGCAGACTCGGCTCGCTCATCTAATGCGTGTTCGAGGGCCGGAAGACACCCTGTTCAACACGAAAGGGAGGTCGCACGTCCTGATAACCTAGTAGCAAGGCCGAGCCAGGATGGAAATAGGCGGATGGAAGTTGGTCAAGGCAGAGTCCGAGCCGCAGCTCGTTATGCCGATGAGGTGGACGGGCAGCATGTAAGATCCCATCATCATGAGGGTCAATTCGAGGAAGACGAAAAGTATGACCCTAAACATCCGGCTCCAAGTCATGATCACGGGAGGAGATACGAGTTCCGAGACCCCCAAGTAGAGGAGCTCCTCCGAAGGGTCCGGCAGTTGGAAGCGCGACCTGGAGTTCCGGAGCAGCGTGGGCTCTACGGAGATATGACCCCATTCACAAGGGAGATTGAGACACAACCTCTCCTTCCAAGGTTCAAGATGCCAACCATTCAGCAGTACAATGGGGACAGTGACCCATATGACTATCTAGACGCATTCAACGTTCAGATGGACCTGCAGACAGGAAGTTCGATGGTGAAGTGCCGAGTATTCCCCGCTACATTGGGGGATATTCCGAGGACGTTGTTCAAAAATCTCCCAGCTCGCAGCATAGGAAGTTGGGAGCAATGCCAACAGAAGTTCGTTGGTCAATACAGGGCACTGAGAAGGCAGCTCGCTCCATCCTGCCACCTAGCTACCATTTTTCAGCGTCAGGGTGAGTCGTTAAAAGAATACATTACCAGGTTTAGACGCGAGGTCGCGAATGTCGAGCATCCATCAGATGAAAGCATACTAACAGCGATCTCAGCTGGGCTGCGCAAGGATGAAAAGTTGTACGAGAGTATTTACAAGTCCCCAGTAAATGATCTGGGAGAATTCTACGAGCGAGCTGCGAAAGAGATCAGGTGGGAAGAAACCTTCGGCCCGAAAAAGCAGAATCAGAAGAATGAAGCGGGCAGTTCCAGCCAGCCAAAAAGGAGAAACAATGGCCGGAATGAAGAAGGAAGGAACAATGGCTCAAGTAATCAGATCGCCAAAAGAGCGAAGAGAGAGCCAAGGTATGAGCGACCTCAGCGTTGGGGTCACCAGGAAGGATACAGTGTCCTGACGACATCACCGGACAGGATTTACGTTGCCGAGCGGAATAAGGAGGATTTTGGGAGGCCCAATCCTATAAGGGCTCCAATTCAGCACAGAGACCAGAATAAGTTCTGTGCCTATCATAATAAGGTCGGGCACAGTACTTCAGATTGCTGGGCGTTGAAGAACGCCATTGAAAAATTAATCAAGCGAGGTCGCTTGGGAGAATATGTGGCAAGACCTACTGACCAGCGACCTCACCAGCAACGACCTCAACAGCAACAGCCAACACACCAGCAACAGCCCCAACGAGCTTCCGAGCAAGGTCAGGAACCTGCGGTAAGAACCATTTTTACTATTTATGGTGGCCCCCATATTGTAGGTGATTCCAACAGATCGCATGAGAGATACGTCCGAGAGGCGAATCATTCATTTCAGCTCAATGGGTCGGAGGGACCCACCAAAAGAGCAAAGCCGACCTCGGACGAGATCGTATTTACAGAAGAAGATGCTAGAGGAGTGATCTGTCCTCATAATGACGCGCTGGTTATACGAGCTAAAATCAGCAATATGGAAGTTAGGCGCATCATGATCGATACCGGAAGCTCGGTGAACGTGATGTATAGGAGCTGTTTTGACCAGATGGGGCTGCGAACAGAGCAAATGAAGCCATCCCCGAAGCCTTTATTCGGATTCACTGGAGATGTTGTGGTACCAGTAGGGCAGATTAAGCTGCCATTGACTCTAGGGGAGGCAGGTCGTCAGGCAACAACCTTGACAGATTTCTTGATAATCGACTGTCCATCAGCATATAACGTGGTCCTCGGGAGACCTGCTATGAACGAGTTGGACATGGTTACTTCGACCAGAACTCTGACAGTGAAGTTCCCAACTCCTAATGGCATCAGATGTGTTCGAGGAGAACAGCACCTAGCTCGTCGTTGCTATGAAGATGCTGTGAAGATGGGAGTAAGAGGAAAGAAGGTGAACGTGGTCTCAGGAGGCGAGCCACGAGCTATGACTGATAATAGGATCCAGTTCGCTAGTGACCAGTTTCTCAGGTTTTGCAACGACCTCAAGATTGTTAAGAGCTTTTCAGCAGTGGATCACCCACAAACCAATGGCCAAGTTGAGGCAGTGAACAAGATCATCAAGCAGACCCTGAAAATGAAACTGGAAGCAAAGAAAGGAGCATGGGTAGATGAGCTTCAAAAAGTATTGTGGTCTTACAGAACCACAGCTCGCAGCTCCACTGGCGAGACCCCATTCTCAATGGTATATGGATCTGAGGCTATGATCCCAGCCGAGTTTGAAGTTACCTCACAAAGAAGAGCAACCTTCAATCCAAACAACAACGATCAACTACTTGCCACAAACCTGGACCTACTTGAAGAGCACAGGGAAACGGCCAGGCTAAGAGTAGTTGTCCATCAGCGAAGAATAGCGAGGTACTACGACAAGTATGCTCGGATTCGCAGGTTCAATGTGGGAGACTTAGTATTATGTCTCATTCTGCCTGGAGCCCGCAAGCCAATTGATGGATCCTTAGGCCCGAACTGGGAAGGACCATATGTTGTCACAGCAAACTTGGGGAATGAGGCTTATCATTTAGCTAACAATGAAAATGGAGCTGAGGTCCCTCGAGCATGGAATGTCGAACATCTCCGCCCTTATTATCAGTAAAACTCTTTGTAATATGTAATCCAAAATCATTCTTGTTAATGAAAGCTTCATTTCCCCAACTTGCGACTCAATTCACTTCACTATAGCGAAACGGGCTGCGAGCTAAATAGCTCGCCTAAAGAGCCAAAAAAGCAGGCGAGGTGACGATCCCTGCATAGCTCGCTATAAATGAAAAAGCCTAAAAAGCAAGTGACTAAGTGTTCTTGCATAGCTCGCCTAAAGAGCCAAAAAAGCAGGCGAGGTGACGACCCCTGCATAGCTCGCTATAAATGAAAGAGCCTAAAAAACAAGCGACTAAGTGTCCTTGCATAGCTCACCTAAAGAGCCAAAAAAGCAAGCGAGGTGACGACCCCTGCATAGCTCGTTATAAATGAAAGAGCCTAAAAAGCAAGCGACTAAGTGTCCTTGCATAGCTCGCCTAAAGAGCCAAAAAAGCAGGCGAGGTGACGACCCTTGCATAGCTCGCTATAAAAATAAAGAGCCTAAAAAGCCGATGGCTAAGTGCCCCTGCATAGCTCATCAAACATTCTGATAAACCAATTACTTATACCTACAAAATTTTATTAAGTTGGTGAAAGAAGTAATTGCTTTAATTATTATCAGATTTTGGGTTCATTGATTATCAGCTCGCAAGAAGCTATAAATGAAAGAGCCTAAAAAGCAAGTGACTAAGTGTCCTTGCATAGCTCGCCTAAAGAGCCAAAAAAGCAGGCGAGGTGACGACCCTTGCATAGCTCGCTATAAAAATAAAGAGCCTAAAAAGCCGATGGCTAAGTGCCCCTGCATAGCTCATCAAACATTCTGATAAACCAATTACTTATACCTACAAAATTTTATTAAGTTGGTGAAAGAAGTAATTGCTTTAATTATTATCAGATTTTGGGTTCATTGATTATCAGCTCGCAAGAAATGTGAAGAGCATAAAGTATATTATACACTAGCCTGAAGAACAGTCAACGCAGAAGAAATAATGAAAGAAATTTTCATTAAGTATGAGAACTGGTTACAAGTTGAAAAATTGAAAAAATACATGAAAAAGGAAAACGAGCTATTAGTTCTAAACAGGAGGATCTGGGTCAACCAAAGGTTCTGGACCAGCGGTGGACGAGGCAGCTTTTGCTTTAAAATCCTCAACGGTTTCAGGCCCTATGTCCCCAAAGATAGAAAAATCCATTCCTGGATGGGACATCCACAGTGTGTAGAGGAAATCACGACCTGTTCTTGTCTCGGCCTCGTCCCTTGCATCTGCAACCCGCACTTCCAGTTCTTGAGCTGCTTGCACTCTGAAGACCGTCAGCTCTTCGAAGGCATTATCAGCGAGACGATTGACGACCTCAGCCTCTTTCTTCATGTCTTCAATTCGCTGCTCCGCAGCCTCAGCTCGCTGAATAGCCTCCCCCACTTGCTGCCTAAGCACCTCAGCTCGTTTGGTTGCAGCCTCCTCAGCACTTTTAGCTGCAGCTCCCATCTCATCAGCTCGCTTCTTAGCCTCCTCGGCCTGTTTCTCGGCAGTTTCAGCTCGCGCCAGAACAGCATCGACCTGGCGATGAAGCACTTCAGTCTTCTCTTCTGCAGCTGAAGCCCGCTGCTCGTCCAGTGCAGCCTGTTGCTCAGACTGCCTCAGATCTTCTTTCACCTTGAGCAGCTCATCCTTTAGCATGGCGTGCTCATTTTCCATTTTCTTCAGGGCCTCCTCAGCTGCTTGCCTTGCAGCATTTGCCTCAGCAATCTGAGCTTCCTGACCTTCTATTCTGCCCGAGGTTAAGCGAGCTAAATCGTCAGTAGCCGCCTCCAGGTCGAATTCCAGTTTCCTCATCTCATCCTTGGTATCCCTTGTCTCCCTTCTTCGCTTCATTGCAGCAAGGGCACCCTGGAAATTATGAACAGATTAAAACCTAGTCAAGTAAGGAAATCAACAGATGAGGAAAAATAACTTACCAGCATGCAATGGCGAGCCGCGAACTCATCTAGATCCTCGCCCCTAAGACACCTATTTTCCAAGACATTCGCGTGATTGAGCATAATTGTTGCCCAGTTGTCAAGAAAGGAATTTAAGTATCTTCCTCCAGGACCCAGCTCGATATCTGATCTGGTTGGTGAAGGAGTTCTCTCACGCTCCGGGATATCGCGCGCATCATCATGAGAACCACCGCGTCGCGATACAACGGTACGCCTAGTCGCATGCCCGCTGGGGCCAGCTCGGGTTGCCTGGGGAGCAACCTTAGAAGGAGCATCACCTTTTCCAGGCTGCGAACTGGAAGTCAGAGGTGACTGAAGATCTGCAAAAACAATTGAAATAGGCACCTCGCTAGGAGCAGCAGTTGAGGGAGCAGTGGCTCTAGCAGCAGCATGCACCTCGCTGGGAGCAGCGGTCGAAGGGGCAGTGGCTTCAGTGACAACAGGCACTTCGTTGGATGCAGCGATCGCAGGAGCCTGGTCCTGGGCAGATGGTTTAGAGCTTTTTGAGGGTGCTGCTGGAGTAGCCAAGTCTTCGGCAGGCCGTTTTGTTGAAGGAATCGAGGAAGCTTTAAATACAGTGGGACTTGCAGGAGGAGATTTCATGAGTACAAGTTTCCTCCTGTTGGCTGGGAGTTTTGTAGAAGAAGGAACAGGGGCTGGAACACGAGCTGGGGATGGCAGTGAAGCCCCTGGAGTAGATATGTGATGTGGAGAAGAGGATGGGTCAACCTGTGCAGTAGGGGCTGCAGGGACTGGGTCTGATCCTGGCCGAGCTGGAGCAAAAACTGAAGAAGAAGTTTTTCTAGACGCACCCTTTGAAGGGGTGCGAGTTGAAGACGATTTCGCCTTTGTTGGTGTGCGAGCTGAAGATGATTTTGCTTTAGATGAAGCGTGAGCAGGAGCACTTCGAGATGAGGTCTTCCGAGCTGGAGAAGGTAAGCTAGTGTCATCCTCTGATGATGAAGAGACTGATGGCGGAGGTCGGGAAGCAGACGCTTCCTGAACTGGAACCTCAAAAACAGAAGGAAGTCTAGGTTTGTCACTCATCTTGCCTATATCTTCCTCAGCTCGCAGAAGAAGGGATTCCTTAGAAGGAGCAAGGCTGTAAGCTCTAAGGATAGCATCGTCGAATTTGATGCTGGTACCTGCGTCCTCTGAGCTCGCGAGCTTGTCAAGAGCTCGTTCCTCCTCGTCGCTGAGAAGAGACTCGTCCATTTTCAACACTGCACAGCAAATAATTAAAATATGGTAATAAAGATACAAAATAACCTCAGCTCGCTATATTTTCCTTTATGAATACCTGGTTTCAGGACAAAGCTGAAATTTTGGAGATCTGCGAGAGAGGGGCACGAGACATAAAACCAGCTCGTCTTGTACGGCCCGACGTTGGATTTGCCCTTTGCTTCTCCTTTGGGCAAGAGATCTTTGTATTGCGATTGACGGGTTGTAAGGTAGTAGATGCCATCCGGTTTCTCTCCTTCTGCTGTACTCAGAGCCTTGAAGGAATAGAACTGCTGTATAATTTTTGGTGTAGGGGGGCGAAGGCCGTTTCTAAGAAAGACCATGGCCAGCGAGGTCAGCTGCGCATATGAGTTTGGAGTTAACTGAAATGGCGCGAGCTTGACCTTGTTAAGAAATGCGATCAAGTACGGTGGAATGGGGAACCGTAATCCCTGCTCGAAGTGCTGAGTGCTGACAGCGATGAATCCCCTGGGCGGATAACACGCATGATTGCTTGAATCAGGCAGCAGTATGCGGCAACCAAAAGGGATATGGAATTGCTTGACAAGTCCTTCCACCTCAAGACGCTTCAACGACGTGGGATGACGAGCGAGCGCATCACGAGCCTCTCTTCCCTGTATAGCGTGAGCTCGGGCTTTATCATGCTTACGAGCTTCATTGCTTGGAATCATTCCCTTGCGAGTTCCGCTTGAAGACATCTGAACAAGTAAAAAAAAAAAAAAAACCACACAAATTGAGTCAGAAGAAGAAATGCCATGACCAATAAACTCAAAACTCAGAATAATGAAGGTACAACAATGGTGGTGGAACTGAATAAACTGAAAGCAGAAAGATTGTCTTACTTTGAATCGTTGATGAGATTGAAGAAACAACGAGTAAGGACGATTGATTTCGTGAAAAAGGCAGTAGATCCTGATTGCTTGAAAGTTTGAACACTTGTTTGCTTCGATGGAAATGACAGATGAAAGAAGAAAATGAAAAGAGTTTCCATCAGTTTATATAGACAAACGAGCGTGAACCCCAACCGTCAGATCTTGGAAAAGAGTAACCGTCATAAATCTGACGGTGCAGCGCGAAACATGGCTTTGGAAATCATGCAGCCGTCGGTTGAAAGACGTGCGCATTAAATACGCGTGTAAAGGACGTGCAGGCGTCGCTTCAGTTACCATCTGCATGATCGCCACGTGTCAAAACTGAAAAGGTGGAATTTGAAAGTGTACAGAAGCAGTTATGAATGTAAGCGTGCCAAGGAAACCAACTTTTACCAGCAAGATCAAGCTCCCAGCCCGCTGAAGCGAACTGAGAGCTGGGGGGCTAATGTTATATGTATTTTTCGGATTCATTAATTGGGCTGGTAAAAGTCCAATTTAGGCCCATCCAAGACCTGATAAGAAGGTCCAAAATGGTTAACCCAGTCAAAGCCCATCAGATGAGGCTCAGTATTGACTTTGAAGCCCAGCAAGTTCTTCAGTTTGCTTAAAAGATCTTCCAGCTGGCATTAACAAACCTATAAACACAGCTAGGTCGCAGCTCGTCGCTGGCACAGCTCGTCTCTCAGCGAGCTCAAGCTCGAGACCACCATGACACGTCAGCTCGCTCAGATGCGTAATAAGTACAGTATCTTCCAGAACAGGCAGTTACCAAGTTCAACCATGATTCTCTCTCCGAATATGGTAATTGCCCAGTCAAACCATGATTTCCTCATCAGGTATGGAGATCAATTCAAATTCAAATTCAAATCAACATTATCTTGAGATAATTATAGAAATTTCCTGATATTATCTAAATATATTAGGAAGTATAATTAATTTACAATTCTTTTCCTTATTTTTCCCAATTGTTTAGGGAATGTAATTAATTCAGGATTCTCTTCCTGATTTGCTACAACCAGAATTGTAACACCCCTTTCCCTATAAATAGGGATTAAGATCATTGTAACATAGACAGACAATATTCAATAATATACTGTCACTCTACAGAATTAAAGAGATAGACAGTCGTGGACGTAGGCCTATTATTGTCGAACCACGTAAAAGCTTCGTGTTCCTCGTTTGATCATCTGTTTCTGTCTTTGTCTTTTCTTGGTATTTGTGCTTTCTCACATTGATTGCAGGTATTGGGCATTGATTACTCGTCGACTGAATTCCAACGTTGACAAATATTGTAAAGATCAAACACTACATTCGTATCCAAGAAATTTACTCATACAGTTAAAATAAAATTATTAAAAAATAATAATAAAGGAGGCTCTTGTATAGGGATGCTCATGGACCGGTTCAAATAGGTTTGGCGAGATCTACACTTTTGCATCCTCATTCTCATCCAAATTCATAGAATTTCGTAAATTCAGGTGTGAATGGGCATCCTCACCCACCTATGAAAATTTTTAAAATTCCTCAAATATCAATTTATAATAAAATATTTGAAAAAAAATAATGAAATAATATCATAAAACAAAAACAATTAACTAAATTTTAAATTATTTTCAAATGCTAGCAACAATAACACAATCTAACTTTATATTGCGACCTAATCATAAGTATGATAAGGTTTAAATTCCAACATCTTAAATCCTAAAACAAATAAATTTAAATCCACTATAAATTTTAAGTTGAAGCTTCCAACTTCTGTAACATAACAAATCCCAAAATAAATATATACAGCTCATAAAATCCCAAGCCAAATACATAAACATATAACTCTAATGTTTTATTTGATTTCTTACAATTAGATAAATAACAAAACAGATTTGGTTAATAGTTTACACAAATTTAATTATAGTTTTTTTAATTTTTTTTCTTTAAAAGAAGCACACATACACACATCTAATTGAAAAATTCATATCCACACCTGTCCACGAATTTATTTAGTCAAATCCACATCTACCTAACGCGGGTGGACGCTCGTAGGTTCCCAAGTTCGTGAGTGGAATGACCATGGTTGCATTTGAATATATCTCAATACATATATTCTTGAATATGGAAGATATTCAAACACTATATCTATAACCTGTAAATATACAATTTTATTTCCACTGTGGACAGACATCTACCTGCATGTATGTTGGTAAATATCTATGGTAGAGTTTATAAATTTACCAATCCACACAGGCCTAATGTGGGTGGCACTTGTAGCTTCACATGTTTGTGGGCGGAATGACCATCCTTACTCGTAAATATATGTATAATATGGAATAAGATCAAACACTACATCTATATAGCCTATAAATTTACAAATTTATTTCCACAATGAAAAGATACCTACCTATATGTGTTGTTAGATACCTACCAAAAGGCATTTTCTCTATCTATAATAGAATTAAGTTTATCTATAAATCTATTTTTTATTTTAAATTTGTTTTCTTGTTTATTTAAACTTGTTTAAGTGACATGATGGGTAATGTTTGTTTTATCAAAGTTGGAACTGATTTATTATAAATCGACTTGTTAATTCTTTGAAAAAAAAAAAACAAACAAACAAACAAAATAGAATTGTTATTTTGATATGTTACTGTTAAACCATTATGTCCCATGTAAAAAGCATAAAAAATAGGCGGAAATATACCAAAAATGACCAATTAAAAAACATAAAATATGTCTTTATCCCCCAACTTTTAAAAAATCCATTTAAGCTTCTCAAACAAATAATTTACATCCTATACCCAAGATACCCAAATTGCCCTTAACCAAAAATTATGGAACTATCATTATATTTCAAAATTCAAAAAAAAAAAAATGAAAGCATAATTACAAAACTATCCTCGCATATATAAAATGAAAAATCGGTTTGAAAACGAAATCAGTCGTCGTTCTCTGTCAAATCACGCACCCCAATGACACATTTGCACGGTCGTAGACCTTCATACACTGTTACTATCGTTTCTAAACCATTGTAGACTGCTGACGAGCTCGTTGTCCTACTTCATTAGTGAAGGTATGTCAATTCGACATAAGTTTGGATAATTTTGTGACTTCTTGAATTTTTTGTCACTTGTAAATTTAATTTGTGTTTTTATATATTGACTATTAATGATTATGGTGAGATTATATTATATTTAGTTAGAATATGGTCAGATTTGGATTGAATATGCAGGTTTGGTTGAGTTCATAATGTGCCAGGATGATCGGCTTATGTTTAGAAATATAGGCCAACGTTGGTTTAAGTAGACTAACAAATGCCGAATCGGCTTATGTTGATAATTATCTCGATGTCGACTTAAGTTCACAAACAAAAGCCAATCAACTTTAATGATTGGTAGAGTTAATCTGTGTTTACCGGGTATTGATAGTGAGGGTCAGATTATGTTATATTTGGTTAAAATGTGGTTGAAATTAAACTAAAAATACAGGTTTGGTTGAGTCGATGATCAACTTATGTTTGAAAATATAGGCCAACATCGGTTTAAGTGGACCAATAAATGCCGATTCAGCTTTTGTTTGAAAATGTAGGTTGACGTCGGTTTAAGTAGATCAACAAATGTTGATTCAGCTTACGTTGGATAATTTGCCTCGATGTTAATTTATGTTTAAAAGCATAGACCAACATTGATTTAAGTATGTCAACAAAGGCCGATCGACTTATTTTGTCAATAATCATTTTAATTAGTGTAATTTAATTTATTTATTAACATTTAAATTATAAAAGTTTAATGAACCATTTGTTGCTTTTCTTTCCTATAGATACAATTCAATTATAAGCACACTGTACAGAATGTTCCAGACGGAATGTCGGGGAGTACACACAACAGTTTGAAGCACGTTGGTTATCTAAATGTATTTATTTAGCAGAGACAGCTTCTCGAAAGGTTCAAAAGGGCGAGCTCGATCGTGCATTTTACAAAAATGTCTAGTCAATAGCTGCTAGTCACTCCCCTCATGCTTGTCATTCTTGCTAGAGAGTTAGTATATCCTAATTCATGTCCTGGTGAGATGTGATTCAAAATTAGGGGAAGGACATATAGATTTGTAAA
Source organism: Litchi chinensis (assembly GCA_019925255.1). Taxonomy (NCBI): domain Eukaryota; kingdom Viridiplantae; phylum Streptophyta; class Magnoliopsida; order Sapindales; family Sapindaceae; genus Litchi; species Litchi chinensis. Next base: position 27,683,879 of record CM034463.1, on the reverse strand, counting down.
GCAGGAGTTCTTATTAGTGATAGAACTCCAATTTGGGTATATCGACCTATGGGTGCTTAAGGCGAAACAACAAAGCGAGAATAGTCTTATATAATGATGTTTTAAAGGAAAATCGTCAAGATTAGGTGAAATTATACATATGTTAAGGGTGAGGGAACCATATAAGCAATGAGGACGTCTTGAAGTTGGTTAATATAGTCATCGCATTCAGTTTATTCTATGACTGTGATGATCGGGCTAAGGTGGACCATTATTTGTAGGTCTTAATGAAGGATGTTAATGTGTGGAATATGTTCCCCTAGGTTGCAGTCGGCTGCAGTAGGCTTATAGAGTTCCTTCGTTAGGTACTTGATAAGGATCGGCTTATGACTAGACATAACATTAATTTGTATGACTTTATTTAGATATTTCAGATGCAACATTTAGTGTATTCTTTTCATCAATAATGAAAATTGTTTAGTGTTTATATGTATACTAACTAAATGTTTATTAAATTGTTGTTTAATCTAATGAAAATTACAATAATGGCTAGTGGAAATATTTCTATGGTTGGAAAATAGGGTAGGGAAGAGAGCCATAAGAGATGATATGTTGCTACCAAGGTGTGTGAATTGGATCCATAATAACAAAAAGCAAATAAGTTGGTTTAATAAGTTTATTTGTGTAAGCATCCAAACTAACCTACATTTATTTCTATTTGTTGACTATTATTATTTGTAATTATAATATTAAGTATATTATATATATTGTGTAGTTAATAGGATGGAGTAGTATCCTTGAACCCACTGTCGCGAAGAGAGAAAAAGATTATTATAAGTCTTTTAACCTTACGAATTTGGTTAGCGAAAATGCTTATAAAGTAGGCAGTGGATGAGGTGCTGATGAAGCTAAAGATGATGATTCGGAAAATGAGGAGAGTGAAAGAGAGTCGAATAGGAGGAGGAGGGTGAGAAAGAGTCGACTAGGAAGGAGGAGGAGCAACAGTAGCATTATCATATCTCAAACTCACGAGTCGACTCAGAGGCTACATATTCAGAGGCAAGGACAAAAAGAATGTATGAGTTTAGGCAAGGTGAGGATCAACATGATGGCACCGCAGTCTCATGAGGTTGCGACATGCCCTCTGAACCCTCTCAACATCAAGTGCAAATTTTGTATAATTATATTACTGTATTTCATTCTTATGTGATTACCCATTGAATTTATATTTTTATTTAATTATTTTTTAAGGAGCCTTAGACAATGGTCGGCAAAATTATGACATTATTAGAGTCTATTTTGAAGACACAACAAGAGCAAAACGAGAGGTTAGGTAGGATTGAGAGGATATTGAAAATCCATGAGCCTTTGGATGGCGGATATGACATGAATGACGATGACAATGACAATGATAATGATACTGAGAACTCTATCCGGGATGAGTACATACATCGTTCTTTACCTCTAAAAAAATCATCACCATCGAAAATATCACCATCATAAAAAAGACAACAGTCAGTAGACGCTTACCATCCCATCAGGGCCCACCGTAGCAGCATAATAGTGATTAGGTAAATTTTATTTTTATTTTGTATTTTAATTTAGTTTTTCAAATCATTATAAATTTGTAATTACAACTTTTGATTTTTTGCAGATTGTGGAAGTTCAGAACTTAGTATCGTAGCTACTAAGGGAAGTCGAGGTCCCATTACCCCATGAGGACCCACTACTCCATTATGGCCCACCATCCTAGCATGATATTCATTAGATAAATTTTTTGTTTATTTTGTGTTTTAGGTTAGTTTTTCGTATCATTATAAATGTGTACTTACAAATTTTTATTTTCTTAATATTATAGGGGAAACCTTCACAACCTAAATGAAAGATTAAACCGTTGATATCTCTATTATCACCATACACGGATCTTGAATGCACGAAAAAAGAAAAAAAGAAGAAAGTGTTAGAGGAGCAAGTGGTGGAGACTGTGCTAATGTTGGAGGGTGTGGTTGAGAATGTGTACAAAAAATACAAAGTTTACTCTTCTTTAAACCTTAGGTATTGATAAAAATGTTTAATCTTATTACTAATCTAATATTAATAACTTTTAATTCTTGTTTTCATTTTAGGTGCTACATCAATGGTTATCCGATGACATTCACCCCCGAAAAGTTTCATACCATTGAGGATGAGGATAGTTGGTTGACTTCAGAGCATATCGAAGATTATTTGCAGTACCTACGAATCAAAGAAAGCAGATGGTAGGATGAGGCTCATGACGAGAGATATGCAATGCATGGATCGACCTTTTTTATGAATGTCTATATTTCATTATTTCTCTTTTTTTTTTTTCATCTTTTCATCTTTATTAAGTAATAAATAATTTTTTCACTTGCAAGCGGACATGACAATAGTTATAAATAAGGAATAAGTCAGTCAAGGAAAGACATTTGATCTCACTATGGTTATGATCCCCCCAAACTGGATAAGATTCGCTAGCAGTTTGAAAGACGCTAAAATCATTTAATGGTTTGTTTACAATGTAAGTGTCATTCTATGATTAAAAGTTATTATTTAATGGTTCGAATTAGAACTATATCACTAACGTTTTCAAAATGCAGCTATTGCTCTCCTGTAATCTACATCAGACCCATGGGATAATCTGTAAGGTATGTCTAAGAGAGCAGAAGATTGTCATATATTATTTATATGTAGATACAGAGTTTGAACACCAGAGAAATGTTATTGAGTCATTGATCCGTTGCATACCATTGATCTTACGGTCGATTGATTACTATGAGAAAACCAACACAGAAATACCACCTATAAAAAAATATATATAGGATATGAAGCGTGTAGATAAACGGGATGTGCTTCAACAACCTGACAAGTAAATACCACTTTTTTAATTATATATTTAGATAATAATGTTTTTAATGAATTATCTTACTTGTTCTGTTTGTAATACAAGATCAGTTGCGGGACATATTGTGCAATATATATTTATGATATTTTATGCTCTTTAGAGAGTGAATAGAAGTCTATCCAAACTAAGAAAAACTCCCATCAAACAAGGGCACAGATAGCATCTGATATATATATATATATATATATTCCACCCCAAGGTACAACACAGACGAATGAGAACAATGGACATTATATGAGAATGACAAACTTGTATATGATTGAAGTTAACATTCGTTGATATTTTATTCATTCATTATTTAATTGTAAAATTTTTAAAATATTATGTGGTAGTACGAAAGTGGACAGAGAGACTAAGTTTCTAAATGAAACAGACAAAGTGTTATTTTTTATACAAGTTAAACTACCCGATATGTGAAAAAATAGGAGAGATCCTATCAATTTTTTTTCTAAAATTAACCAAAGGAATCAATTTTTAAATTAATCAACTAGACCTTGTATATAAGATACCAACTAAACTAATAATGAGGGCTCTTTACAAGTATCTTTTCTATAATTGGATTGATGATTTAGAGATAAATTTAACCATAAATCAAGTCTATTAGGCACATAAAAGAGTATGTAAATGACACATTACCTACTTTTAATATTATATTCACCATTAGTTTATTAATTAAAAAAACACTAAAGGTGAATATCATGAACAATTTAACTACCTTATGAATGATTTATTATGATCGAATATTATGATCAGTCTAATCATTTAAAAAAAAAAAAGGAGCTTATACTTCAAAAGTTAAAAAAATATAATAATAAAAATAAAAAATATTAAAAACATGAGTTCAAACAAAAAAAATCAAGTTATGTGAGATTACGAAAATTGATATCGATTTCAGTATATAAACCTATACTGACGATGGGTTCAATAAGTACATATAATAGATTAAAAGACTCGGATTTAGTAAGCTTCCTTAACCCAACGTCGGGTTGAATATGGCCACAAACACTGACATCGAGCTTTATTGGCTATTGCAACCTGATATTTTAAATTTTGCTATTAATAATACTTAATTTTTCTCCATTTTCTTTGTTTTCAATGACCAAAAAGACCCAAAAACTATAAATTCTATATTATATATAACTATGAGATAAAAATATTGACAAACATGATCTAATATATCTTGAGTTAGAATTTGCATAATGGTCATAAGACATCTTACAATCCAATGTGATCAATATAGTAGATATTATAATATATTTCTTTCATTTAATTAAATTAATGAAATTTGAAGCCAATGGGAAGCATTTTTAGGCTACTAAAGCATTAGAAATGGGTAAAATAATGAAAAAAAAATTGAAATCGGGTTTCATGGCTCTATATAGCCTGATGTCAGTGTTTATGTCTCTTCCAAACTCGACATTGAGTTTAGACATGTCACAAACTAATAGGTATCTGTAAACCATTATTTAAAAACTTGGCGAGTTTCATCGAGAACTCATTGGGTTCTCGCTGATCAACACTCCGTCGATCCGAAACCCCCAGATCGGAGGACCTACTCGTTGGAGGTGGACACTTGACCTAACTCGACTTAATTCGTCAGAATTCGGCCTACTCAATAAGTCCACTCATCACAAATCGATCGGAAATCATCCCAAACACCACCAAAAAACTAGTCAAAATCCAATTCTCCCACCAAATAACTAACAACCATGAAGAAATAAACAACAAACAAAAGAAAAAGTAAAGAAACAAGGAGTGAAACTTACAACCTCACTCATACTCAGTTCGCTAGGCAACCATTTGAAGGGAAAAGACAATGACGACGGCTTGAAGGAAGACATCCACGACACGGAGGGAGAGAGAAGGAAACTTAAACCAACAGAAAAAGAGACTTGAATGGTCAGCTACGTAAAAGAGAAAGAAAGAGACTTCAATGACAATGAAGAGGGATTGGATTTGGAGACTGAGACAACAACGGCAACGGCGGAAGTTCATGATCTTAAAACGGTGACAACAACAACTCACTCGACGGCAAAAGTGACGACATGTTAGAGAGAGAAGAGGATGAGAGAGGAGAAGAGAGAGAGAGAGAAATGAGAAAATGAAAGTTTGATCAGTAGGTGAGTTTTAAATAGGGTGAGAATAATTTGACCATGGCCCCTAATGTTTATAAAAATGTCAGTTTATGATTTCAAACTTCAAAAATTATAATTTTCTCCCTAAACAGTTCTTTTCGCCTACTCGCTGATTACTTGCCAAGTAGCTGATTACTCGACGCTCGTTAGGTTGCCAGTCAAGTCCCGAGTAGCAAGTTTTGGAACACTGCTAAAAACCCAACGTCGGTCCCAATTTACTGACACAACTCGACATCGATTTCAATTGATAAACAAAAACTGATGTCGATTTGAATGTTTATACCAAGCCCGACCCTTTACTTTATTTGTTTCTAATTTTCTTTCATTTGTTTGTTTTTTTTTTAATGTTTCTAATATAAAACTAATGTCAAGTTTTATTATTACTACTTGATTTTCCCTAAACCGAAATGATCCAAACATAAAAAATTTTAAATTTTGACAAAATCTCCTCTGTTTTTTTATTATCATGGTATAACCTAGTTTGAGCTATCATATTAATGAATATAAATATATCACTATGACGACCACAAAAAAAAAAAAAAGACTTCGTCTTTGTGTCAAATCAATCTCACAAATATGATAATAAAGTACTGCATTCAACGATTTTATGTAAATTATTTCAATAACAAGTGCTCGCCCCTTATAAAAAGGATAAACCACAAACATCATGTCTATTCATAAAAGCTTTTTTATGATTACCATCATTTTCATCATCTTCTAAGGGTGGAATAAGGAATTGTTGATAACATTAACATCGCATGTGTCTAGTCACACCATAAAGACTGCATTTTCAAGAGGTTCTGGCATATCCAATAGGGACGACGCTCATTCGAGCCTCTGCAACAACTTTTGCCATGCTTCCAATATCTCCAACAATAGTAATAGTGTAACACCTCGATATTTATTTTCATGTGATTAGTATTCTTGAATTAAAGAATTGAGTGCCATAAATTGGATTAGATTAGATTTGAGTGCAATTAGTGTGATATATATATTTATTTGTTTAGGGAATTTACTAATTTTTGAAGATATTTTTCTTAGCAAGGGAACTTAATTAGAGATTATATGGAAAAGATTGAATGATGAAAAAATGTCATTGGATAATCAAATGAGTGCAATTGGAATGCATGGCATGGAAAACTTATTTTGAACTAATGAATATTTGCCAACCTAAAAGTTAAAAGTTATGGAAACTAATTACATTTTTACAAGTGAGTGGTTGAATAAGTTGGTGGAATCATGAGTTGGCATAAATAACCAATGGGAAATTAACATGTGTGGCAAGGGACATGGAGGGTATTAATGGTATTGTTAGGGATAAAATTTGAAAGCAAAAGGTAGTAGTATATAAAGTGAAAAATGGCTTGAAAAATTATTTCTTCTTCCTCCATTGTCGTCCACTTCAAGCTCCCTTCTTCTCATTTCTTTTTCCATTTTCAACCCTCAAATCACTCATTTATCTTGATTATTACCTCGTATACCCATTCAAGACCTCAAATCCATTAAAATCCATCAAAAATTTAAGTTGGATTTTCTCTAGTAAGGGTGCAAATTCAAGGTAAGTTGGTGTAAGTTTTGATTTTTGTGATGGGTTTTGGTTAGAAATGATGTAGGAGTATGCAAGAGCATGTAGGTGTGGTTATTTATGCATTTAAATTCGTTGAGTTTATTTTTACGATGAAAAATGTTCTCTTGAAAAACCCTAGGTGATCAATTGAAAATGGGTGAGCCAAGTAAGGGTAAAGAGAAGCTTTGAGCTTCATTTGAGAGTGTTAGAAAGCTAGTAATAAGCTCAAAAAGACTGGTGTACATATATATTAAATTTTTTATTTTATTAGTAAGCAAATCAATGGAAATTTCTTTTGTAACTTGTTGATTCTGTTCCCTTAATGGGATAACTAGATAGGGATGATATTTATGTGTCATTAGGGTATTGTTGGAATGAATTTTGGGATGAAAAACCAATTGGAACACAATTTCATAAAAATTAGACCTCTAGGTCGAATATACACTAGAGAGAAACCTAGAAGTATTTTTGTCATTTCAAACTTATTTATATGTTAAACGAATGATATTCGGATGAAGTATGTGATGACTTATGGAGTTGAAAACAAATTTTAAAAAATCCATACTCTTGGTTGAATGTAAGCTAAAGAAGCACCAAGGGTTATTTTTGTTAATTCACACCCATTTATGTGTTAATTAAATGATGATTTGATGATCTATATGACAAACTGAGGATTGGAAAATAAAAATTTGAAAATTCTCTCTTTTGATCGAATTTATGCAAGAAAAAGTGTAACATCCTAATATTTACTTCCGTATAAGTAATATTATTAAATTTAGAATATAATTGCATTAAATGGGATTAAAAATTTAGTTTATTATAATTAATATAATTAGTGAAATAATGTAGTTAATTGTTAGAAAAATGAATAGTTTCTTTAATAATTTAGTTTGAAAGTAAATTTTTTTAGAAAAAGAATTTAATTTGGATTTTAATAGGAAAGATTTGATTATGGAAATTTTTAATGGTGACTTGTCATTGTTGTCCAACAGGAGAGGGGTGTGTGTCAAGATTTTTGGGTCAAAATGGAATTTTAAAAAGGTATGAGGTTAAAGTATAATTTTAAGAAATAGATTAATATAGAAAGGGGCAAAAATCTGAAAATTTCAACATCTTCTTCCTTCCTCCACTGCCGATCAGACCTACTACATTTTCTCTAAAAAAAAAAATTATTTTCAAGCCATAAATCACACAAATCTTCTTCTATTTAAGCCTCCTACATATTTATAATCTTATTTCTTGTAAAAATCCTCTAAAAATCCAATTATATTTTTGGGTCTACAGTGTTTTATGTGAGGTAAGTGCTGTTTTGTGATTTTTTTTGTGTTCAAATAGATTAATGAGCATATAGAAGCATCCATAGGCATGAGTAGTTAGTGAGTTTTGTATTTAATTAAGTTATTTTGCTTTTTATGACTTTAAAGTGTGATTTTCAAACCCTAGGTGATCAATTAGGGCGTGAGGAGTTTAATAAGGGTAAAGAGAAGCTTTAAACTTATAATTGGAGTGCTAAAGGGTGTGAATGAAGGCTCAAAAAAGTTGGTATACATTTATTTTCGAAATTTAATTTTTTTAGTAGTTAAAATTTAATATTTTGTTTCGAAATTTTGCGATGATGTGATTTTTATATGATGAGTTGTTATTTATGATATGTATGTGTTGGGAGGATGGTGATGGAAAGGATTTTATGGGTTAAAACAAAGTGAAATAACATTTTCGCTTAAAAACCTCTTTATGTCCGAAATTGCACTGAACAAGGGTCTAGGGGTATTTTTGTCTTTTAAATTTATTTACGTGTCTAACGAATGATATTAAAGTGATTTGTAACATGACTTTTGAAGACAAAATAACTTTTCGAAAAATATACCATTTGGTCGAAATTGAAGAAATAAAGAAACTAAAGGGCATTTTTGTCGTTTCATTTATATTTACATGCTATTTATATCATGTTGGGATGAGATGTGTGATGAATGATGATTTTGAAGAGAAAAATTCGAAAACCACCTCTTGGGGCTAAGTGGAAATGTGAAACAAATATAATTATGTAATAAAGTTTTTATTGTGAAACCAATGGCGAAATAATCATTTAGTAAGGGTCAAAAGGAAAGTTTCGAAAGATTTCAAAATGTGAAAGTAAATGAAAATGTTTGATAATGAAGTGAATTATAAAAATTTAATTGAAAACGATAATTTTCGTAGTTATTGAATATATCGAGAGTCTAAGTAAACCTGTACATTAGTAGGTGGAGATTAATAATTGGTATGCCAATAAGATATTTGTTAGTAGTACTGCATCGTTTCGCTTATATACCGATATAATTAACGGACTTTGAGAGACATCGAGTATCTGGTCATGAAATCGATATGAATATGATGTTGAGCTCCGACGGGTAGACACCGAGTGTCCAATGCCGAAGGCATATGTGAAACTCGTTACCGATCCATGGTATCGTGACAATAGTTACGAAAGACTCTTACAATATTATAACAACTAATAAATGATTTATCTTGAAGATATGTGCTCAAAAAGTGTTGTTCGTAATTGTGAATTGTTATATGAATAATATATTATGTTGGATATTAATTTATTTGTGAAATGATATAATTTATATGTTATGTTTGTGGGATTTTGTGATTGATATTATTTTGTGTATACCAACTTAGCTATTTTGCTTAGCACGTTAGATTTTTCACGTGCAGATAGTGGATATGAGCTGAGAGTGAGAGTTCGACAAAAAAATCATTCCATTGCGCTTCTAGAGTCACAGCAAAGTTCTAATATTTTTGGTAGTAATCTTTCGCATGCACATATTTTTGTTAAAATAAAGTTTTATGAACTTACATTTTGTATATCTAAATGCATATGTGTGTAAGACCTTGTAAATTCTAATGTATATAAATTTTAAATTATGGTTCTAAATGTTTTCTCAAAAAGATGGAAAAACTAGTTAAGGTAATGCGTTAAAGTATTTGTATTTACTTTGTTTGGAAAATATAGATGAAAAAATGTATGTTGTTATGATAATTTATGTGTTGAAGTGATTTGGAAACGGACGGAGTGTCCAGTAATGAAAGTCGAGAAAGTGGAAAATATATTTGAAGTGTTTCCTTGATGATGCAGGTTTTAAAAATTTTGGGTTTCTCAATAAAACAGAGGAAATTCTACCGAATTTTCAATAAATTATATTAAATTAGTAAATGAATTTTTGTAAATAAATCATGAAAATGTCGTAACGTTCTCCGCCTCGGTTTCAGTGTCTGGGACGTCGAAGATCGAAGGGAAGGTGTTACAAAAAGGAAAGGGTTGGTGTGTTAAATTTTGAGATTATAACTAGGGGCAAATTGGTCATTTGGAACTGACCAAGAATGAAGCTTTAAAAGATTTTAAAAACTAGATACAAAAGTATGATTAAATATTTATGCGATAAAAAAGTTATATTTGAATTGATAATTTTGTAATTATTAAAACATATCAAATGCCCAAGTAAACCTGAACATTGATAGGTGGAGATTGGTAGTTGGCATGTCAATAGAGTAATTATTAACAGTACTGCAACGTTACATACGACTTTGATTCACGGACCTTAAGAGGCATAGAGTGTCCGGTTCAAAAATTGAAAAGTTTGTAAAGTGAGATCCAGCGGGTAAGCACCGAGTGTCCAATATCTGGAAAACCCATTACCGATCCAAGATATCGTATCAGAAATTACAAAGGGCTCTAACATATCATTAGGGGTAATAACGTAATTACAATTGATATGTAGTTTTGAAAGATTAAATTATATAAATTCTGAATTTGCTTGAATTATATATATTTGTGATTATAATTTGACAATTGGGTAAATTATCATCTTTTAAATGCTCTGTTCTTGAAAATAGTTATGATTTCAATATTTTATGTGTACACCCGCAAAGTAGAAATACTTAGCTCGTCAGATTTTCCACGGGCAAGTAGTTGAGTTGGGCAATGTAGATAAAGAGACAGATAAGGAGACATTCCTCGTGCATCTCGCGAGTCATATCGATCTCCATTTTGGTAGACATCCTTTTGGCATGTACATATTTTTATTAAAATGTAATTATATGAACTTATGCATGTACATTTAAATGTATGTGTGAAGATTTGGAAATTTTAATGTATATAACTTTATAGAAAAGTTTTTTAACATAGCAAAGTGAGTAGGTGAAACTTAGTGCTACTGTGCTTTTAAAGTTTTCTGTTTATCTCCATTTGATGGAACTATACTCGTAAATGTATGATTTTATTGAAGTTTGTGTGTTGAAGTGTTTTGAGTCGGACGGAAGGTCCGAAATTAGGAGTTGAGAAAATAAATATATTTTAGAAGTGTTCCATTTTGAATATTACAGGTTTTTAAATCTTTGGTTTTTAATAAAACAGAGGAAACTCTACCAGATTTTCTGTAAATTGAAATCAACGAATAAATGAATTTTCATAAGCAAGGTAATATCCTTCGCCTCGATTCCCATACCGCTGGAGATTGAAGGATGGGTGTTACAAATAGAGCTAGTCTTAATCTCTCCAACAGTTTCAGTGTTAGTCCTAGCATCTTCAACAGCTTTTGTGTTTGTTCCAGCATGTCCAGCATGAGCTACGTTCATCCATCTGATGGCAGATATAGGGGATTAGGACAATGAAGATGATTGTGTCCCCTTCATCACAATTTCCATACTTTTTCTTTCGACAACTTTTCTCAGCTGAAAGAATTCATGCCTCTCTTAATTTATCTGCTCGTCGTCTTCCTTTGAGTGGTAGTACAATCATACTTTTTACTTTTAAAAGAACATGCCAATATTTTGGGCCAAGGACAAGATTGATCAAATGTACATATGTAACTTTCAGTCATTCATTATTATAATAATTATGCAAAGTACAGAATAATGAACATCATTCACCCTGATATATATATGATAAAGGTAGAAGGTTATTGAATAACATTAAATAACAAAAAATAATAAAGTATAATTACGATACCTGACAATAACAATTATATGATGACATGATAACTAATCTAGGTCTTAATGCCGACAACTGCATTACCGTGCAAAAGGTTGAACGAACCTATAGCCTAGTTCATGTGTGACTTTGAACTATATCGGTTGTTGAATGACAGATACCATGGCACTCATTCGATTCATTAGCCATCGAGTTCACATGATCCTCCGTAGTTTTGATAATCGAAGACCTAAGTTTCTCAACATGAACACGTTTATTATTATACCATTTCTACAATATATGCCTCAGATATTCATATACAGTTATTATTAGGAGCCGACATGCTTTTATCATACACTGGTTCAGCAATTTTGCAATATTAGTAGTCATCATGCCATATTTTCTTTTTGAAGAATATGTACATGACCACTTTGTCACTTCAATATTAACTAATTTTTCATGCATTTGTGGACATACCCCTTGAATTTGTTCTAAATATCTATCACAATTCGGTCTTATATAACAATATGTTGTAAAGTAAAACATATCCTCCACATCTTTTTGTTTCGTATAGTGTTTCTTCAGGTTTTGTTTCAAGAGGAAGAAATAGAACATATGTGGGACTTCGGGAGAAAAATCACTCAACGCATTTGCAATGATTTTATAATGATTGGATACAATAATCAAATTCGATAGCAAATGTTGTCTCTCATCAATAATCTCTCGCAATCTACTTAAGAATTATATTCATGAATTGTCCGACTATCCATCACCAAAACCAAAAACGATATGATCAATTATCTCCTCCACATCTTGACATATAGCAATAAAAATCATTCTTTTATATTTACCTTTCAAATGAGTGTCATTAATAGTAATAATCGATCTAATGTAAGACCAAAAACCCTCAATTGAGGCTCTAAGTGTACCGAATGAATATAAAAATCAATTGTTTTTATCTATCTCAATTGCAGTCACTATACCAGAGTTTGTTTCATTTAACATGTGAAAGTACAAAGGAAACTGCTGAAATGATTCATCTATTTTTTCATATGCTAATTTCTTTGCATATTGTAAAGACCTGCAAGCTTTAGTATACATGATCTGCACATTATACTACTCTAATATTTCTACAATCAAAAGTTGAGATGTAATACCAAGCCCCACTTTTTTTTTTATACAACTTTGTTATGACAACAATCTTCACACTCTGTCTATGTGACTCGTAGGCGTCTTGACGACATGTTTACTTTAACACATACTTATACACATACCACATCAAACTACCCTTTCTACATCTTGCATAAACCTCAAAGTTGTAGGTCAGATCCTGCAACCGGCCCTATATCTAACTGTGTATGAACATCTAATCTTATGTTGATATCTGGAAGTAAACACACATTTTCCAACTGCCACATATTCAGTTTATATTTACTATCAAAAAATTCACCTTTATACAATGTATCAAGTAGGATAAAGGTCGACATAATGGTTGACGTAGCTTTAATTTCGCACTAATCTACATTGGGAACAATCCAATATGGTTGTGAAGAGTTTGTTTCAAATTATGAATTCAAAAATCAAACTTCTGGATACTCTGTGTTCTCTGAATCAACTCCAGTTTCAATATCATCAGCTATAGTTTTCTCATTATCATCTCTAGTGTTCGATATCTCATCACTATCACTATTGTGTCCCGATCTTTATCATCACGATCATTTCCGTCAAAATTAATGTCACACATGAAACTTTATAAGGATGTAAATGCGGCAACAGAAGCTGAAACTTGATTACTATCATTAGAAGAAATAAAATAATTTTGATATTCACTCATAATCGAACTCACAATTATATCTGCACGTGCCTCCACATGCCCTGAGTTTGGTAATATGTTGATGGCAAATGGAGAGACAGTAGAGCTAATGCATTTAGAATATCTCATATTCTTGTCAACATAAATCTCTTTATAATCAATTTTTTTATCTGAAATCACATCCCAGACATTGAGATCAGTCGTGATAAGTATCTTAACTACGGGTGTTCCTCTAACTCAAAGTAAACAATGCAGATAAATATCTCATATTCTTTTATCAATGTCGGTCACTATATAAATAAAGTCCACCAATAAGAAAACTTGACATTCTTAGGGGCCCCATCATAAATGTCTCACCCTTAATATAGTTATTTTCATTCCAATCTCTATTGCATTTGACTATTATTGTCACTTCACCCATTGCTATAAAATTTAAAGTATAAAATAAATTAGTCTTGCACATACTCTCGTTATATTTAATATCTAATTTTATATTACCAAATTCATAAAAATCTAATCAAATATAATCACATCTAATCAATACCAAATATACACAACAAAAGGAATAAAAGAAAAAACCAATAAAACTCATTTTCGGGTTTTGTGAGTACACATAACCCGAATTGGGTTATGTGTACCCACAAAACCCGAATCGGGTTTTGTGGGTACACATAATCTGATTCAGGTTATGTGTACTCACATAACCCGATTTGGGTTTTGTGATATACATAACCTGAATCGGGTTTTGTGTACTCGTAAAACCCAATGAAACACAAAAAATTATAATTTCTTTTTTTCTCTTTGTTTTCTACAAAGTTCACTCATATAAGGTTAAATAACAACCAAAAGTTACTTTAATGACATTTAACTAAGCAATGTGAATAAAATAAATTGAAAATCAACCAACAACAACCACATACCTTCAAACTTAGAGAAAAACTTGAATGTGGAGCTTGTTAAAGACAGAATCTTGAATATGCATTTTTGGGAGTCAAAGAACATTTAATGGGTGCATATACAATCTTAAATGGATGAGAAAAAATTATAGAGAATGGAAGAGGTAAAATCTTATAGAAGAGAAAAGGAAAGAAAAAGAAGAAGAATGATAGTTTAGTAATTTCTGGTAAGGTTATGAAGAGAATTTTAAACTAAAAAATACGTAAGTGCAATTTGGCTAGTGTGGATATAGATAATAATTAGTTTGTTTGAGAGATCAAAAAGGAATTTTTATAACAAATAGGCTAAAAACGTACTTTTTTTTTGTTGTGAATTTGATTTGAAAAGCTCTCTAGAATAGGTTAATAGGCACAAATGACAGGATGATTTGTAATCACATAAAGACGAAAAATTGCTTTTGTTCGGCAAAAAAAAAAAAGCATAAAAAATCTAAAAAGATATTTTTAGGATTTTTAAATTTTAAAAGATGATTTATTCCTTTCTTCTTTTTTTTTTTCATTTTTCTTTTTGACTTGAAATAATTTATCTCTTTTTTATTTTTCCAAAATATCTCTTCAAATTAATATTCTAAAATTCTAATGAAAAAGTATATGATCACTTAAAACACTTTCATATGAGTACCCATAAATGGATAAATGCACACTTATTTTTTTAATTTAGTGAGTAATTAGTCAGCCAAAGCAACACACCCCCCGATAAATATCTCCTATTATTTTAAGAGATCGTGTTTTTTTCTTTTCCTTAATAAGAGTTGTTATTTTTTTGTTATCTTTTTATTATGGAGATAGTTAGTGATCTATCTATACAAGTGCTATTAGTGTTAAAATAAATAAATAAACTTAGCTAAAGCAAATATCAAACTTCCTTGTATGGACCTACTACGCAATTCAAATTTCAAGCAAATCAATTCAATAAGTTATTTATAATTATAGCAAATCTTTTTAAAATATATATATATATATTATTTACAATAACAAAAGCTCCAATTTCTCTTCATATTAACAATTTAGACATTCCATTTTTAATATCTCAACACGCTCCTAAGTTCTAATTTATTATGTGTTAAGTGATGAATAGATATATATTTCAAGTAAAATGAATAATCATAAATGAGATCAATTGATAAATATAAGTTAGGGTATACAAGGTGCGATATAAAGCATTACTCTTATATTAATTTGAAACAAATTGAATTTGAAATCTTTTAAAACATAGTAAAAAAAAATTCCAACTATATATTCAATCTAACTTGTGTTGAATTTTATTTTTTTTTTTTTTTGAAAGGAACTTTTGTTGGAGTTTAATGAACTTCTTTAAACAATAGATTTCAGTGAAATCTACAAATTTCATATAGAGCATTATTACTCGTACCGAATTCTACAAGAAAGTGACAAAGACCAAATTTGAGAAAAGGGTAGAAACCCACTAAAGCCAGAATATCCTAGGCAGATTCCACGACTATCGAGCCTCGTCATCACTGATGAATCATCAAAACGTTTAACATAAAGTGAAGAGCTAAAAATAAACTTGTGCATCGGAGCATATGCTGAGAAGATCCTTTCTCCATCACTCTTGCACCTATAAAAAGGGCTACAACATCAGCATTTTCTCACACTCCTCAAGCTCTCATCACATGTAACTGAGTCTCTCTGCTCTGGTTACATTTCCTGATGGATTTCAAGGTAAGTAGTGGTGCTGGTCGTGAAGGCGATAGCGAGAGCAGCGAGGAGGATGAGAAGGGTGAAGGGATTTGTAATGAAGGTTAAATGGTTGTGTTATTTATACCAGTAGGGCAACTATGATCTTTGGCAATTTTAACTTGTGATTATAGCCACAAAAATTTCCAAGCCTTGATATAAATGGTACATAAATAAATGCAATTTAGCTTACAAGATGGTGATATATATTTTACTTTTTTTTTTTTTCGCTGAAGTAGGTGATATATATTGTACTTGGTAGGCAATATGTTGTATTGAGGTGGTTATGGTACATGTAACCTTCTTAGCTTTTTGTTGGTTATATATATATTTCGCTTGCCGGGTAACATTTTGTATGTTCTGGTGATAAATATTGTACTTCGATGTATTTGTATAATTTCAATGCAGTTTTAGTGTTACTAATTACCATTTATTTTGTCTAAAAGAAAGTAGTAATCATTTACGCCATTTACTTAGAAATGTAACAATTTAAAGGAAATAGTGTCACAACTCACGCGAAAGATACGTAGTCTCACTATTTGGAATTCAAATCTGACAGAGTTTCACTTGGAATTAAAGAAGAGTGAAAAGTTTAAGTGGTTTTCAATTCAAATTCAAGCAAAAAATATCTGACCATAGAAACTTTTGCTTGTTCTAAGGTCTAGAAAAAATAAAAATATCAATATAGGTGCTCTTAAGGTTGAGATCCAACTGAATAATCAATCTATCTGTGATTTCCTTGGGTTATCCTGAATCATTGCTCTTATTCTCCATATGGATTTTCAAGTTTCATGAAGAACCAAGGGAATGTCACAACTTTCAAGGCATTAGAGACCATAATTTCTTTTGAGGTGGTGTAAATCGCACATATTTGAATAAACGCAAATTCAACAACACATTACTTCCAAAATCTATTACAATTTGATAAACCACATCAACTGCTTGTGAATTAAAAGTGAACAAAAGATATTGTCTTCAACTAACAAGAGCACAAGCAACTATCCGCATTCAAAAAAATGCATAAATAAATCAAACAAAACAAAAGACCTAATCAAATTGGAAGCCAATTCTCCCAAAGTACATCAATAACTCAAAACCAAAACTCAAGTCCCATTCTCATCAGTACGAACTCAACCTAGTAAAAGAAACCAAGCACTTTACCACCAACATTCTTCCTTCTGGCCTCTTCATGGTCCATAATGCCAGCAGAAGTTGTCAACACGATATATCCAAACTGCATAATTTAAACCATCACGGCAACAATATCACAAATAATCAGGACATTTTATATCAAACTACCATTCACAATCACAAGTAATCAGGACACTTTATATCAAACTACCATTCACAATTAATGGGAAATGAAAAGTATGGAAGATTGAGATTACAACATTTGAGATCTTTCTATGCAAGCTAAGACTCAGTTACCATAAAGATGCAAATACAATTCCAACAAATTAAAAACAGATGCACACAGCTTAAAGGCATATAATCACTTGGAATTCACGATACCAACAGAGTTCACAATATTTATAAAATAGTTTTCTTGAGCTAACCTGTCTAGAGGGAAGCAGCCTTGCGGTCCAACCTTCAATCTCCTTAACACCAACATCAAAACGGGGACTGATAACTCCACACTTGTTCAGCCTTCCGTTCAGTTCGACCACAATCTTGCCAGCTCTGTGATCATCAACATACTCGAACTCTCCAATGTAACCTACAAAGAATTTTTACCCACAAAATTCAAATTAAACATAGCATCAAAGGGAGAACAAACAAAACTTAAACGGCAGCTTCAGGTACATACCATGCTTCTGCATAACCAGAAGAAACTTGATGATAACCTTGGATGATGGTCTGATCATGACCTGACGCTTCCCGCGTTTCTCAGCATTATACATGCTCTTAAGAGCATCATTCAGAACACTGACTCTCACCATTGTTGCTGCAACATAGATTACGATAAACAGGTATCAATGCCAAACTCAAAACCATTGCATACAACTATTAAATCATATCCTATCAACAGCACCTAAATGCGAAGAACACACTGCTAGCCAAATCATCTAATCATCTAATTATCCTTCTTTTATGCGGCTACTTATTACATCCAACGATTAGCCTAAAATCATTAATCCTACGCAAGACTCGTAAAACTGGCATCGCAACGTATTAAAAAAACGAGGTATTTTCAGAGCACTGAAATACAAAAATATCAAACTGTGAACAGGGATCCAAAATGCAAGTCCTACTGAAATCACACAGCTCGTAAATTAAAATTTTTTATTACCAAACAAAAAGAAAACACAGGACATTTAATCTACAGAAGATTTTACGATTTTCTCCAACATATTGAAAATAAAGTCATCAAGCTTTCAACTTTGAAGTAATACGGTGACGAAAAGCATGGCCATGAACAGATCAAGAACTCGAATCAAAGATGGAAAAGTTAAAGCTTGGATTGGACTGTACTTACCGTAGGCAAATCACAGCAGTGTAAGCGCCTCCGAGGGAGAGAGAGTGCGAGTGCAGCGGAAATAGGGTTTTCGTTGAGAGAGCGAATGATGTGAAACCCTAGTGTTCATATATTTGCTGATTGACCGGTTATGGTTTTACTACAATGCCCCTTGTTCATGGGTTTTTTTTTTCGGCGGCCTTTATTTTCATGTGGGCTTACCGCATATGGGCCTGACCCATATTGAGAACATATTGGGCTGTCCATTTGTTTAAGCCCCGAAGTTGGTACTTCTTCATAACTTTTTTTTTTTTAATTAGTACTCAGCTCAGAAGACAGTCAAGACCAGCAATGATATGACTTTAAGGTACAGTCTGAGAAACAACTTCCAAAATTGGAGGAAACAATTCATATCATGTGGGGGGTGTGGGGGACAACCTATAGTGCGGGAAGGAAAAAACTCATGTATTAGTGGGGGACGCGTTTGAACCTATTATCTTAGGCTGCATATGTAGGGGGACATTTTTAACACTATGCCAATGATTTATAAATATATTTTTATTATAAAATAAATGAAAATTATGGAGAAGGAGAAGTGGAAGAACAAGCAAATTTGGTTTAAATCAAAGGATAATTCCCAAAAATGTATTGTAGTTTGCAAAAAAAGTCACTTTTACTATCTATGATTTTATTTTTGTCCAAAATCTCTCCTAATATTTATAAAAATACTTAAAATATCTTTTAAAAGCATGTGAAAGGACAACAATATCCATAATAATCACAAATTGATGATGAAGTCAAATGGGGTAAAATGAATATTTTTTATTAATTTAGTCATAGGGAGTAAAATTAATATTTTATGTTGATTTATTAATGTTAAAGGAGATTTTGGATTAAAATGAAACCATAAGTGATAACATTTTTGTAAACTACAATATGTTTTTTTGGGATTATCTCTTAAATTAATTTAACTGCATAAAATATTATTGTTCTTAAAAGAATATTTACAATGTTACCTTTACTCTTATAATATGTTAAAAAAAAAGATTTTTCAAAAATAATTACTACAAATGTACATTATAATATAGTTAGCTAATATATTTTTAGAATAGTACTTTTAGTTATTGTTATCAAACCATTTTCAAATTCTAAGAATATGAGGTGTTGTTTTGGATCCCTTTTTTAAAATAATATTTCATTTTCAAAAACAAAAAATGGATTGAAAGTGCTTAATTAATTATTTTGTGAAATGTGTTTTTAAAAGTGGAAAACATGTTTTTAGAAATGATAACTAAAAAGTGAAAATAACTTTGTTGTATTTTTCACCGTTTTTAAAACGATTAATAACTTTTCCCCTAAACAATTATCTTACGTATTTTCAAAATAATCTCAAACATATTTACATCATTTTTTTTTTTTTGAAAATAAGTTTTGAGAAATTTTATCAAATACATTATATTTTTAAAATATTTTTTATTTATAAAAATGGTTTTAAAAAATATTATTTTAAAAATGGTTCTCAATGTCGTTTTCATATAAAATTATAAAACATAAAAAAAAGTTAAAAAAAAAAAAAAAAAAAATCATTTTTTTTTTTAAAAAAAAAAACCTAAAATAAAAAAATGAAATATTGATCGAGTTAGATACATGCGAATACCTAAATAAGATTAAAGCACAGCTCAAAATTGAGTTTGTCAAATTGCCTCGATTCTAGCTAAGTGGTCACCTTAAGCAATTGAGGTAGTCTTACACTTCAAGCAAATTGAGAGGTGTCCGCCTTAGATGCTTCAAATCGTGAGATGCTGCTTAAGTTTAAGTTTTAAAACCATATACGTAATAGCCATTATTTTGGTGTTTTATATTTAATAAATTTATGTTGTTTATGAACATTATATTGATGTAAATTATTGAACTAAATATTGAGTTATTTAGTTTTAATGCTGTTTATCATTTTTATTCTCATCTTTTAATTTAAATTTTATGATTTATTAAAAATTAAATCCCATTAAAAGGAGTCGGGTCGGGAATCCCAAACACGATTCGAACTCGGGGCAGGCGTATCCGGTCTGTTGTCATCTCGTCCGAGTGTCTCCACTCACTAGCATTTTCAAAAATAAAAACAAAAATAAAAATAATTTGAAAACAGAGAACCTATGAATCCCCCGGCGGTCAAACAGACCCTACACCGTTGAACCGCCTTGCTCGGCTCCGGTCGCCTCTTGGGCCATTTCGATGACGTAGCTTCTTTCTGGTGAGCTTGTTGGACTCAGGTACCCTTTTTTTTTTTTTGTGAAAGATACTCTTGTACGTTTTCATTTGCTTGTTTATGGTATTCTCTAGTATCAACAACATGAAAACTGTTGTATTTCAAATTTATGTGCAGTTATGTTTTGCATGCTTACACTGAAGTAAGTAGCTAAAAAGATGAATGCAAATAAAGTAAAAAAAAAAAATTGATTATCGACTCCCTGTAATATGCTTTGGTTTTAATATCTGTGTCTCATATAATCAAAGAGAAAAGTCTCAATGACATAGAGCATCTAACATGTTTTTTACATTGTCTAGCGTCACATTTTGCCGACACTGTATATTGAAAAAAGGAGATGCCTTCAAAGGCAAAGAAGCATTCAAAGACCCCATCCAGGTTGCTGAATTATGACCCATCTGCATCTCCTAGGACGCTGTCATTGACGCCTACTTTAGATTCTGAGATTAGTCAAGAAGATTTCCAAAGCATTCTTGAGGAAGCATCAAGCCTATATCCTACTCTAATTGGCAAATCTGCTACTGTCGGTCGTGTTATTGGTATTGAGACTGAGTCCAATGGCTGTAAAATTTGGCTCTCAGAATCTTCCATGCTCGCATCTTCTCTTGCACCTGGTTCCACAGTATCTGTAATTTAGTTCCTTCACTTCTGATATTGTAAAAGATGATAGTACCTAAAAGAATTGATTTTGTATACGTTATATGATTAAACTTTTCTTAACAGTGATAGTGTCAATTTGTAAGGACTTATAAATTTTGTCTTCTTATTTCTTATTCTAATCCCATTGGCAGGTTTCTCTTCCCTCTTTAGGTAAGAGATTTTCTGATTGCCCTCTCAGCTCGCTTGTAGATGAATGGGCTCAGCAGTTTGGGATTGCCTCTTTGGATCGAACTACTAATGAAGTGGGGAACTACTTTGCTCTTGCTGCAGTGTTTCCTTCTTGTAAGGTTTGATATTAATTATATTGGTTCGATTCTCTTCACCTTTGCTGCTAATTATATTTCGTTTTATGATGGCACTTTGTAATAGAAGGAGTTTTGTTGAATCATACAATGAAGTGACAGTTGCCTTCAATGTGCCTTCGACACCCTCTTTCACAACTATGCAGATTAATATAATATTAGACGACCTCCATTTGATATGCAAATTACATGTTGATGAATTTGGCTCTTTGCTGTTATATGTGTTCCTTGGGTAGTTTTATATAACTCATGTCATCAAGTTTGGTTTCATCTATTATACTATTTATGTGGTGGTACCGCAGTATCCATTTCATCTATAGTTTATTTATTTTATTATTTTATAACATTGTAGTTGTAATCCATAATGTCACATTTTTTAAGCTTACTCTCTCTTTTTCCCTTCTTCTTTATCAGGTGTTGAAGAATGGAGTGCGATTATCTTCAAACCTTGCACAAACGATGGGTTGTCCTACATCCGGCAGGGTTGTGTTTGTTTATGCTATACAAAATCAATTCCTTACTGGTCAAGTAAATGGGAGATATGAACTACATAATAGAGAAGTAAAGCGTATTTCGATGTGCACTTGCAAAGAGTTGCACTTAGAACTGGTTCCTTTTAAGTGTGGAGTAACACTGAATCATGATATGTTCTCTACAATGAATTCTCCTCTGGAAAAGAGTCGTGATCGAATTGGAAATGAGATGGCTTCATCTCCTAAGACTCCATTGTCTATGCCAAAAGCTTTTTCTTCCAGTGTTAGTCAGTTAGTTTCGCCAGTATGTGAAGAGTCGATGTCAAGTTCTCTCAATTTGAATAACACAGGTGTTGAATTATTCAATATGAAGGAAGTATTGAGGGATGAAAGCACCAAAACACTTTTGCAAATGTGTGCTGCTTCATGGTTGTATTCTCGTAAGTTACTTTGTGGAAATCTTGTGTCCATGCCGATCATGTTGGAGCAGTTTATTTTCCTTGTGATAAATGCTAATAAAATCCTAGGAGATGATACCATTCAAGATTTGACAAATGAAAGAAGTGATAGTACACACCCTCTAGATTCTGAGTTGGTCAAACATGGGATTGATGCTTTTGTTATAAACCATGAGACAAAAGTATATTTATATTCATCATCAAATTCAGCATATGACTCTCTTCAAAAAAGAAGTTTGCCATGCATGCAAATTGAATCTGAGAATGGGCAAGCCCATACAGAACATAATATTTCAAAATTAGGTGGCCTTTCTAAAGAATATGCAATTTTGAAGGACATAATTGTTTCATCTTCTGTTAAGGATAGCTTGTCAAGGTATGTTATACAATAAATTTTGCTTGTTCATTTTTAAACTAGTGGTTGACTTTTATTTTTTGATGACATATACTGTACTGTATGGTAGTCTTTAAACCATATAGAAAATATTCATTTAGAAGAAGATAATGAACATTAAAATTTATGGACTGGGACAAATTTCTTGCAATAGACCTCAAACTGTATGGTGTCTGACAAATGTCTAAGGTTAATACTGATTACAGTCTTACACAGAAGCAAATCGTTCCCATGTTGGATCTAAACACTTTTCCTATGTTAATTTAAAGTTGATCTCTAATATGGGGTCATACAGAGTGAGGGATTAAAAAGTACAAGTGTTTTGAGTCTGAATTTAGGTGATCATTTCTCAATTTTCACCGATAATCATAAGCTTATGTTTATATTTTAGTATATATGTTTATATTTTAGTGCACACACACACAAAAAAAAACTATTGTCTTGAAGTTTCTTCATTGTTATTCTTGAAATCTAGATTTGCATCTTGCATATTTACCATGCATGTGCTGCATATTATTTTACTGCTACATTGTGTTTATCTTTGTCTTTGTCTAATGATTTGCAACCTGGAGGTTTCGTGGTGGAATTTTGTATAGATTGTAACCCAGACCTTCAGATATTTAAATAGTTAAAATGTTGAAAATTATGGAACTCTAGGCACTCTCATTAAATGGGGTTAAATAAGAAAATAGGGTTAAATAAGAAAATAATAAATATCTGCCAATCTAGAAAAAATTAGAAAGTTGTGTGGGGTCGAGGACATATGGCTTTTTTAACGTGATCTAATATGTTATAATTAGCCAAATTTTATGCTTTCAGCTTAATACAATCATGGCTAATCTATTTTCATTACAGAATTGATTCTTTTTTATGTATTGGATATAAAAATGGTATTCATTAATGTAACTATTTTAGTTTTGGTTTACGACCTACAAAGGGAGTGCTTCTTCATGGTCCACCTGGCACGGGAAAGACTTCTTTGGCCCAGCTGTGCGCCCATGACATTGGTGTCAATCTTTTCACTGTAAATGGACCTGAAATTGTCAGTCAAAATTATGGAGAAAGCGAGCAAGCACTACTTGGAGTTTTTGACTCTGCTAGCCAAGCTGCTCCTGCTGTGGTTAGTTTTCTTATCTGGATACCCTAATTCTCATTCTTTTCGAACATTTTCAGCCATGAATGACCAGTATCTTTCAAGGGTTCGACTGTGTTTTACATATACATATATATATGTATATATATATTTTTTCAAAAACTCTTTTATATATTTTTTCTGAATATATTTCTTTTTTCCCTATAAACAGCATGGTTTTAATCTTCTACGTTGTGCATAGCTGAGGTGCTTTTTGGTCTTTCATTGCAGGTGTTCATTGATGAGTTGGATGCCATTGCACCTGCACGGAAAGATGGAGGTGAAGAACTATCTCAGAGAATGGTTGCAACTTTGTTAAATTTGATAGACGGAATTGGCAGAGTTGAGGGACTACTTGTAATTGCTGCTACCAACAGGCCTGATAGTATTGAGCCTGCGCTTAGGCGGCCTGGAAGGCTAGACCGGGAAATTGAGATAGGTAATATGGGAAGCATCATTCTCTTTTACTTTATTTGGTGATTTATATTTTTGTTTACCTGTTTAGCTGTGTTGAGAACCTTTGCACATGTTATTTTCTCTGTGTTACATAAGCCTAGTCGGACTGAAGATTTTCTTGCTGGAGGCTTTGAGGACCTATAAACCTAGTAGACCCCCTTCTGTAGTAATGTTTTCCTTAGCAGTGTTAGATAAAATATAGAACAAAAGTGTTAGATAAAGGATAGAAAGAAACATAAAATTTCTGTCAAAACTTTGTGGCAAGAGAATTATCCTTGGTATCTGGAGAAGGATACTTGACATAGTTAATGAGTCTAATCTTCATAATTAAATTTATTCATGATAATAGATAGCTAATATCTTTTTGAGCGTCAATATGCCATTGTATCTGGTGGATTGTCTTCTAACTGAAATTTCTGAAGGGAGAAAGAATGCTCTAAAGTTTACAAATTCAAAGAAATCATACCATTATAATATGATAAAAATACGTTAAATGGTTATTTTCATTTGCAAAAAATTGTACTGAATTTAGAAAGTAGGAAGTTTCATAAAATTTTGTAGTAGGCTACTATCAATTTTTATTTTGTAAATAACATATTGCCTGAGGTTGTAACCTATTCTAAGCTATGTTGTTTACTTTCTTTTGAAACTTCACCTCCAGGTGTGCCATCCCCTGTACAACGGCTAGATATATTGAATACTCTTCTTATTGACACACAACACTCACTTTCAGACTTGCAAATTCAACAACTTGCCATAGCCACGCATGGTTTTGTAGGTGCTGATTTGGCTGCCCTTTGCAATGAGGCGGCCTTGGTATGCCTTAGGCGCTATTCTAAGTTTAATGTTTTGCACTCTAGTGGAACATATGTTGCAAATGAAGGCCATTCTGATATTATAGTGGAAGAATCCAGTAGCACAAGAAATTACAGAGACAATTCCAGGAGTTGTTCAAACTTTGCATCTTTATGTGCATCAGTGGTACCTATTTCTTCAGAGATTCTACCATCTTGCCACGTCAGAGGAACAGTCTCAGAAACTGCAGATAATTTTCAGAATGGTGTGAATAGTAGTTCTGAAGGGTTGTTTGTAGCGGAAGAAGAATGCACCTTGAAAGTTACTTTTGAAGATTTTGAAAAAGCCAGGATGAAAGTGAGGCCTAGCGCCATGCGGGAGGTATTGTTAATGCATCCATGTTGTTTAGCTAACTTTTGGTCGCTCTGTTATATTGAAACTACAGGCCACTATCTAGTATCAGGCATATATTATATTATATAGGCCTTGATGAGTTACTTTTTTCTTAATAGGGACCTATATTATTAGGGATAAACAATAGCTACACATGACCATCTATCTTAAATATTTTTGGATCCATCCGTTCTGTTCATGGTATGAAGTTGAACTTTAATTAGCTTATATAGTATGACTCTCTGAACCAACTGATTAAACTTTCAGTAATCTTAACTGTTTTGATAGGAAACAAAGACTTTATTTCATAATAAAGAAATTAGATACAAACGTGAACCAAAAGTCCACCAAAACAACAAACAAAAACAAGAACATGAAACTAAATCGGAAAATTCGCTCAACGAACAATAGACTTCCAATCAAGCAAAATCAAAAATAAAGAAGAATTTTTGAAGTCTTCGCAAGTAGAAGCCCAAAGAGAAGCCAAATAATAAGAAAGAAAATAAAGATTCAGTAATCTTAAATGTTAAAGTTCTCTGCATTCCTTTTTTCAAGTATATCTCAGATTCACGGGACTACTTGCTTAAGTGATCCCGTGATGATAAAATAGGTCATATCCAATAATTCTAGTGCCAGTTACGTCAATTGGAGTTGGCTCAATTCTGCAATGTTTGTGTAGGTACAATTACTGCAATTTTCTAGATTCCTCTTTGTGTAAGAAAGTAGAAGTCTGAGTTAGAAAGAACCTTATTACCCTAGAAAAAACATTTTTCCTGATAGTCAAGTGGTTTCAGCTTCCAGAAGAGTCCCTGGAAATCTTTCTGATTAGCACCTTTTTTTGCTGCCTTGTGTTATTTGTCATTCTAGAAGGATGTTTATGCTAACATGTAGAAATCAGGGATATTCCATTGTTAACATTTTTCTACTTCTAGGTGATACTTGAGGTTCCAAAGGTCAATTGGGAAGATGTTGGTGGCCAAAGGGAAGTCAAAACTCAATTAATGGAAGCAGTTGAATGGCCACAGAAACACCAAGAAGCATTCAAGCGTATCGGCACGCGTCCCCCGACTGGAATTTTGATGTTTGGTCCTCCTGGTTGTAGCAAAACCCTCATGGCACGTGCAGTAGCTTCTGAAGCAGGACTGAACTTCCTTGCAGTGAAGGGTCCAGAACTCTTTAGCAAATGGGTTGGTGAATCTGAGAAAGCTGTAAGATCACTGTTTGCAAAGGCTCGGGCCAATGCACCATCTATCATATTTTTTGATGAAATTGATGGTCTTGCTGTCATTCGTGGGAAAGAAAGTGATGGAGTTTCAGTTTCCGATAGGGTTATGAGTCAACTTCTTGTTGAGTTGGATGGTCAGTACGTGTTAAAGGCTTGTAGTTCCTCATAATGGCTTTTGTTTATCTGTAGTTTCTTTGGAGCTCTGTTAAACTCAATGAAGCTAGACTATAAAATCTGGAAAACATTAACATCGTCAACATATAATCATTTACTGAAATAAATGCAACATTGTTCTTAGGTTTGCATCAAAGAGTCAATGTTACTGTCATTGCTGCTACAAATCGTCCAGACAAGATTGATCCTGCCCTTTTAAGACCAGGTTCTACCACTTTCTCTCTCATGCCCCCCACACAAAACACACCCTTACCATTCCTTTCCCACAAACCTGATAATTTTGTAAATAATTGTCAAATTTTGACAGGACGATTTGATCGGCTACTATATGTGGGACCACCGAATGAGACTGACCGGGAAGAGATATTTCGCATCCATTTGCGCAAAATTCCATGCAGTTCTGATGTCAGCATTAGGGATCTGGCTTGTCTCACAGAAGGCTGTACAGGGGCTGATATATCATTAATCTGCCGTGAGGCAGCCATTTCAGCTCTTGAGGTTTGTTGAGTAAATTTTTTCTTTCTTTTTTTTTTTTTTTTTTTCTTTTTGGGTTTTTCATTTGGTATTAATTTGTTCTTTTGTTATGCTATTAGGAGAACCTTGATTCATCAGAAATAACGATGCAACATTTAAAGACTGCAATTAGACAAGTACAACCATCAGATATTCAATCTTATAAGGAGCTATCAACTAAGTTTCAAAGGCTTGTCCAGTCTAGCGCTACAGATGATAAATCAGGATATCAGCAGTGCTCTAGTAGATCAACCTTGATCTGGTATATGTTTCTCCTGCTTCCCCCACATTTTTTTCTTTGTTAATTATTTTATAGTTGGTTGGTGAAATGGATTTGACTTTAACGTTTACTACTTGGCTGAGACGCAATTTGTCAGCTTTGGTCCTTTGTGTCCATGTTCACACAAACATGTGCATGTGCATATCTTTGTCCACAATTGCAATACCTCCTCTTTTTAGAGATCTTTAACTTCTTCGTGAGTCAATCAATTTAATATTTTCTATTCGTTATGGCAGGACTGTGATTAAAACCATCACACGTGTCCTATGTCGCTTCCAAACAGGACTGAAATCACAATCAAAGTCTCCTTCAAGTGGGTAGCTCCACAGTTAATGCATTGCTCTTTTACATCTTTAGCAGCTGCATACCAAAAGAAGGAACATCCCCTCTGCTTTGAGCTTGATGTATTGTGAGCTGAGCTCAGATTCTAAGCCAAATGCATCTGCTTAAATCGGTATATCACAACTTTGCAACTCATTAGTGTAGGTTTAGTTTCTTAATATATGAAAGTTTTGTGGACCACCCCAAAAATTTCTGCTTGTTGCTTCCTCGATCCTCCCTGCACAGTCATTCTAGAATGCCTGGGTGTCGTAAATTTTGCGACATTGTGTGTTACAAAATTCATTTGACATGGTGTGGTTGGATGATCAAATTATAAATGAAAACCGGAATTCCTTCCAACACTTGAGTAATTCTGTCTGCTCTAAATTACATTGTTTGTAACTACCATACTTGCCAGTATTGTGCTAACTGAGTTGCGCCATGCACCTTCCAAAATTCAGTTTGGTTTAATCTGCTGGACTTCAACATTTGCAACAATCCTATAGTAACCTTTCAGTGATTCTTCATATTCATTCTTCACAGTCCTACGTATTTAAATTGTTTTTTAAAATGTGGAATATTTGTTTGGTTGCTGAGAAAATGCAGGACAACGAGAGGAAAATTGTGGAAACTTTGTGTAATATTATTCATAAGTTAAGAAGGATGGATCTGATGTTGTGCTTTTAGTTTTTGCTATTATTTTAGTTGCTGAGAAAATGCAGTAACAATACAATTTTTTAATCAAATGTTTATGTATATGTTTGGTTTTGCAAACGTTTAAGACACCATAAGGGAATAAAAGAAAGAATGGAGACGGAGGAGACATCCATGTACTGGGTGGATGGAGATAAGAAGCTCCACCATTTATCTCACAAGATGAATGACAGAGATACAATTTGGAGAATGGGGCTTTCATTTTTTTTTTCCTTTAATTTCTCTTAATGTTTCAATTTTTAACTATTTTTTTTTTCAATTTTTTTCTTAAGATGTCCTTTGCCATCCATCAAAAGTGATGATGGACAATGGAGATCTATCAATTCATATTTTATTTTTTATTGTTTGCTGATATTTATATAAACTTTTATTTGTTTACAAAAAGGAAAATTTTATCTTTTTATAATTTTTTAACGGTCAATCCTAAAATCTAACGATCAAAGATAATAGTAAGGTATGTCATTATTCTTAAAATAATAAGTTGATTTTATGTGTACTAAGTTAAAGCCGGAGTGGTAATTTTATATTTTACTCTCATTAACTGACAGATTTCATGAAAAATGAATATAGCGTAGCTCTCTATATGAGTTTCTTTGTTTATTTTTTTGGGTGTAACTTTATATATTACTGGAAACCATTTTTGTTTTTTCAAACAATTAAAAATAAATAAATGTCTGTGCAATCGAATTTTTCGATTTTGACTGAATTCCGGCCCACACAGCATTTAATTAAAACCGAACTTTTTTGTGGATCTTCCGGACACACTCCAAATGGGTCGAGCCCTTAAGTGAGAGACTGTAAATTTACCAAATCTGAGGGTTCTGGGTGATAAACACCCATTTTATTTTAACAACCAAAAGCTTCAAATTTCAGTCGTGAAAACCGTTTTTGTGTCCATCACTCTGGTATTAAGCAACCAATGGATGAAGTGGAAGAGGCAGTGCAGAAGGCGAAAAAAGAGTGGGAGGAAGCGTACAAGAAAACCCAACAACACATCAAGGCAATCGAGAACTATGGCAAATCAAGAACGGACACAGATGAAGCGGACAATGACAACAACTCCAATTCATTTCCAAGATTGAATGGACTGGCGCAAGACGGCTTGGCTCTCCTCAATTCATTGCAGTTTCAGCTTGATCTACTCGCTCCACAGCTCCCTTCTGACGATCAAGTCCAGGCCGCCAAGTCGCTGCTCCATTCTTGGAACAAACAATGCACCAGGTACTCTATTTTCTTTCTCTCTCAATTGGTCATTGTTTGATCTGGCATAAAGTTGTTTTGGATCTCTGCGTTTTACATTTTTTGGGTTTATTTTATTATTATTTGTGTTCAATCAGTTTGCGCTCCAGCTTGAGAAATGCTAATTTGCAAGCGAAGGCAAATGTCAGGAAGGCTGCCCAGCAAGAGGTATTGAATTGTATAAATTTACCAACACGTCTAGAATATGTTGCAGGAACTGTAGCTCATGATGGTTTCACTTATGATAGATTTGGGATAAATCTGATGTTGTATTTTGTCGGTGTTGATTCTAGAGAGAACTTCTTCTGGGTGGTGGGGAAGAGTCCACAATTCGTAGGCGTAACTTGCAGTATGTATTGCTTTCTATGGGTTTCCAGTGATAGAATGATGAGCATTTTCCAACTTTATGCAGTGTGTATGCTTTTGGCTATTTTGAACATATTGCTAAATTCTCCTACTTTGGTTTTATAGGACCAAGGCTGGAATGACATCTGCTGCTGAAAGCATCACGGAGAGCCTCCGCCGTACGCGTCAACTGATGGTTCAGGTTAATTTTTTCTTTGTTTTCTTTTGTTTGTATCGCATACAGCTTTTGCTCAATGGGCTGCTTATTTGTTTCTATTATTGTACTAATTTGAATGTATAGGAGGTGGAAAGAAGTGCAAGCACCCTCATGACTTTTGGTAGGTCTTTCCCTTCCTGGATGTTTGGTTAAATTATAAAGAAACACTCGTGCTATGCTAGTGGGCTAATGGCTTTAGCTATAGCATACCAACTTATCAGCACTGATTGTTTTGTTTTACATATTATTTTGAACTTTATCTATGATATTGTGTTTCCTTTGAATAATTTTTTATTATTCAGTCAACAATGCAGATATGAACTTTAATGTGTGAATAAATTATACATGCAAAGTAAATTTTGTTTATGGATGAAGTATATCTAATCAGAAATCGTTAAATTATTTCTGTTCTTTGGAAAATTCTGAAAGGAAGTATTGGATTTGTTAGATTTTCTCTTGATTTGCGTCTTTTTTTTTTCTGAAATTCAAGCGTATTTTAGATGACTTAACTTGGTATTTTATAACTATCTGACTTATTCAGTCTGACTCTAATAATGCCTTAGTTGAACTAATTTGGTTCCTGAGAGCAGTCTGACTTATTCAATATGTGTGTGGGGGGTTTTGCAGAGGAATCAACGGGAACATTAAGGAAGGCTGAAAGTGAATATAAGGGGCATCGTTCATTGTTGATGCGAACACGAAACTTGCTCTCTACAATGCAGCGTCAGGATGTTATTGATAGGTTTAACAGAATAATACCTTCTGCGTTAATAATTTTATCTGTTTGCAAGAGCTCATCCTAAATTTTGTTTGGACAGGGTCATACTCATATTAGGTCTGTTCTTCTTCTCCTGCGCTGTTCTTTACGTCGTTTCAAAGCGTATTGGGCTACTCTATTTGCAGAGACAGGTTACCGCTGCTATAAAGGCTGGTATGGCTGGACGACCAGAGATTGGACGTGGAGCTGTCAAAGATGGTATAAATGCAGCAGCCCGGGTTTACCATGACAATGCAGTTCCCCATGCAGAGGTTCCACTTGAACGGCCTATGCATGATGAACTTTAATTTTTGATAGATCCTGACGAAAGAACTAATCTCCCATGTCAGGGAACTTCAGTTTTCTTGTGCTCTTACGATCCAGGTCAAAAGTCCATCATTCCAATAGAAATCTTATTATTATTATATTTTTTCCTTTTTAAATTTCTTTTTTATGCATCTCTGTATAGGTTTTTTTTTCAAGGATGCTTCTTTTCTTTTCCTATTTAGTATATGGAATTGCAAGAATTTTTATGCCTTTAATCTAAAAGTCGAGAAAACCAAGAGTAGTGAAGAGGATGAATAGCAAATTGATCTAATAAAGGTCATATTGACAAAAAATGAAAAATTGATAGCAAAGACCAAGCTTTCTGTGGATTAAGACATTGATGGTGTGGTTATGCCAAAAGCCAGAAATTTTTATGGGTTTTGGTGTTGAGAAGATAGCTCATTTTGACCTTTTTTCTGAACTCCTACACAAAAGCATTTGCTGTTTTGAATCAAATCCTCTGCTGTGTCCACCCCTTCTGTTACGCTCAATGCCCCACCTGGCCTCCTAAGTCTGCTTGTTAAAACAACAAAAAAGAAATAATGTTATCTATGGTTGTTGTAAGTCTATTTCTTGTGATATAGTGGGAAAATTGTGATGTTAGATTTCCAAAACTCTTGAGGGAGAGCGGATTGGATTCTAGGTATCTGCATTTTCGTTTTTAATGTTAGGAGTTGGTATAGAAATTCATAATCTCCTAGTTAAAAACGTTGAATGTGTTCAAAATCATAACCTAAAACACGGCACTTGAACATGCCTCTGAACCTGAACCCAATATGACATTGGAAAGACTTCTTCGTTGGCCTATAACAAGAAGACCCTCACTACATGAACACGAACTTGTGGTTGAGCAACGTTGCAAGGCTGCTTTATTTCTTCGAGAAAATCCACGTCTCCTGCAGGTTCTTCATAAGAAGAAAAGGAAGGGAACGCAGCTGCTATTGAGCTTGGAAAGAGGCTTGATCTTCTTAGAAAGGTGGCGAAATAATTCTTTTCGTGAATTCGGATCTGCATCATGAATTAAAATAAGCTCATCCTGCTAAACCAATTCATGAGAAAGTGTATACCGAAGTGCCTCAACTGACTCTTTTGTTGAGTCTGCAACCACCATTACTTTCCTCAACGGTAGGATCACACTTTTCATGTCCAATGACGGCTGCAACTACCATTAATGGCCACTAACACCACCACCATGAGGTTGAAGAGGGTTGAGTTCTGAGGTATAAAAGATTGGCATGGAATATCAAATATGAAATGATCATTTTGTTTGGTGTTTATCAGAAAAGTTAACTACTAACAAACAGTTAGCTTTCATTTTTGTGATTCATATATAAAGATTTGTTGCCATGCAACAAATATGGAATGGTAATTAGTGCTTTGTGGCATTTGCTAAATTTAGGAAGTATGAAATTTGTTCAATACCTAATTTGCTATGAAAAACTTCTTTGCACAAAAATTTTAACTGATGTCTTAGTAAGGTTTCAGCTAAATACTTACTTGTAGAAAATGTTAAATTTTATTTATTTCACTTTTGTTTAGATCTATAAAATTTCAGGTTGCTAAGACCTAAATCTGATTTCTTGAAACAAAGTAGTTACATAAGTTAAGAAGTCACGGGATTGAATAACACCTCTGATAATAATGTAAACCCAATAAATCATCACAAAATATTATGTATAGGCTAAGATTTTCGAACTACCATTCTATTCCAACAGTGCAATGTCAATGAAATTATACAATTTGCTACTCCTAATTGTGCTATGTTCGTCAACATATTATATTATAAGCTTGCACTTCTGGAATATTCCCACATAAGCATGTAGGTATTCGTTGTAATATCCAGGAGACAGACATTTATCTTAACGTCTGAGATAAATCTGTTTCAAGGACAGTGTGGTTTTACATGGGTCTCACTTCAAAATATTTAATATTCTATTATTATTGTAATTTCAGTTCTTTGTTTTCTTTTAATTGTTGTATCTGTTCTTTTGTAATTTTACATTTTTTCTAACAATCTTAGGAGAAAAAAAAAAAAAATTAGGAGAATATCATATCTCTAGCTCAAGCTACAATAGAAGTTGTTTGGCTAAATTTGTCTGAAATCGGCATCTCCGTGTCTCAACCTTCTGTGTATGGTGTGAAAACACAAGTATATGATCCTTGGCAAGAAAATCCAGTGTTGTATTCCACAACCAAGCGCATTGAATTAGATCTGCACTTCATTAGAGATAAAATAATAAAAGCTAAAAATTTTGCTGTTAGGTACATTCCAAATGAAGATCAACCAGCTGACATACTTACTAAAGCTATTGGTATAGCTCGGTTTGGACTACTAAGAAACACATTCATCTTGGATAGTAACTAAATTAGTTAGACCACCTGATTAAGTTTATGCTCTTTGTCTCCCATTTTGTTAGCACTTGTTTTAATATAATAATTTCTCACTGGCTCCACCCTCATGCCTTGATCATGTACAATTTATTTGATACATTTTTGTCATTGTTTCCTAGTTCACATTCGCAGCTGTCTAATTGCAACCAGTTCATGCGTATCACTAATTTCATATTCGCTTTATCCTTATCAAGACAAGTGACTTTGCATTACCAAAAACCAATTAATATTGTAATTTTGTGAGTGATCCCACTATAACCAAAATCAGTCATGTACTATTTATCAAAAACAATAAAAAAACAAATCATTCACCTTGAAAAAGTCCCTTTAAAACTTTTGTTGGTGTTCAACCGGTCAGAATTCAATTACCAATAAATGGAATTAAAAACTCAGTTTACAGTATAAGAGTCTTTGCCCTTTTTTTTTTTTTTTTTTCTTCTTCTTTATGTTCACACATTGGTAATTGCTGACATATGCTTGATTATTCGGTCACCTAATATTTCTGGTTATAGAGTTTTTTACATCACTCTTAAATATCTATTCAAATCATGCTTAAATAAACGTTATTTAGTTTGTCAATTAAAACAGTTACTTGGTGACTATCCATAATTGCAAAAGGCAGTTGATTAGTCCCATCCAAAGACCAATTGGATCGAGTCATGGGTTTTAGCCATCTTGGATATACTCGACCTATAACCTAATAATCTAATATCTTTCATTTACACTAGATGAGCCAAACAGAACTCACAAAGAAAAAAAAAAAAAAAAATTAGGTACTCCTCCATAATAAGATGTTAAGTTATCCATACAAACAAATACACCGTGTGATTTATGAACAAATAATGTATATAATGGAGCTTACCTTTCAAATTTCAATTGTACTACTTTACAAGGGGTTAAAAACTTGTTCATTATCATATCCTAGATTTAATGAGATTTTATTTCTTCAAACATATTTAATCCTTTAAAATAATATACTCATTCATCCAATATCCCATATAATTATAATTGTATTTCAAATCACAATTTGTCGACAAATAAATATATGAATAAAATAAAATCATT
The DNA here is from genome assembly GCA_019925255.1 of Litchi chinensis. Taxonomy (NCBI): domain Eukaryota; kingdom Viridiplantae; phylum Streptophyta; class Magnoliopsida; order Sapindales; family Sapindaceae; genus Litchi; species Litchi chinensis. Next base: position 27,648,502 of record CM034463.1, on the reverse strand, counting down.
AAATCTTCTTGTTTCATTTTCGTTCCTTAATCAACAAAAATGACTGACACCAATGAAATCAAAATTAATAATGTATTGTATATCAAAAAGGGTAAAGAAACAAACCGTTTACCTACAAAAAAATTCCTTTAGAACTTTTGTAATTGTTCAACTAGTCATAATTCAATCATCAATTAATGAAATTTGAAATCTTAGTTATATTGCAGTGTGGGAGTTTTCATTTTTTTTTAAACCTTTTTTTCCATTTTCTCTATTTTTGTCTCTGTATTCATATGTTGTTAATCGTGGTCACAGGCTTGATTGTTCAGTTGCCCTTCAATACTTCTATTTACAGAGTTTTTGATATCACTCTTAAACATTCATTCAAATCACGCTTAAATAAACGTGATTTCAACTTCCAAAACTGCACAAGACAATTATTTAGTCTTATTCAAAGACTAATTGAATCGGATAATGGATTTGAATCATCTTGGGTGGACTGGACCTATAACCCAATAACTCTACACATCTTCAATTTTAGCATAAAATTTTCAAACCTAACTCCTCAACTGGGTTGAGGTATCATTGAGCAGTTAATGATCTTTTAGCCGATATTTAAATATATTAAAGTTTTAAAAAAAGGATCTCTGAAGAATTCAAATGATTTAATGTCGTAATAAAAAAGAAATTTTTAACAAATTTTAATAAACCTTATTGATGAAATGTTAAAAATCTGAACAATTTTATTAACGGATCATGAAATCATCCAAATTCATTTGATTTCGACCAACAGATAGAGGAAATCAAATACACATTACACTAGTGTTGGCCTGCAAAACAATGGTTGTTTAATGTTTATTAAGAAATTACAATTAATATCAATATCCAGAAGATTTATTGGCTTATTTAATTGCACGAATATTATAGGTTCATTCAATTTTGTGATGACAAAGTGGACCTCCCAAAAAACATAAACAAGCTTAATTGATTGGTATTAATTAAATAATTAATTATATCTTTTACATAGAATTTGTAATTATTGAAAGAGAATACAAGACGTAATTGACAAACTATTTTGGCCTCTTAATGTTGATAAAATTTGTCAACCATGCATATTGAAAAACATGGCCAAAAATAAATGAATTAATTAAATAAATTCAAATATATCATCCAAAAGCTAGCTGTTTGTAGCTGATTTAGATTCTTTCAAGTACGTACAGAAGTTAACTTCCGGTTTTGCTTCCTAATTACAAGCATGTAAATCCATACTTGAACTTTTTAAGATAACGATATGTATTAGATTTAAATTAATTAATTGTTGTCACCGGATTGAACTTGAATTAATCAATTAATTGTTGTCATTACATGGACTAACATATTCCTCTTGTTTAATGGAGCTTTGCTGTTCATTTGGAGCTCCAAAAATGTGATTCCAAAGATAGATCTTTGTTTAAGTGAAAAAATACCTGATTTGACTGAGCTTTAATTTTTTGTCAAATCAAAGGCGAACTAATTATAAGTCTCTCATATTTACAATAATGATTTGGTGGGTTTCAATTATCATTCCACTTTTCAATAAATGTATGAGATAAATGTTGAACTCCCAATTAGTAATGTGGCAGGCCAAATGGAAGCCACTTTCCTTAATGTGGATTTTCCTACATCCTAATTGTATTCAAAATCGACCAAAATCATTTGGTTTGGATATAAGTTTGATTAATCTAGATGTACTGTATTGAATTTTAATTCACTAAAAATTATTAAAACAAAAGTAGAAATAAAGATAGTATGAAAAAACTAAAAGGAGTATTTTAGTACCATAATATTTGTAAATTATAGTTCACAAACAACTAATAATAATAATAAAAACAACTCCCGCATCCTTCATTTATAAATTATAATTTCATTGATTATGTTAAAAAATCTCATTTTAAATAATAATAATTTATAACTCACAGCTTTTTAGTGTTATTCTTTTTGGATTTTTACATAAAAGATACTAGATTCTATACTCATTCTTCATTTTACCCAAGTATAAATGAAGTTTGTAATTACTAACTTAATAAACAATGGTAAAAATATTTTAATAATAGTGACTTACGTACAAAAATTACAACTCAAACCTAAAATGAGTTTGGTGTGTTGTCGTAGCGGCATCAATTACTTTGCCCCTACTTGTCATGCAAGGGTGAGATTTGACTTATATGACCATAAAATATGAAAAAAAATTTCCACTTTCCATGTGGGTTGTTTCCTACTCTTTTGAGAGCCCTAATTCCATGTTGTACCTTAGAGTTCTGATCAAGAGAATTCAACGGTATAAAATATACCTGTAATATGTGCATGTAATAAGTAAAAAGGAAAAAAAAAAATCCGAGAAGAATTGAGGCGGCTTGGTAAATCTCCTCTTAGCCTAAATTATAATTTGTACTTTAAAAAACCTAAAAATACATGGTTGGACAACCCTTTTTATAATGATGAAAAAGATTCAAATTCCCCCACTTTTTACAAAAACAAATGAGAAGAGACACCTGCCCAGTTATGGATACATATAGCTAGAACGAAGATTGTAATATTTAATCTAAACCAATTTCGACAAAATCCTTATCGTATTGTATTTATCAATATGGAAAACAAATCGGACGATTAATCCAGACACCAACTTGAAATCAAATGACCAACGGAGTCCACGTGTCATAACATTAAGCATTAATGATTAAAAATTAACTCAAAAAAAAGACTGACTAGCTTCCTGAATGTATAAACTGTAAAAATAAATGATTTAATTACAAAGATGATTACATAACAACAGCGAAATTTGGGATAACAACAGTAATTAATATCTTAATTATCAAAATTAGTTTGATAATTAAATGGTCATCAGTTTGCATGTATTATTACACGTGTCAATCGGCCTAGAATTTCTCTATGTAATAATAATGATAATACCGGATCAATATCATCAACTACGAGTAGAAGACAATGACTCAAAAGAGAATATTTGTAATTTGTGAGTTGACATTTGAGTTCTAACTCAGTCAAACTTTTTTTTTTTTTTAAATTATTTTAATCGGTAATATAATTATACATTTTTAATATATAGTTTCGTTTCCTTACGTTCTTCATTGAAATAAATTATGATTCCATGCTAATCCGAAGTAGAGTTACAAGCTTGTAAGTTGTAGATTCAATTCGGCGACCGACCTTGGTAGCTTATAAGTTTCTCATATGAGAAGTCTACTTAGAATTTTTTCAAAAAGAACAATTGATGATATTATTTTCTGGTGTATATTTTTAATGATGTATTAATTTATGATAGTTATAATTAATTTGCTTCGAGCGATTCATACCATTTTTTAATGAGTTGATTGCAAAATATTTATATATATATATATATGACACATTTTATTACGTATTTAAGTAAAATATACTTGACAATTATAAATGACTAATTACATTTTAAAGTTACTGATTGTATTTATTATATCTGATTACAATCAAATAAATCAAATGATATTATATTTGATTGACTCATTAAAGTTTGATATGACTCATTTATATTAGATGTTATAAATACAATCAGTAATTTTATAATATAATCAGTGTCAAGTATTGTTATACCTATTTTTGGGACTGCAAAAATGGGCTGGTAAAAGCTCAAAGAACCAATCAAATAGGCTGGCCTAGCTCTCAGTTCATCAGCTAGCTCAGCTCGCAGCTCTCAGCTAGCTCATCATCCAGCTCTCAGCTAGCTCAGCTCACAGGTCGCAGCTCGCAGCTCGCAGCTCCTCAGCTAGCTCAGCATCCAGCTCTTAGCTAGCTCAGCTTGCAGCTCTCAGCTAACTCAGCTCGCAGGTCGCAGCTCGCCAGCTCGCAGGTCCCAGCTCACCAGCTTCTCAGCTAGCTCAGCTCGCAGCTTCTCAGCTAGCTCAGCTCGCAGCTTCTCAGCTAGCTCAGCATCCAGCTCTCAGCTAGCTCAGCTAGCAGGTCCTTAGCTAGCTCAGCTCGCAGGTCCTCAGCTAGCTCAGCATCTAACTCTCAGCTAGCTCGGCTCGCAGCTCTTCAGCTCGTAGCTCTCAGCTAGCTCAGATCGTAGCTTCTCAGCTAGCTCAGCTCTCAGGTCTCGTACCAGCGAGCTCCATACTATTCCAGATCCCAATGAGCAATTAATGCAGTATGACTATGACAGAGTTATTAGTCAATGTAATAAATGCTATGTCAGAGTAGTTGATTTTTTTACGTGTACATCACTCAATTATAATCCCCCATTCTCTATAAATAGGGAGGGAAATTCATTGTAAAAGGGCTGAAAAATTTTAGTGGAACAGTCACTCTGAAAAAAAAATATTAAGAGTGATCTGTGGACGTAGGCACCATTGCCGAACCACGTAAAAATCTCTATGCAATTTCTTGTTCTTCCTCTCTCCTCTCTTTGGTCTGCTTGTTTTCTCTTTGATTGCAAGTATTGGGCCTAGAATCTCCGGTCGATCATTTCCGGACGTCGACATAAAAATGTTGACGATCGGAATCGGTCAATACCCGGGGGATCGGAACCTCGCCTGCGAAACGATTTGTACGGGGCCGGCGGTGAAGAACGTGCCGAGCTGGCGAGTTGAGCTAGCTGAGAGCTGCGACCTGCGACCTGCGACCTGCGAGCTGAGCTACCTGAGAGCTGCGAGCTGAGCTAGCTGAGAGCTGGATGCTGAGCTAGCTGAGGAGCTGCGAGCTGCGACCTGATAGCTGAGCTAGTTGAGAGCTGGCTGAGCTAGCTGAGAGCTGAGCTGCTAGCTGGAGCTGAGCTAGCTGAGCTGGAGCTGCGAGCTGAGCTAGCTGAGAGCTAGCTGAGAGCTGCGAGCTGAGCTAGCTGATGAGCTGAGAGCTGGGCCAGCCTATTTGATTGGTTCTTTGGGCTTTTACTAGCCCATTTTTGCAGTCCCAAAAATAGGTAAAACATAAGCCCCCCAACTCTCAGTGCGATTTTCGGACTGAGAGCTTGAGTTCACTGGTAAAAGCTGATGTATCTCATCCTACCTTGGCATTTTTTCAGATTTCGTCCCATCTTATGGTGACTCTACTGAAGCTGCTGAGCTTGATATATTTTCTGAGGCCTTTTATAATGGTGTTTCGTTCCCCTGGTTTTTTCTGCGAACAGAAAAATCTAGGTGATCAATGTGTTAATTATTGTATTGCTCATAGGTAATAACACCTTATGAGAGTTTTGGGAGGTCGTTTTGACCATCACGAGTTATGGTTCCAGACCATAGTTTGATTCAGGAACTCAGCCAGCATAATATATCAACATTGCTGCGAGCTACGCAGGGGGTCAGAACCTCGCCCGTCATAACAATTTGTCTAACTATGCAGGGGGTTGTGACCTCAGCTAACAGCGCTGGCTATCTCCAGTGGATCAAAGTCTTAGCTAAGATAGCGAGCTATCCAGTAAGTCGTAACCTCTCCTATCATAGGGACGCGCTTTTGCGAATTGTCCAGTAGGTCGGCCTCAACTAACAGGTTATAACTAACTATCTCCAGTAGATCAAAGCCTCAGCTAAGATAGCAAGCTAGTGAGCTGTCTAAAAGGCTGCGACCTCAGCTAACAGGTCACGTAAGCACTTTTTCATAGCATGATTTTAAGAAATCAATAAAGCAGTTGTAATATAAAACATTGAAGAAAGTTCATATATTCTATTGATTTCTTGAATTAAATTACAAATTAGGTACATGACCTGTTAAGAGCAACTACAATGTGGACGCACTGGGGGTTTATGTCTAGCTCGGGAGCTTACTAGGGCTGCTACTACGCACCACATATTCTCCTAGACGGCCTTGTTTGATCAGGTCCTCGATAGCATCTTTTAGCTTCCAACAATCTGAAGTATTGTGCCCAATCTCATCATGATAGGCACAAAACTTGTTCTTGTTTCTGAACTTAGTAGGGGTCTTTATGGGGTTGGGTTTCCTGAAGTCCTTTCTGCCCCTTTCTGTTGCAAAGATGTTGTTTTGCGTATCAGACAAGATATTGTAGCTTTCATGACGCCCTTGATGCTGAGGTCGCTCGCTTTTGAGCTCGTTTTTGGCCTTTTTGGAGACCTGGTGCCTTGAGCTCTTATTCTGACTCTCACTTTCATCTTCACCATTACTTCTTTTCTTCAACTGGTTGGGACTGCTTGGTCCATCCACTTGGTCAGACTTTTTGGGGCCGAATGTTTCTTCCCATCTAATCTCCCTTGCAGCTCGATCATAGAATTCACCCAGGTCTTTTACTGGAGATTTATATATGCTCTCATAGAGCTTCCCATCCTTGTGAAGCCCAACTGAAATCGCAGTTAAGATGCTGTCATCCGAGGGATTCTCCACGTTAGCGACCTCATGCCTGAACCTGGTAATGTAGTCTTTCAAGGACTCGCTCTGCCGCTGAAATACTATAGTGAGGTGGCAGGGTAGTGCGAGCTATTTTTTCAGAGCCTGGTATTGGTTGATGAATCTTTGCTGACATTCCCCCCAGCTGTTTATGCTGTGAGCTGGGAGACGTTTGAACCAAGCTCGCGGAACGTCACCCAAAGTGGTTGGAAAAACACGGCATTTCACCAAAGGGTTGGACGTCTGAAGATCCATTTGGATATTGAATGTGTCCAGATGATCATAAGGGTCGTTATCCCCATTATAAGGTGGAATGCTGGGGAGCTTGAATCTGAGAGGAAGAGGTTGCGTCTCGACCTCCTTGGTGAGAGGGGTTCTTTCCTCATACTGCTCTTTCAGATCCTGGGGTTTAGGTTGCTCCTCCAGCTGCTGAACCCTCTAAAGGAGCTCTTCTATTATTGGGTTTTGAGGGTTATAGCCTCCCTCGAGCTCGTGACCTTGAGAGCTGTGATCTGAGGTACCTTCCAGACAAGACCTTTGCGAGCTCCTAGCTCCACGAGCTCGGCGACCTTCAGTTCTCGAACGCGAGCTGGAGGAATGAACTGAGTTGACAGGTTGTGGCTGATCTCCGAGCGGTCCATCAGGGGCTGGTGCTTGGGCCTGTACCAGCGCCCTGATTGCCTCAACGAGTTGCTGCACTGTATCCTCTAACATTTCTTACCGCTGGTGCCATACATGCAGCCCCCCAGCCATAGAGTCCAATGGTGCTGGCTGGTGAGAGGTCGTTGGAGGCATACCTACAGCAACACCTGTCATGGGGGCGTGAGATGTACTTGATATGGGCACAGCAACATTTTCTCTCAGTTGAAAATCATGCTCTTGCTGATTTGCTTGCCTTTCAGGTGGATTAGCTGTCGGGTCTGAACTTCTGGTTGTTCTTCCTTTCGCTATGGTTGCTGAAAATTCAAGATTGCAGCCTGGGCCCTTCCTCTAGCGCCAATTTATGTCGACGTACGGAAACGGTCTACCAGAGATTCTAGGCCCAATACCTGTAATCAAAGAGAAAACAAGCAGACCAAAGAGAGGAGAGAGGAAGAACAAGAAATTGCATAGAGATTTTTACGTGGTTCGGCAATGATGCCTACGTCCACGGATCACTCTCAATATTTTGTTTTTTCAGAGTGACCGTTCCACTAAAATTTTTCAATCAGCTTGGTGGTAGGAGTTGTGCATCCAAAAAATCTATAAGGTTGAGAGTTCAACTCCGGACGCAACCCCAAGAGGCCAAAAGGGGCTGTCCGGCGTGGTCTTCACCCCCGACTCGGCACGGTCTTCACCGCCTACCCCGTACAAATCGTTCCGCAGGCGAGATTCCGACCCCCCGGGTGTTGACCGATTCCGATCGTCAACAAGTATATTCATGCCCAAATATATTACAAATGACTCATATATATATATATATATATATATAATGGACTTCCCATGTGAAAAATTAGAAAATTTATAATTCAAAAAACGGGACTGATTATTCAAACTAGCATAACAAGACATTCAAGTCATGCACATGATTTGCACTAGAAGATTTTTGATCATATGTTTGGAATATTTGTAACATTATTAGGATATAAAACTGGTCAACTTGGTGTAAGTAACTATTTAGTTGCTACTTCGAAATATGATAATTTGTGCATGGGAAGAGGTCAACAAATATGAAATATGGTTTTTTCCATTAAAAGGGGTCTTGGCACAAGCAGAGACAGACAAACAACAAAAACCATGCACGGGAAGACAAAACCATACTTCTTTTTTCCTTTATACATTAAGTACGAGGAATCAAAGGTACACCAAATGCTGAAAACTCACTGAGTTGTAGATGAATCTTGTTCTTCGGCCGACTTTACGAATATTGATTTTGTTTATATTTAAAATTTATCAGCTACAAGATTCTCGCACGTCTTTTTAAAACAATTAAATATTTTGCATATAAATTGCTTTCATCTTGATTTATGTTGGGGTATTTAGAAATTTGAGATATTATTAAAATAACATCTAAAAATAAAATTAATATAAAATCATCATTCTTTTATTTTAAAAAATAAGGTTCGGTGATATTATTTTTCATTTTATGAGGTTTTTCAATTTTTTTTTTTAATTATAATAGCAAAAAAAAAAAAAAAAGAAAGCTAACCGATAAAATATAAATGAAACGGGATTTTGCTACCTATTTAATTAAATTTAAGATTTTTTCTTTATTGTAATAGCAAAAAAAAAAAAAAAATTGCTAGACGATAAAATGTAAATAGGTAGCAAAATGGGATTCAAGTCTTAAAGATTATAGGTTTGAGTGAACTTCCCCTTACCAAAATACTAGATGTACAGTTTATTTATGGTCAAAAATACCTTTTTAATACTAAAACCTTTACTTGATTTTTTAACGTTGTTTAGTTGACATCCCAATAGAATTTTTGGGGAATTAAAAAAACTAAAAAAAATCTACTTAAAAAAACTCAAATTTTGAATTTTTTCAAGTAGATTTTTTGAGCTTTTTTAAAAGATTAAAATGTCTAATATACCCCTATTTTATTTTATTAATATGTTTATATCTTTATAACTCTATTACACTTTTTTTATAAATATAAACACATAATCTCCACTTTTATTCATTTTTTATTTCATAAAAACATTTTATAAATTATCTTTAACCAATAAGTTTTCTATATTTTTTATTTTTTTAATTGATTTTGGCTGATAATGTAATTTTTTCGTTATTGGTTCATTAAGATATATATATACTATAATTGGTACAAGTGAAAAAAAAAAAAAGGAGAAACAAAATCTTTTCATTTCTTTTGAAAAAAACATAGAAAAATAAAATCAACCCACATGTTTGAAATGGACATAGGTGAACTTTATGAGAACCATGAAATAGATAAAAAAAAAAAAAAAGAGCTGAGAAATAAGAGACATTTTTGTTTCTTGAGATTAATTAAACCAAGAGTTAAAAATTGGCAGAGCGCAATAAAATCTTTATTACTAGTACAATTAATTAATTTTTTATAGTTGAAGTTGAAGCAATTACATTCCTAGAATGAATATATCATTCCTCTCTCTCATGCCATTTTTAGTAAATTAATACTTTAAAAGCACTTTAAAAATAATTTAATCAAACAACCTATAATTTAAAAAAAAAATTTAATTGACAATCAGTAACTTTCTTTCAAAAAATTTATTTTTAAAAGACCTATTTAAAAAGGTTATACCAAACGAACCTTAATGTGATTGTTCCAATAATTATTACAACAACAAAAAAAGAAAGGTAGACGATCAAATTTAAATAGGTAGCAAAAATAGGATGTAGGTCCACTCTAATGTTGATTTTTTTTCTTGACCCAATGACCTACGTACATGTGTACAATGTTTAGGATTTGTTTTATTTGTTTCTTTATTTTTACATACATGGTTTATCTTCAACTATTTTAGTTAAAAAATAAAAAATAGTATAGAGAAGAGGATCTCATTCCTAGAAATGACTTGCAAAAGGTTATAAATTATAGTTGATTTAAGTGTTTTTTTTTAAAAAAAAAAAAATCACCATGGTGTGTCCGTTCCAATATGGTTTATTGCTATATTGAATGAACTTCTAATCAAATACTACTTTTAAAATATATATATATATATATTTGATTTAAGTATATTTGATTTAAGTATATTTGATACTTATTTGTTAAAGGAAAGAAAGGCTTGTGAATCGATGTGTTCTCTTTTCTTTGTTGTAGCAGTTAAAAAAAAAAACCTTAAAACCTATTTGTTAATATTTAAAAAATTTAGCATATTATTTATTTGAAATTTACGTACTCATTTGAAAATCATTGTGGTGATATTTAAAGCAATTATAATTTGAGGTTTAGGTGAGAGGAAGTATATGACCTTAAGTCATAACACGTGTGAAACTGCACATATATATATTTTTTATCTGAAGCCTTTATTTCATAATGTTAGAGAACCATTCCATTTTAGGTTTTATAGTAGTTTATCTCTGTAATGGTCCCTAAAGTTAGAGAATTGGAATCCTACACAAAAAAAAACAGAATTTCGCGCTTGATTAGCAGCTCTAATGTTAGAGAATCATTCCATTTTACCTTCTATACATTATATCTACATGATGGTCCTTAAAATTAAAGAATTGGATCCTACACAAGAAAAACGGAATTTCACACTTGATTTGAAGTTATATATATATATATGAAAAAATCTGAACATTAGAAGTTCTAATGTTAGAGAACCATTCCATTTTTTAAGATTAAAAAAACTATAGTTTCACATTAGTTTTATTTTTAGGGAATATTTTGCTAATATCTCCCAATAATTATTAGAACCATTACAATAAATCCAGTGTTTTGGTAAGAGGGGAGCTCACTCAAATTCATAATCTTTAGGATATAAAGGATATACAAAAAAACTTGTGGAATTATTATTATTATTATTATTGTTATGCTATTTTTGCATAACTCTACATGATTCTCCTTAATTTAATTTTTTTTCTTTGAATCAAGTAGTCTCAAGTCTCAACAAGTTTAATCACAATTAATAATAGCAATTAATATCCTCCACCAATATCTCAAGTATGCCACTTAACCCATTTTGTTTTCTAGCCAATTATACTTATATTTTTCATGGTTAACCTTCTTCAGGGGCTTTTCTGGTCATTTAAAATTTGGACATTTTGGTGTTAGCTAGAAATTTAAGAACCCAGAAATCAAGTATCGAGATTATTCTGACATCACTGCTTTAATCTATCAATTTCTTCTCATCAACTTCAGGCCTCCATTTATGAAATCAAATTCAACCAAAAAAATCTAGTTTAAGATATATATATATATATATATGTACGTATGTATATATAGAGTATTTATACTATTAATGCCTCATAAATTTTTAAAATTAGGAAGAATCAATCAAATTCATTCAATGCATTTAAATTAAATACGAAAGATAATTTGTTTCAGGAAAAATAATACAATAGATGAATTTAATTTTTTGGTCCTAATTTTTTAAAATTATGAAACACTAATAATAGAAACACTTTGTATATATATATGTATATATAGAGAGAGAATCTACTAATCAAATTTATTAATTTATTTTTAAATTTAATTTATATACAACATTGAGTTCAATCCAATAGTTATTAACGGCCTACAATAACCTTACTACACCTATATGATTTTAAAAAATAAATATTGATTTCAAGGTCAAATATATGTAAATTTTGATGAAAATACAACCAATATATTGCCAATATCTCTAATCTATTAGGGGTCTTGTTTACATGGATGACTTAGAATTTAAAATGTTCATAATTATAGTAGAAGTATTATCCATCTTTACTTGATCATCATTACCTATCTTTTTTAAACAACTTCTACCTATTTACTGTAAAAAAAAATGTGAACCTTATATATTCATTCAAATTGTCCCTTATTATATAATATTATGAGTGTATTGTCATGATTTTTCTTTTTTAAATTATATGCGCACCATAAAATTATAATTGAAATGCGTTATTTTATTATTTTTTTAAAGTCTTTAGGGTTTATATACATCATGAGTTACCAACCTAGGTATATAATGAGTTAATAAATCTAGTCATCTCTTCAAACAGTACAATTAGATTTCCACACGTTCAAGACTTGACTAGTTTTGGAGTTTGTAATTAAATAAGTGGTATGCAATTAGTACTAATCACTTACATGATCACCAATAATTAATACAAAGTCAAACCTGGTGGAAAGCGAAATCAAACATATCAATAAATAATAATAATTTTGCTATAAACAGAGAGCCGCCCACATATCCCTACTAATAACTATTACTATATAATTAAAAAGCCTTGAAACTGGTTCTATATATCTTCTCATGACTCACCTGTACGTTTCAAATTTCCTTTCATGCAATAAATAACCTTCCATTAATATTCATTTCAAATTGAAAAAGGTAAAATAAAAAACCTTTGCTTCACTCAAACAATTTAAACCCCTTCATTTTCCAGCTGTATATTTTTGTTTTGCCTATAAATATTCATAATATTCAATTAAGAATCTTCTGTCAGTTTTCTGCTACTGGGTTTCAGAGATCAGGGAGAGAGGTGAGGAAGATGTCATATATATATATATAAACTCGGTCTTTCTTCTTTGTTTTTCGTTTTTATAAATTAACAAAACCTTTATCTTATTGTTTTATGATCAGAAAAATGTTTCTGATGAAATCACATTTTATATTTCCATTGATTCACAGGAAAATTTTTCGAGGAGATAAATTTTAAGAGTTGATCATCAAAATGAGAAACGCCATCTATTCTTCAGTGTCACCTCAGCTTTACAACTTCGGTAACTATTCTTTTTTTTTTTTTTTTAACTTGTCTGTAACTTCAGTTAATTTTTGGTTTGTTGTTTTGGCACGAAAAGATTAAAAACAATATTGTTCTTTTTTTTTTTTTTCTTTTTTTTTTTGAAACAGAAAACAATATTGTTTTTGAATCTTGGCATTTTGCAATGGATAAAAACTGTGTTATTATTACTTGTTTCAGGAAATAATGAAATTCAGATGCCAAATTTGGATATTTCCATGCAGATTGACAGCTTAGTGTATGTTTTCTTGTTCTTCTTCAAATTGTTTTTATTAATTTGTTTTACTCTTTCTGAATAATATGTTCATTAAATACATAAAAACACTTCTAGAGAGTAAAAGCAACGAACAGTATTCAAAATATTTTGATGGATAATCATCTTGTGTCAAGTAAATCTTTTTTTTTTTTTTAAATGATATGAAAATGAAACAATAATGTTCTGGCAAAAATTATTCCCTAAAGTAACTACTACATTGATGAATTTATAAATTGTCTCTCTTATCCTCAAATTTGGCGTATGTATTCATATCCTCCACAATCCATACATGGACGGCACTTAACATTTGTCAATTTTCATTTTTTTTTTTTTTAAAAAGGAGTTAAATCCAATCTTGTTTACGAATTTGGTAGATTAAATTTAGATCATGCTACTACCATATGGATCCAAAAACATTATCAATTAATTTATATCAATTTTAAAGAATACGTACGTATTGATGAACTTTTTACAATAGCTACATTGATCTTATAGTAGATGGCTTATATGTTATGAAATCATGGTGTGACACAAAATAGCCTCACTTAATAATAACTAAGTCACTCTTTTAATTAATACTTAAATAAATAAGTACTGAAAAAAGATAAAAACATTCTCAAATCTGACCTTTGAAAATTAAAACTTAAATTTAAGCCAGTTTGTTCAAAAGATTAGATGGGTCATGGGTCCACTTATTTCCAATTTATGTCTTCTTTTAGGACCTAATAATGAAGTTTGTTTTATCTTATTGTTTTAGCACAAATGTCCATAGGAATAATAGTTTTTCTATGGATTCCAAAATTTTCAACGATCATGACAACCAGCTAATTAGAAGTGGAGGCTTTCCTGTTTCTTGTCAATCCCTCTTCAATTATCCACAAGGTTTGTTGAATTTTCCTTTTTCTTTTTCTTTTTTTCCTTTTCTTCTCAATTTTGTCAATTTTGTCCATTTTTCATTACACTGTGTACGTAGTTTCTTTGCATATACAATAATAAGAAATTTGATCAACAATTGTTTGGTTGCAGGTGGTTTTCAACCTTTTTCAAGAAGCTGCGATGACATTATTTCACAGCAGTCTTTTTTTACTAGTCAAAAACGTCCAGATCATCAACTTGAATTGGTACTACACTTGATTACCATTTTGTTAATTTCAAAATTATTAATAGAAATTCATATATATTAAAAATATCATTAACTTCTATATTTTAAAGTAAACATATACTCTGGAATAATTTTAAAATTTATTTCAAAACCTCTTAAGTGAAAATAGTTTCAAGACAAATTACATATAAAACTGTTAAAACACAATAAATGTAACCATGATATTCATCTAAAAAAAAAAAATTTAATGATGTTGTAGTTTAATTTTATAGATACATAAAATTTATATATATTTTGTTACAGTCGGATAGTAAATAATTATTGAAAAGAGAGAAACTAAATATAAGTAAAATAAACATATAATCCAAACTATCGGTCCATTAATTTTTTTTTAATGCAGGATTTTCAGTCTCTACAAACTGCAATTGAGGTGAATAATTTTCTCCCCCAAGAAGTCCTTGTTCACAACCAAAAAACTTCAAGTGTCTACAAGAAGAATCAGAACAAGAAATTGAAGACATCATCTGAAGATCAAAATTGGCTTCATGATCACCATCCAACCAAGGACCCATCAACAAAATCATTTGAACAAAGGGTATGCATATGTATACGATTAACACCCATCAAATTATTTGTTTGAAAGTGCTTTATTTAGAAGTGCTTAAAATTGTTTTTGAGCTTATAAGTGCTTTTTAATTGCAAATGCAGGTACCAGTAAGGAGAACCCAAAAGCTGAGTGACAATGTCACAGCTCTTCAGAAACTGGTTTCTCCTTTTGGCAAAGTAAGTACTACTGTATCAATAGAGATTATTGTTACCACTTTCTTCTCTCAAATTATTAATTTTCTTTTTTTTATTATTTTATAAATTAAGGTATTTAATTTTATTAATTATTGCAGACTGACACTGCTTCAGTTCTTCAAGAGGCCAGTCTTTACATCAAGCTTTTACAAGATCAAATTAAGGCATAACTCTATTCCCCAAATCTCCCTTAATTATGTGTCGATTCATAGAGTCTAAAACAGAAGAACATATTATATCATACATACACACAGTAAATAAAATAAAATCACGTATAAATTCATTTTGAAAAATATAAATTTATATGTTCCAGTCTCTTCTTATAATGTATGGATGATACGATATACCGGTCTAACTTTCACTTATTGTTTATATTTTTCGAAGTTGAGTTCATTGACTTACCATTTGCTTTTCCTTTATTCTGACAGAATTTGTTTCAGATGACAAGCAGCTCATACAACGGTGTCTCATCTCTTCACTCACAGGTACCAAAAAAAATACATAAATTTTTCTGGAAAAAAAAAAATAATAATGGAACGGATCAAATGTTTGCAATACATAAATAGGTTTCGTGTTCTTCTCAAATTAAGTTATTTCGTTTGTGTTTAAATTTATATGCAGGAAATGGGAGAGAAAGAGTCAGACCTAAGAAGCAAAGGGCTGTGTTTGTTTCCTATATCAGTTACCCAGAAATTAACAAAAAATCAGGACATGCTGGTTGATTCTCATTCTCTATTAAGAAAAACCACAATGCCCTAAATTTATTTAAAGCTATTCACACTTTGTTATCCTCGCATTTTTGGATCTATTATTCGAAGTTTTGAATCTTATGTGTTATTTATTAATCTAATGAAAAATCATCTCATTTTTCCTAAATGCGTATCTTGTAGGATAATGACACAAATAAATGCTTTTTTTCTTTATTATTTCATATTAGGGTTGATTAACACCTTTAGTTAAGGGCATAAAATTGGTTTACAAGTATTATGTAACGAAAACAAATGTAATAGAGAATTGAGTGAGTAATGGAGTATGGTTTATTCTTACCAACAAACAGTTTGATGATTTTTGTTTAGTCACATGTTTTTGAGATCATCAGATAATCATCATAGATCTACATGCTGGTTAAAAGTCAAATCATGCATCGGTTAAGATTGTAAGTTTACACATTATTTATGTAATTGATATGTTATTGAACTATAAAACAATTGGATTGTTTATTATATATATGAACAATGTTTTAGATCTCATTACTCACTATTCAACCAGTGAGATAGTGAAAAGCATGTTATTGGTTAATCGACGAATACTCGGTTTGACTATCCAACGATTAAACTTGATCAAACCTGTTAAAAAAAAAACTTAAAAAATTTCTCGTAGAATCAAAATATAATCATATGATCGCAAATAATTATCAAATGTATCTCATATAATCACAAAAGCTACTTTAACACAATCAAATAATTATAATATACTATTTCATTTGAGTTTAAATTTATATGCAAGGAATGAGAGAGAAAAAGTCAGACCTAAGAAGCACAGGGCTGTGCTTGGTTCCTATATCAGTTAACTAGAAATTAACAAAAAAATTAAGACTTGCTGGTTGATTCTCATTCTATATCAAGAAAAATCACAATGCCCTAATTTTATTTAATGCTATTCACACTTTGTTATCCTTGTATTTTTGGATCTATCATTCAAAGTTTTGAACCTTATGTTTATTTAGTGGGAAATCGTCTCATTTTTTCCTAGATGCGTGTCTTGTAGAATAATGACGCGAATAAATGAGTGCTTTTTTTCCTTATTATTTCATATTAGGGTTGGTTAGCACCTTTAGTTAAGAGCATATAATTGGCTTACAAATATTATGTAACGAAAACAAATGGTCATAGAGAAATGAGTGAGTAATGAAGTATAGTTTATTCTTACCAACAAACAGTTTGGTGATTTTTATTTAGTCACATGTTTCAAGATTATTAGATAATCATCATAGATCTACATGGTGGTTATAAGTAAAAAGTAAAATCATACATTGGTTAAGATTGTAAGTTTACGTTTTATTTATGTAATTGATGTATTACTAAACAATTGGATTGTTTATTTATTCCCTTATATGAACTATATATTTGGATCGAAGAAGAAAAAAAGTTATGATTTGTTTTTTCTTTAAATGCTGAAAGAAACATGAATGATTGTAATTTCAACAACTAGTCATCATAAATTTTAGAGGAAATTACCTTCAATCCTCTTTTTACTTTTAGAGAATATATATATATATATATATATATGTGTATATATATTTTTCCAAAAAGTTATAGTTAAATTATCTATGCTGATTTGGATTTAAAAGGTCTCAAATACCCTTTATTTATTTATTTATTTGTGCATAGTTGCATTTAACATTGAATAAAATAATTATATTTCACACTCCTTTAATCCATTTTTAACTTTTACAGAATATTTTTTACCTCAACAGCTACAATTTTAATTGTTTATGCTCACATTGGATTTAAAAAGTCTTAAATACTTGTTATTTATTTGTTTGTATATAATTTTATCTAACACTGAGTAAAATAATTATATTTTACACAGTATAAATAATGAATAAAGTGTGAAATGTTGATAAGATAAAAGTACGAAACAATAAAAAATTTAGGAAAACATGAGATGGTTGTTCATCAACCCGAGTTTTACATTGTATAAATAATTTAAATAGTGTTAAATACAAATATTTTATACAATGTGAAATATTAATTAATATTTTTCATAACATGAAATAACAATATATATATATATATTTATAGTATGAAATACCAATGTTTTTTATGATGGGAAATAAAAATATTTCGCACAATGTGAAATATTAAAAACCCAACGAAATAATGACAATTAAATAATATTATACAACAAGAAGTGAAATTTATAAACATCTTTAACAATAAACTTATAAAAATGTTATGGTTTAGAGAGTGTGTAAAATACTTGTTTCACGTTATGTAAAATAGTTGCATTTCACACTGTGTAATATAATTGTATTTCACATAGTGCAAATAATTTACAAAAGAGTGAAATATAGGTTGTGAAACAATAAAAAAAGCTCATATAATTAGGGGTTATTTGGTAATTATTGGAATAGTAAATGAAAAATAATAATGAAAGTGAGCACAAACAATTGAACTATTAGTTGTTGAGTAAATAAATATTTTAAGAAAGCCAAAAGAGGCCTTTTGAAAATTTAGATTTGGGCGCACATGATACAGACATGCTTATGTCTATACTCATATTCTTAATAATTAATTTTTTTAAAATAATGTACTTAAACAAAGTATATATTAATATAAGTTAATTTTATGTTTATATATAAAATGAGTTTGGTTTAGAGAAATGTTCCCACATTTTATATTTGGACTAATGAGATTGTGGGCATTTTCTTCTCCCAAGCTCTAAAATTGTGATAGTTCAAAAATAATAATAATAATAATAATAATAGTAATAATAATAAAACAGTAAATACAATTATTGGAAAATTAGTATCATTACATTCAGTTAATTCAATAGACGACTGAAAGTAGCATTTAACCGCAAAAGAATGGATGACATTGCAAACATAATGATAGAGATGTAGAGATACATGATATTCTATCTGCCTTTAACCATAATAATGTATTTACTATTTACATAATTGTTTTTCATAAATCATAATATGAGAGTACGTTTGTCATCACAAATAAATAAAAAATATAGAAAACATACGAGCTTATAGGTGTCATTAAATCAAAAGGCAATTTTACTTATTGTATTTTACATTAATCTCTTATATAAGTAATATGTTAGGGGTATAATTGTCCTTACAGTTAATATAATAAAAAATTTAAAAAGCAGGGGGAGATAATGTAAAAAAAAAAAACACAATTTACATTTCTATTCATACTTAGTAATTTACACATGTAGATTATGTTAAGGAAAAAAAAAAAGAGCAAATATCATTTCTATTCATACTAGTAACTTACGAACTTTTTAAAATAATTTTAAAACATGAAATAGTAAAAAGGTTTTTCATTTTCAAACAAACTGGAGGGGTCTGTAATTCACGGGACTATAAGACTATTCATGCTCGCAAACCGTTTTTATACAGTCTGATAGACACAAATATGTTTAAAAAAAAAAAAAAGCCATACAGATTAACGATTGTACTCATACTGTAATTTACACAGTTACGAAATTATTTTAAAACACGAGACGGTAGAAAAGTCTGTTTACTGTCAAACAAATTGGAAGGGGGTCTATAACCGATTGGGACTATTCATGCTCACAAGTCCTTTTTTATATAGACTAATAGATTTCGGTTAGATATGAAAAAAATTAAATAACATTTGCATTATAGTAATGTTACTAATGTATGATTAAGAAGAACATATCAATTTACTCTTTGCAATGCTTAGATTAAAAATTAAATTGATTGTTATATTATTGTTCATGGTGGAGCACCTAAGAAGGAAGAATTAATTTTGGAAGAACCTACCTCTTATCTTTTTGAGTTTCGAAAGCTAAATGGTTTTAACAAAGAACTTCCAGTTGTGTTCTTCTCTTGTTTCGCATGTGAAGTGGCAACCTCCTGATAGGGGTATACTTAAACTAAATATGGATGTAGCAACTGATATTATGTCTAGGTTTATAGGGAATGGAGTTCTGATTTGCGGTCATATTGAGGTTATGAAAGGTGCTCTCTTAATCAAGATAATTGATTTTTTCACCCATCTTTTGGTTGAATGTCTAGTAGTTTGAGAGGATTTGATATTTGCTTTGGCTTATGACTGAAAGCCTTAAGTTGTGGAGACAGATATTCAGTTGATTATCTTGGTTATTCAGACCCAGAATTTTTCAGCTGTGGAAAGTCCTTTTATTACAGATATTTCTTCAATATTATTTTCATTGGATAATGTTAGTTATCAATTTACTTTTGGAAAGGATAATGAGGCGGATCACGGGCTTACAACTTTAGTTTTCAAAAGTAATTTGAGTTAATATTAGTTTCATTTTGTTTCAGATTGTATTTATAGTATTATTGTACTTGCATATGTTTCTTGAATAAAATGTGTCTGTTTTGCAAATAAATAAATTGATTATTGGTAGATAAAATAGGAAATTTAAACTGAAAATGGTTAATTTTAGCAAATAATAACTTTAAATCAAGTAAGAGGAGCTAAGGGTTTATTTTAGAGTAATATTAGGTTTTCTAAAAATTTTGTTCAAAATCATACCTAAATGATATAATATGTGAGTTGTTAAGATTCTATTAATTATCACATTACCTCATGATTTATAAGATCTTAACAACTAACATGTCATATTTTTGGGGTATGGATTTAGATAAAAATTTTGAGAAGCTTAGTATTACTCTTTATTTTAATACTAATTGTTAGTAGATGAAATAGAAAATTTAAACTAAAAATGGTTCATTTTATCAAATAATAACTACAAATCAAGTAAAAGGAGTGAAGGATTTATTTTATTAGTGCGTTGAAATGATACATCTTTCCTTCCATGCTTCGATATTTGTGGTGGGATTCAAATCTCAATATAATGCATTTACATCAACAAGGATAGGGTTCAAATCCAACATGATGCATTTACATCAAGAATTATGAGGTTATATCTTTATGAGTTGTGGATGTAATTTGTGAGCTATATTTATTGTGTTTAACATCATTGAGTTTCAATATATTCTTAATTCAACCAACACCCCTTTTTTTTTTTTCTTGTGAGCAATCTACTTATAAATTCATTCAGTTGAATAACAGTTTTACCCACTTAATGTGAGTTCCTCTTTCCATACTATTAGGGAGTAGAGTCAAATAAGTGTTGTAGTTTGGATTATTTCATAGAATCATATTTAAGGTTTTGATAGTTATAGTTGTGTTTGTAATATTAAAAAAAAAAAATTGACTTTAAGATAGAATTAATAGAATAATAGCATCTTTGATGGGAACAAAAAAAGAATAATAGCATCTTATCAAGTTTTTTTTTTTTTTTTAAATCAATTATCTTATGGTGCATTGGAGGTATATACAATAGTTTTGGTTTATAATCAAGGTTCGACACCTTACCTCCCAATAAAGGTGGGATTGAGATTTTATTTCATATATATGAGTTATCTTTCATTCTGGTGTGGGTGACTCTTAATCATATAAGAACCATTGATCCGGATCGTGCTACAGGAGCTCTATTAATCTAGTCTTAGTTGTTTCCTAAGTTTTTTATTTTTTTTCCTTTTAAATAATAGTATCTTATTGGCGGCAGAATCACGTGATCGAAATTGCATTCATCACAGCTACAAAACGCGCCCCATACTAAAACCACGTCATATCAATCTCAAAATCTCCAGTTAAGAAGTGACTATCAATGCCTCCTCACTGCCCATGACGTGGCAGTACTTGCCACCGCACGTGGCTACGTGTCGAAACATGATTGGAACAGTTCAATCCTCATCGACCGTCATCGTGACTTTAAATCGAGGGAGCACAACACAACACGCGCTTTAAAAGGAAAAAATAAAATACCCAAAAAAACAAAAACAGTCCAAAAAACAAACTTAAAAAAAAATAAAAAAGAGAAAGAAGTCTATCTTTATCAACCACAAATCTCTCTCTCGGAGCCCTAGATTTTCTGTGAGTTTGTCTCCGTGATTGTCTCGCGAAAATGGTAAGCATCATCTGTACTGATTTCACCGCTTCACTCTACTGTTTGGTCTATTACAATTTTTTTTTCATTTTTAATTTTTTTATGCGACTCTGTTGAAAATATCATGTCGGTGTCGGTGTTCGATCTGCGATTCGTTGTCAAAATTTCTGATTTAGGTTTTTTGCTGCATGACAGTCGATCTAGTTTGATTTTCACTTTCAAATACCTAAAACAAAATGCTTGATTTTTGCCTTGTGTGATGATGTGACCTTCGTTTTATTAAGCGATTCGATTGAAAATTTTGCGGTTGATCTTGTGTTGGTGATGATCGGACCTCACTTGTGCAATTTTTATTATTATTTTTTATTTTTAGTCTTTTATCGAGCCTATTAATTATGTGTATGCGTGTATCTTGTGGTTGATATGAGATTATTATTTTTTAATAATATGTAACTAAGTTTTATTTTAACAATGGCTATATTTAGGTAGGTTTGTGTTGTTCGCTGTTGGTTTTTTGGGCATATTCTAGATTTTGTGCTAAACAAATACGACATGAAAATTCAAAAATGAAAAATGAGTTTCTAATAAATGGGTAAAGGAGAATCATTTGAATATGAGATTGGGAAAAAAGTTGCATATTTGGAGGAAAATAAATTAAAAAAAAAAAGATGAAGAAAGAAAGAAAAAGAAAAAAGTTTTTACCATTTTTTCTGGGGCAAATGTTGTCGGTGTCATTTGCAAATTGTTCGATGGTTGGGGTTGATGTGAATATTGTGTTGTGTTGTGTTTTAGAAAGTAGAAATTATTGATGTAAGGAATTTTCTCTTCATTTGTGAATGGTGATCAGATAGTATAGAGCTATATGAAAACTACAGTCAGTATTTGATGTACTGCCACTTGTGGATATTGATTACGCTTGATGCTACCTTCTATGTGTATAGTATGCGTATGATTGATTGGAAAATACTTTGCAACCCATATACCCTTTTGTACCATAGTTATTGACAATGTACTACCTCTGTCACGAACAAGTACTATTCATCGTATTATATTTGAGCCTGTGAATGTTACATGCACTTGGCAGGCAAATGCAGCATCAGGAATGGCTGTGCATGATGACTGCAAGCTGAAGTTCCTAGAACTGAAGGCAAAAAGGACTTATCGCTTCATAGTTTTCAAGATTGAAGAGAAGCAGAAGCAGGTTGTTGTAGAGAAGCTGGGTCAACCAACTGATAGTTATGAGAATTTTACTGCTAGTCTTCCAGATAATGAGTGTCGGTATGCTGTCTATGACTTTGATTTCGTGACAGATGAGAACTGCCAGAAAAGCAAGATTGTTTTCATTGCTTGGTAATGGATATATATATATATATATATATAGGTTTATGTGTTTTTCATGTCGATTTCATTTGATTTTGTGCTTGATTGTCTCACTTATTTGCGATTGATATGCATCTTAAGGTCCCCCGACACATCAAACGTGAGAAGCAAGATGATTTATGCAAGCTCCAAGGACAGGTTTAAGAGAGAGTTGGATGGTATTCAGGTAGAATTGCAGGCTACTGATCCTACTGAGATGGGTCTTGATGTATTAGAAGCCGCTCTAATTAAATGTAGATTGCCTAGTGTGGCAATGGGAAAGAGTCAATACTAGAAATGTAATGTCTATATATCTTTCGAGACTTGAAAAACTTGTTTGGATATTGTCTTGTTATGGGAGTTATAATTCTAAAGTCTTCATTTGTTATATCTGTGGATTGTTGGGGTGAAT
Source organism: Litchi chinensis (assembly GCA_019925255.1). Taxonomy (NCBI): domain Eukaryota; kingdom Viridiplantae; phylum Streptophyta; class Magnoliopsida; order Sapindales; family Sapindaceae; genus Litchi; species Litchi chinensis. Next base: position 27,625,146 of record CM034463.1, on the reverse strand, counting down.
ATTTCTCACCCCATTCAGTGTGATATTTACAGACTAATATACAATGGTTTCTGGGGGTACATATCTCGTTTTTTAGCTTTGATTTTATTTTTTATTTTTTTTTATGCTTGGTTGTGTTATTTTGTCTCTCAAAAATGCATCAATTAAAAACTTTGACGTTGGTGCATCTTTTGTTGTTTTGAAGAACTATCATATTTGATAGTTGTCTGATTTTAAAAAGCCCTTAGAAAAGTGCATGTGGCAAGAGTTTATTGGATGCGTTCACACAGATGATTTGGTGCCCTTAGTTCATATTTCATTGAAACATTCTCGGAGACTTTTTGAAGTAAAAACTTGTTATGGAGGGTTGGTGACGTGTGTGTTGGAGGTAGAGAAGAAAACGTTAAATGTAGTCAAGACTTCCAGAATTATGTAAGTTTTATGTTATTTGAATATATATATATGTATATATATATATATATATGATTTTTATAATTAGGTATATCTGATTTTGAAAAATAAGGATTGATCAATTAAATTTATCAATTGTATTTTTTTTGTTAAAACAATTTTTTTTTTATTTTAATCTAAATATAATGGATGAATTTGATTAGTTGATTATTACTTTAATAAAATAAATTTTCTTTTCTATTTTAATTTCAATATAATTGATGAATTTAATTGGTTGATTATTACTTTTTAAAATTAGGTATACTTAATTATAAAAACATTATATATATAAAATTTAGCTATCGTACGTATATGATAATATTATTCATAATTGTAACCTTTAGACCATTTATAAGGGTAATTATTGAAACTAATTCAAATGTTACATTTATAAGTAATGTTAGTTGTTGTGTAAGGTAGCTAAACTCATATATATTTTGAACTATTATATTAAATTCAGATTTTGAGAGAGGATGAGATGACTCAAACTCATAATGTATAGTATGTAAATTTATTAGAATTCTAGTTTTATCTTACTCCGTTTCGGGAAAAAAAAAAACGAACATATATTTCTTACTCCAAAAATTTTACATTAAAAAGAAAAATCTTTAAAATGCCATTGAACTCTGGATTTAGTACACCATTACGCCGATTAATTAAATTTACAAATTCATTTATCATAAACAATTATCTAAAAATATAATAATTGTCCAATGTAGTTTACCAGCGAAAAACTTTCATTCAATTTAAGAATGTTAAAATACCATAAACTCATGAATGTTAGGATATCCATACCTGTTCGGGGGTAATCTTTTGGGGTTTCTTTAGGTATGGGTATGGGTTCAAGGATATCTATTCCCCATACCCATCTGACTCCTTGATATTCTTAATTCAATTTGAGACTAAATTATGTTCAAGTTATTTATATGTCAAAAGAAGAATACATACAAATGTAAAAAATATGGACGTATTTTGTAACAATTTTTTTTTTTGTTTGAAATGCCAAAAAAACGTTACAAAATATGTTCATATTTTTGTAACATTTTTAAAATGATGTTCTTAAAGTACAACAGGTTTTTTACATTTGTTAAAAGTAGTTTTCAAAAATAGAAAATTATATAAATATGTTTGTTTTTGTTTTTAAAATGAATAAAATAACCGTTCGAAGGGAAAATTATGTAATTATCTGTCTCTCTCTCCCTCTCTCTCTTCTCTTTTTAAGTAAACTTTTAACTATTTTTCGATTTTAAAAACAGAAAACAAGTTTAAAAAAAAAATAAATAAAATAAATTATTTTTACAACAAGGCCATATCGCCACCTAACTTCTACCAAGTAAAAGCTCGTAACTACCCACTCACCATGAACAATCCTCACAACTCACAATCATGACCTGTAAACTTGTAGCTCGCAGAAATTTACATGCATTTTCAACAAGCTACAACGTCGTCGATTTGCCCTTCAAAACCCCACAACATTACATCAACTACACTCGCCTTCTCTCTTCATGCAAACACTTCAAGTCTCTGCTTCAAATCCATGCCCACTTGATAGTTTCAGGGTTCAAACAAGACAGTTCCCTGAATACCCACCTCATAAAATCATACTCTTTCTTCCAAAAATGCGATTTTGCTCGCTTTGTATTCGATTCCACGCCAAACCCAGATGTCGTTTTGTACAACTCCATGATAAGAGCTTACACGAGAACAAACCAACACAAAAGAGCTCTAAATTTGTATTATTTGATGATAGAACGAAATTTAGAACCAGATAAATATACTTTCACTTCTGTTTTGAAAGCTTGCGCTGGTATTTTGGATTTAGAAGAGGGTGTTTTAGTTCACAAACAGATAGTTGGCAAGGGACTAGAGTGTGATCCGTTTATAGGGACTGGTCTTGTCGATATGTATGGAAAAATGGGTGAATTGGGGTTGGCAAGACAAGTGTTTGATAAAATGCCTAAGAGAGATGTTGTGGCTTGGAATGCAATCATTGCGAGTTTGTCACAAAGTTGTGATCCTCATGAGGCATTGGGATGTTTTAGAACTATGAGAATTAGTGGTGTGGAACCGGATATAGTGAGTCTTTTGAACTTGGTTCCAGCCGTTTCCAAGTTGGCTGATATGGGTTGTTGTAGGTGTATTCATGGTTATGTCATTAGGAGGGGCTTTGATGAGGTTCTTTCAAATGGGTTGATTGATATGTATTGTAAATGTGGAGATGCATATGTTGCTCGGCATGTTTTTGATAGGATGTGGGTTAAGAATGATGTTTCTTGGGGCACAATGATGGCGGGATATGCACATAATGGTTGTTTTTTCGAGGTTCTGGAGTTGTTTGATCAGATTAAGAATGAGAATGTTGAAATGAATAAGGTATCAGCTGGAAGTGCTCTTTTGGCTGCTGGGGAGATGAGAGAATTAGAGAAAGGTGAGGAGATTCAAGATTGGGTTATGCGGCAGAATATTGACATTGATATTCTGCTTGCTACTTCTATAATGAATATGTATGCAAAGTGTGGGGACTTGGAAAAGGCTAAGAAATTGTTTGGAGAACTTCCAGAAAGAGATGTAGTTGCTTGGTCTGCAATTATAGCTGCTTTTGTCCAATCAGAGTATCTGGAAGAAGCACTTTCTCTATTCCGAGATATGCAAACAAGTTATTTGAGACCGAATAGTATTACTCTGATGAGTATCCTTCCAGCTTGTGCACAATTATTGCTCTTGGGATTAGGTAAAAGTGTACACTGCTATGCTCTTAAGACTGATATGGATTCTGATGTTTCAACTGGAACAGCCCTTGTTTCTATGTATTCCAAATGTGGGTTCTTTAGCGGGGCACTTACCATCTTTAATAGAATGCTGAATAAAGATGTTATCACATGGAATGCTTTGATAAAGGGGTACATACAGAATGGTTTCCCTTACCATGCGATTGAGATATTCCTTGAATTAGGGTTGTCTGAACTAAGTCCCGACTCAGGAACTATGGTGAATTTGCTTCAAGCTTGTGTCCTTTTAAATGATCTTGACCTGGGCTCCTATATCCATGTTCGAATCATGAAGTACGGATTTCAATCTGACTGTCATGTAATGAATGCTCTTGTCGATATGTATGCCAAATGTGGAAACCTTTCATCTGCCGAGATCTTGTTTTACTGCACTGATTTTGCGAAGGATGAAGTGTCTTGGAATATAATAATTTCTGGATACATGCAAAATGGACGTGCCAAAGATTCTATTTCTGCTTTTCACCGCATGAGATTGGAGAACTTCCAGCCAAGCGTGGTAACAATTGTGAGTGTCCTTCCTGCGGCAACATATTTGGCAGCTTTAACAGAAGGCATGGCCATTCATGCCTGTATTATTCGAATGGGTTTTCAGTCTAATACACTTGTTGGAAATAGTCTTATTGATATGTATGCTAAATGCGGGAGGCTCAACTATGCAGAAAAATATTTTGATGAGATGGAAAATAAGGACACTGTTTCATGGAATGCAATGTTAGCAGGATATGCAGTCCATGGCCAAGGGAATCGTGCAATTGCTCTTTTTTCACTCATGCAAGACAGACATTTTGAAATTGATTCTGTTTCCTTTGTTAATGTTTTGTCTGCTTGTAGACATTCGGGATTAGTAGAAGAAGGGAGGCTTATTTTTTATTCCATGCATGAGAACCACCGTGTTATACCTAATTTGGACCACTATGCTTGTATGGTGGATCTGTTAGGTCGTGCTGGTCTGTTTGATGAGGCTCTGGAATTTATAAAGAAAATGCCAATAAAACCCGGTGCTGGAATTTGGGGAGCCTTACTAAGTGCATCCAGAGAGCATTCTAATGTGAAATTGGGAGAAGTGGCATTGAATCATCTTGTTAAACTAGAGCCCAAAAATCCTACAAATTATGTGGTCTTAACAAGTATATATGCACAATCTGGAAGGTGGAATGGTGCTGGCAACACAAAATCAAAGATGAATGAGAGAGGGCTAATGAAAACTCCAGGATGTAGTTGGGTTGAGGTCAATAATCAGATCATGACTTTTCAAGTAGGTGATGAGAACCACCCACAGTTTGAAAGTACGCGCTTTCTATGGAACATATTTCCTGAGAAGATGGAGAAAATTGGAGACATTCCTGAATGAAGCTGTGTGATGCAGAACCCGAAGGGAAAAGATGAAAAATCGTATTTGTTCTTTACAATCACAGCAAGAGGCTAGCCATAACTTTGCTCTACCTTATATGGAAGCTGAATCAACCATCCAGAAAAGAAGATTCTATGAGTTTGTCATACAATTACAGAGTTTATTACAGAAATCACAACACATAAAATGAATGTTTGAGATACCACTCATTGTCATCATATTGATGATGGTATCTGCCCCATGCAACATCTACAGGTGACTTAGTTTAGCAATGCATAATCCTCTTTCAATTCTATAGCTTAAATGATTAGCAGCAGCAGCTCACTTAACAATGCTTGTTTCTGCATGGATTACTATCTCTAGCGTTTACAAACGTCATGACCTGGATAAAAGGATGAATGCTGTCCAGAGCCTGAAATTGCTGTCCTAAAGACGGGGAGGCTAGCCCCGGGACCATTATCATTATGTTTTGAATCAGCTGAATCATATCATTCATGATCTATTGTAATTTTGATGCTGCCTGTAGGTGTGATTGAGGGTACTGGTAAAAATCCTAGTTGTTTTAATCTTTCAGATCCTAAGAGTAGCTCTGATATTTATATCATGCATTTTCACTTTTAATCACAGCTTAACATGTCTATTTGCAGAATGGGATCCAAGGATGAAAAGTTTAAAAGCCAACTTTTGCAACATCTGTTTGAACTGTAAGCCTATAGACTCTCTTCAATCTCATTATATAACTTCGTACTACTATGTTGTTGTTGAGGATAATGTGCTTCAATCCGCTTCTTCGTTGTTGAAGGATGCTTTGACTTAATATCTGAATAATTAAAGTAGTTTCTTAGAAATTCTTCATACGATTATGCATATTTACTTGTAAATTCTTCAGTATAAACTTGAGAATCTCCCAACATTTCTCTTGCTGTTGTGATTCATGTTTTATGCAACATATTTTCTATCTCACCGAGCAAAAGGAAGACAGAAAGAAATACTCATCTCAGTTTGGTTATCATCATCCTGTTGACATGTTTGGCAATGGTGATTTATTTTTGCAGTGGCAGAATTTGTGATAAAAGTTGCTGATGATGTCTACAAACATCAAGAGACTGTACTTGAAGACATGATAATGGTGCAGATTAGACCAGGCTTAATCAGTCATCTGATTGTTTTCCTTTTGCTTCATAAGTATCGTGTGCTATCAATTGTGCAAATTTAAGAAAATTATGGTTTTGATAGACCACTGCTATTGATGAGATCAAAGGTTTAAGTCTTATTTTTATTCTAAAAATATAAGGTGTGGATAGTTTTTGAATTTAATTCTCTTTTTCCTCCGTAAAAAAAGAGGGGGGGAAGAACCCAGTATGAAAAAAAAAAAAAAAGAAGAAATCAGGGCCTTATATAATAAACAAACTACAAAGTTTATAAAAATATAAGTCAACTGGTGCAATAGTCTCCTGCCTTTTGCTTTTCAATTAAAAGGACACTATACTGATGATATCTTTTAACAAAATTACGCTAAACATGTTAAATCAGGTTAAACCAAACCTACAACCAACGAAGGGTCCATAGCTCAGTGGTAGAGCATTTGACTGCAGATCAAGAGGTCACCGGTTCGAACCCGGTTGGGCCCTCATTACAAGTTTTTTTAACCTTTTTTTTTTTTTTTTTTACTTTTATTTTTGTTTTTATGTAAAAAAAACTGCTGTTGATTTTTTTTAATAAAAAATTGTTACTGTACATATTCTGTTTAATTTTTAATATTGGCCCTTTTTCTACAAGTTTATTATTTCATCTCTAACTTTTTTTTTTTTTTTCATGTAATTGAAACTGCTTTTGACTTTTTATTCTATTCTATTTTATTTTATTTTGTGTATGTACGTATTGTTTTATGACAACACCTTCCCAGCTCAAAAGCCCAATAAAAGAAAACAAGTAAACAAAGTTTTTTTTTTCTAATACAAATTTAGAAATTGAAAAAAAAATATATATATATATACAAAACGCGAATCCATAAATGATAAAAATACAATTTGAATCTGTATAGGTTGAGAAGTAATTAGGCTTTTACTAATAATATACATATAGATGGAAGTTGAGATAACTGCGAGTAATAAGTTTTTCGTGCCCACAACAATGCTATCATGAATTCGGGTTGTGCCCTCCCAACTCAACTCGCACATTTACATAGTTCATCCAAAATAATATATAAATGAAATTTTTATTCAATGAATATGTCTCATGTAATGGAACTAAGCTACACATAAGTCAAGCGGATGATACAAAATCCTAGAGACAAAAAAATGGAACAGAGGATTATAGTCAATGCTGCTTGGACAAAACTGCCTCTTCCTTTCCTCTGCTCTCATTGAGAAGGATAACAGAACGGCAAATTCAAACTATACAAGAAAGTAGAAAATAACATCTCCAGTAAGTTACCGATGCAGAACAGTTTAAATCAGATCTAAAAGTAAGCATAATTCTATCTTCATACAAGACCGCGTAAGTATGAATTATGCCCTGGAAGTTTATTCAACTGTTGAGTTTAAAACACTCGTGAATAAGATTCCGGGAACTTGAGTTTTAACACTAGTGAAGTTTATCAAGAATCCTCTCATACCAAGCAATAAACAGATGCAGCCAAATGTTTTCAAAAATGTTAAGCTGAACTCAAACAAGTATTAACTGGAATATTAATCACCTCTCATGGGGAAAGGAATACTTTAGGTTGCCAAGAAAAGGCCTCCGAAGTTTGCAGTTCACTTCTCATAATTTTGATGTAATGCTCCAAGTTATGTGCTTGTTCATTTATGATATCACTACAAATTGTATCTTCAGCTAGCTTGACTGCTGCCATTTGAGACAGTTGAAAGTTCTCTCCTGCACATTGCAGTTTTTGTGCAATTTCTTCCTCACCAAGCATCACAAGAGATACCAACAATGATTTAAGCTCATTCTTAGCTCCGGCTGCTAGAGACATGCCCTTCAAATGATCTACGAGAGCCATCTCCTCCCCAGGGCTACAACATTAACCAAGTAAGGATTTTACCAGTAACTAGGAATATGGAATATCAGAAACATGAATGACAGTAATACCTTCCAGGACGGATTTTCCCTCGACTCCTCTGGCGTCTTGCCTCTCTAGCTTTGCTAGCTGAAGTTCTGGTCGAAGCAGTAGATCCCCTCCTTGTCCTGTTCATGGAAAAATAAAAACACTTTAAGCAACTCAGACTGATATGAGAAATAAACACTTTGAAATAAATATTATGCAAGGTAGATATAACTCAATTGAATGAATAATGTCGATATATTTAAACTAGGTATTACTGAAAAAGTTGGAAGATTATCATGTGCATTTGGTAAGTGCTTTACCAATTATTTGAAAAAAACACAAAGAAAGAAAAATAATACTAGTGTTAAAATTGAAAAATACAGAAAACAAAAATGACATGTTTTCCCTTTATTTCAACTGAAAAAAAAAAAAAAAAAAAAGCATAGATTGGATGATGAAAACAAAGTAATCTGTACGTATTTTTTAGTCAAAAATACGGAAAACATGTTTGTTTTTTCGTTTTCCATGTTTTTAAATTTTAACTGTAATATTGTTTTCCTGGCTAGAAATTGTTGTGCCAGACAGGCCATTAGTGAAGTCATAGAGGTATAAAGGATGTACCCTGTGGTGTAAGCACTCATTCCACTGAAAGTGCTGCTAGCTTCTGAAGCTGTGTCATCATCAAGATCATTTACCGACCGATCCTCCGCCTGAAGCTTTGCTGCGAGTAGTACTCTTCTCTGTCGAACAGCTAAGTAGCGAGTCAAGTACTTCCCTACTTTCTCCAAGCCCTCCTTGTATTCACCAATCAAACTGCTAGCACATTCCAGAGCAGCATTCTTCACTTCTGAGATTAAATCTTCTCTCCTATGCAAGAAAGCAACCCTTAAAGCCTCCTCCCAGTCCCTAGCACTAATTAACGAACTTATCCCACTGTTCACATCTCCACAATAGCCCAAAGCAATTTTGGCAGCTTCCCCTGGTTTACCAAGAGCTTGGAGTTCTTCATAGAGCTCGTGAGCCAGTTGCATTACCTCATCTTTTCCCAATTTAAGAAGCCCAGCAACTGTCAGCACTCCACTCCAATTACCACAAGCACGATATGCCTTCATGGCCTTTTCCAAACTGAAACAACACAAATAAGTTGTCGCAGCATCCTCAAAGCATTTTTCATCACTTAGATGATCTGCCCAAGCCTCAAGAACTTGCCCCCTCTTGGTAGGATCAGTAATCAGTTGAAGTCCCAGCGGAAATAGTTGAGGATATTTCTTCATGAGGTCCATACAATCAGCATAAAGGGCATCACCCATGGACACAAGATGTTTGAGAGCATTCTCAAATCTCTGCAGCCTAAGGTCAATATTATAGCGCATCAAAGGAGCTGGCATATGCTCCAATTCTTGAAGAAAAGGAAGAAACTCCTTAGGGTCCCGTTGGGAGTTCAATGCCACAATAGCTGCAAGGTTCAAATCATAAAGGCCCAATGCAGCTTCATAAACAGCCTCAGAATCTGATAACCACAAGAGATGCTTCAATGCTTCTTCAGCAGAAGGGTAAGACATTCTTCTTGGGTTATCAGAACCTGATAATTCAGTTTCATGGATAACTTTTATTCTCTCCAGAGCTTCTTCAAGTGCTGGGGGATCACTACGAGCTAGAGTAGTCAAAATGCAAAGCTCCCTTGCTGGACTTTCTGGCACATGTTCCTCCAGAGCCTTCCTTATCGCCAGTAGGACTGAAAATACCTTGTTAGCATCAGAACCCTTGAAATCATTGACTTGCATGTCTTTAACCTCCTTTTGACTGGGTAAAGAGAGAAACTCAAAATTTCTGTAAAGAGTTTTTGTAATATTTTCATTCTTAATGGCACAAACAAAGTCAGTTATGTAGCTCAAATTGTTAACCTGCCGAACAAACTCTGATGCAGATTGAAGAAACGCTTGCCAACCACAATGGTCAACAATAACATTAAAATCTATCCTATGCCGCCTCACCATAAGTAATGCATCACTGAAGCGCCCTTGGACCAAAGCATTGACAATCGAGGACAAGACCAATTTTCTTGGGTAAATGCATTCTAGGTTTCCACGGTTTGTTTGTAATACAACTGCAGCTTCATCTCCATGCAGGACACCAATAACTTTGGCGCCTCTTTCCCATATATTTACAAAGTTCATATTTTCTTCTTCCCTCCTTTTGTTACCGGCATGGATGAAGTTCTCGTACTTCAGCTCTGATTTCCCAGACAATATATCATTAATGTCAACTATAAAGAGCAAATCCTGTTTAGTTGCAAGAATCAAATGTGAGATCACTTGGTCGGCCAACTTTGAGTAAAATGAAAAACTGCTGCAGTTGTTGCACACTATTTTTCCACTGACATGCAACCTACCTACATCATCAAGTCCAAAAAGTGAAGGCTTCAATGGCCCATTTATAGCAACTGAAACCACGCTCATCCAAGGACAAGACGATGAAAAACTTATATCATCATTCTTGGAAGATCCTCTTGCCATGCCCAATTTTGACGTGTACTCGATGATTTTTCCACCTTCAAACTGAAGGAATGCTGAACATTTTTTAGCAGGATTAGAAGCCATGCCAATTAACAACCCTTCTAGAGGATTTTGATTGGTAATTTTTGCATGCCAGCCTGAACACGTCAGTAATCCTGGGACATGGTCCTCAGAACACACAAGTTCAATCTCCTGCAAATAAAAACCGACAAGCCCATCTTTACTTGATGAGGGTTGGTGTAGGTGATTGCTATGGCTGAGCCCATAATGAGATACAGATAGAAGTACATGTGAGTCCAACCATATTAGATGTACAAATGATCCAAATGTTGTTTCAGAAATAGATGGGTCAACAATAAATTCTTTGCCATCTAGTTCTTCCCACATATCAGGCACGGGAAGCTCCACAACACACAAACAACCATCTGATAAAGATGCGGCCAAACAGTTCCTAGAATTCTTGGAATAGAAAGTCATGTCTCGAACGGCACTGGGAAAATTCAGGCTAAATAAATACATAGGAGGTGGCATTAATGATAAAGAAAGTGGGGTTACAAGTATCTTGGAGCCATCGATGACTAATGCAGTTGAGTTCTCCAGGACAGCTGAAGTCCAGATGAAGTTGTAATTAGTAATTTGCCCATTAAGAGTCCAACATATCAACTGCAGAGGCTTTGTGGGATGCCACATAAACCTCACACCATCCTGCCTGGAGTATCTAATTTCATGTTTTAAGTACCAATGATTGTTGCTGAAAACCCAGATTTTGACAGAGTCATAACTGTCACATCTGACAACTGCTGCAAGAAGATCAGAGCTGCAATTCCACTTTAAAAGTTCTATTGTTGCATCTACTTTCTCATTAATGCTGAAGGAGCTTCTTTCTAACCCATTTCTCTCAAAGAAGACAATAGAAGGACATTTATTCTCAGATTTTCTGTCATATACCGCTGCAATTTTTGCTCCACTGGGCATCCACTCTAAAACTGCTCCCATGAATACTTTTGGTTCTGAAGAAGCTTGCAGAGCACCGGAATCTCTTTCCCAGACCTTAAGCTTCTTCTGTGAGGAAGCAGAACTATTCAACTGGCTAAGAGTTGCAAAGTATTTCCCATCACCTCGCCAAGAAATGGGACTCTCAAATATATATGTGGAAGACAGATCTGGCTCACCTGAAATAAAAACAAAAATTCCAGTAAAAGAAATTCCCTAAATATGATAAGAGGAAAACAAATTCCTTATAGCACTGACCAACGTTGCTCAATGGCTCAACTTGTCACATCACATATGTCATACATGATAAGGAGACATATGAGGCACCAATGCCTCTAAAGCAGACATGACACAGGCAACAGATGCAAGCAACCGATCATGCCCTTTAATACATTTTATAGTATGACCTTAGCTAAAGATATATCAATCTTAAGACCCAAATTTTCATAATTATCATTAATCATGTCAGTGTCTGCACGCATGGTCGCATTGGATTGAGTAATGTCTATCCCACTAGCTAGTAAGTTCATATAAACAAAAGCAATAGTGTAAGAATCCATTGAGAGTCAAAGAAGCAACAAAATACGAGAATAAAGGAAAATGGTCCTTACGTACGTCAACACCTTCAGGAAGATCCTCTAGCGCATTCTCATACAACAAATCCCAATCATGAGTCATCACTAGTATCTGCCCAAAACCAGTAACTATACCGAGCAAATCTCCATCCGGACTAGCTGAAATACACCTGACACCACCATCTACCCGACCAACAACTTCCATCGCATTACCATCCACACTATGCAACTGCAAAAGTCCAGTAGAAGTCCCCACTATCAGGGCTTCTTTCTCCATGAGATAATCGAACGAGGTAAGAAAGTCCCCAGGCTCCAAATCCACGTGCTCAACTTCTGCAGATATTGAACTCCTGGTCCATACTTTTTCATCCTGGCACATGCGACAAAATTAGAAACGTATACATATACAAATATATATAAAATTCCCATATTACGCACGCGTCATTTATTGATCCCACTCTCAACAGATTTTTCACTTTCGTTCAATTTATTCCCAACGTTTTATTAATCAACTACATTAAAACTCACTCATCAAACACAACACGTTACTTATTGGAACGAAACACGTGAAACATATGATGCTTACAATAAAAGATCATGTCACGATGAGCAAATTAACATATGATGGTTCTTCCTCCTAACAGTACTAAAACGCCAACCCTCTCGATAACGAAACCAAACAATGCGTAAACCAAACAAGTAAATGCTAAATTGTCAGGTCCACAGAGTAGAGCAGATGCATATTCTTCAACAATATCTTATAACATCTTATATTCTCTAACTACTCTATATATTAATAAAATTCACAAAGAGATTGTTTCTATCAATTGTTTTCAATAAGAAGGTGTATATAAAATAAACACAAAAAGTAGAGAGAGAGAGAGGTTACTTGAAAAGAAGAAAGGTGAGTGGTGTAAATGTTATTGTCGGAGGAAGCGAAGAAGAGGCGGTTTCGCTCGATATCGAGAGCGGAGAAGAGTAGGGTTTCTTGCTTTGAAGACAAATCGAGATTCAGAGAAACCTCAGAGTAGAGTTTCAGATTTTTCATTTTTGATTTCTCAAATGTTTTTTTTCTTTTGGAGTTGGAGGGTTTAAGCCTTAGAAGGAGGCTCTTGAAGAAAAAGCAGGGGTTTTAGAAGAAGAGGAGTTGCAGGTTAACCTAACAAATAATAAAGCTACTCTCTTCAAACCAAAAGCATATTGTCTCGTTATGTACTTCTTACTCACCTTTGGGTTTTTTATTTTTTATTTTTTTTCTTTTTAACTTTGCCTTCGACTTATATATAAGTAATGTTAAACATTTTAAATTTTTTACATCATCTAATGATTTATAAAATATTTAATAAATCACATACCATATTATATTAATTAAAAGCAATGCTAGACGTTTTAAATTTTTGACATCATCTTATAATTTATAAAATGTTGATAAATCATATACTATATTATATTAATTTTTGATATACTTACTAAATGCTAGGTCAAAAGTTTGAATGAAAAGAAATCTATACCTATAATATGGGGAAAAATCTTGTAATACATATGAGTTAATGTGTACAATGAATATTCAAATCAGATGTGAAGGAGAAATACATTAATAATTTCAATTATGAGTAGATATGTATACTATATATTTTTTATTTAAGTTTTAATTTTCTTTTAGATACGGTTTAGATTTAATGATTTTTAAATAAAATTTATGATGAATGATATACAATTATATGATCAATAATAAAAAAAATATTGTATAACACAAATATTTTAACATTCAATCAAAGCAAATTATTAAAATGATCAAATACGTTTATAATTTAGATAATTAAAATAAGTAATGTTTGAAAATATGAAATTGAAGAGTGTTATTCCCCTTGCTTTTACAACCTTCATATTGTAAGCTGGCCACCCTCAAATCTAAAATTTTATTGTAATTGATAAAAATAAAAATAAATAAAAGGCGAGGTTTGAATGAAGTTTTTTTTTTTTTTTGAAATGAAGTTTCAAAGAGTTTAAAATTGATGGAACAGTGAAACCCTTAAACCACCATGTTACATATATTTATTTAAGAGATGCACAAATGAGTTCTTTTTCTTTTAAAAACTCTAATGCTGGAAAGTACATCATGTTGAAAATTTAAAGCCAGATATTATCATAAGCGAAAGTTATTAATTCAAACAAAATGAATTTACTTTTTATCCAAGAAAGTTGATCACTTCTAGTCCAAACAAAACATGATTCATTTTTCATTCATTTTCAACCTGCATAATTTTTATTTTCACGCAAGTAAATTAATAACCTATGTGAAATATTCCACAGCTTAAAAACCACTAAAATTTCAATAGAGTTAAAAATAAATCATTTTTTAAAACGAAAATTAGGGATTAAAATGAATTTATTCCATTTTCTAGGTAATTGAATTCGAATTTGATTCGAGCTCTAAATCAATGACCAAGTAGGTCAGTTGGGTTATAAATGTGACATTAAACTTAAGATTTAAGATCTTCTACAGAGGCCAAGTACGTTAACGATAACAATAAACATATATATTTCCTTCTTGTTTTTTCGATGACAAATTATCATTATTAATCTTATGGTTTTCTTGATCACATACTAATTTGCTACAGTAGCAGCGGCCTCCGATCACAATTTGCTCTCTCCCCCTTTGATAAGATGTAAGAGTTTGCCAAACAAACCTGCTCTACCGCTTAAATTCTCCCCAGAAAATTCCTAAGTTTCATTGCAACGTCAATTTCAATTGCATCTTTAAACAATTAGTTACATTCCGATCAATAATTAATCAGAAACTTCACACTCAATTGATGCATCTTTTCCTCTGAAAAATCAGTGACATAAACTAGATAAATGAAGAAATGTGAAACAGAAAAATGTAATTCGTATTCATTTCAACTATATATCTCACTACAAAAATCTGAGTAATTACAATTATTCAAAACAGAGTACTACTGTCCTTATGATCTGGTATCAGCGAGTCAGTAAACAAAAGCTACGCAAACAACAACAAATGAAAGCAAAAACAAAAAAATTTAAAAAAAATGGAAAACAAAACAAAAAAGGCGAGGAAGAAAACCTGAAGTGACCTTAACCTAAAAGAGTCACCTAGCTGATGGACGAAAACCTATTAGTCTATTATACTGTAATCCTATCCAATTTTATATTTCCTAGTTTCATGACTTATCGCAAAACTGGCAACCAATATTTGGCTTGCCAAAGATTACAAATCTGGTGTCATATCATGCTATGAGTATGAACCGAGACCTCCGTAACAATTTAGCAGCAAATCTACTATGTATCTTGTATGGTAAATGCTATTTCTACCAACTGTAACAAAATTAAAGCAGACTTCATTCAAGTTCTATACCCTTTTCTCTTGCAGCTTCAACAACAGTGTTTGTGTCTCCTTTAGTCTCGGAAAGTCTGTGATAGCATTTCCACAACCTTATGGAGAAAGGATATACGGACAATGATCTCTTGTAAAAGCTCTCGGAGATGGATTCAATACCTGTTATATTGCCCAAAATACCTGCAGCTTCAACCCAAACATATTCTGGAGCCACTGGGACGGCATGACAGAGTGCACTAATTAAGGTTGAGCTTGCCCAGAACAACACACTGGCCGAAGTAACATCACCAGGCTTGTAGCCTCTGCTTAGCAGCTTACAGACAGAAAATGCTACCAGGTAGTTGGATGGTACAATCTCCATAATGGCTTCAACAAAGTCAACTAGATCCTTCAGCTTACTGAAATTTTGGGGTAACAGAGAGGGGCCATACCACACTTCAAGAGCCAAGTTCACTAGGGAAAAATCAGATGAAATTGGACTCAACAGGTTTCTGACTAGCAGCTGGACTCTTGGCTTCTCAATGTTGTTGATGAACAGTCTAGATAACGGCTCAGTATGAGGGAAAGACTGGGCAATATTCAAGTAACGGCTCAAAAGATTCAGCTGCCAACTGACAAGTGTATCTTCCTTTGGTCTTGATTCATTGGCATGCAATAACATGGCATGTTCTCTCACACAATGCTTGAAATTCTTGGGAGTTGCAACTTTCAATGCTTCATCAATGGCTAACCAAGCTTCATTGCAGTCATTCTGCAATAGATGATGCAGAGAGAGATTAAGAAATCCAAAGATTGCATCCATCTGGTTTTTATCGCATACTAAGATATCTGGATTTGATGTTAAAGTTGACTTTGGCGAGGCATTAGATATATCACCACCTCTGGCATCCAAAACAGATTGAGGGTATTTAACTTTCCAGACAGAGTGAAACCAACGGTCCATAAGTTCTTTTGCAAAACCAGTCCTTCCACTCCGGAGGGCATCCTCAGCATATTGATTCCAGATACACTGAATCCCGGGAACTTCTTTGGGCCACTTAACTAGGCCTTCCTCAAACCCCGCAAAACTCAAGTCCCCAAAATCATGTTTTTGAAAGCGTGCCGATATCAGAACAAGTTCTAAACAAGATGGATATAACTTAATGTATTTGTTCAACAGATTCCTACTACATTCTAAACCATCAAGTGCCGCCATACACCTGATATGGCAGATTGCAAAATGTTGTAGTGGTCTGAGATTGATCTCACTCTTAAGTGATTCACTATTAATGCCCGATTCAACAGATTCCACTACTGTTCCCACCAGTTTTACAGCCCTCTGCTTCTCATCATCTATTAAGTGAACAGAAGGCCACTCGATTAAAAGGAGTTCTTTCCCACATTCAAACTGCTGTACTACAGCATCAGGAAGTTTCCTGTAGATAACTAAGTAAATACAACAAACCCAGAATGTAAGTTTGTCAGAAAATGTTAAGCATGTGAGTATATCAGAGAGCGACAAGGAATACTGCTCATTAGTATTTGGTGCAGCAAATAAAATTCCAGTGACTCTCTGTATGGCCTTCTCAATATTCCCAGACATGAACAAGCACTCCACCATCTGCAAAAAGAGATCTAAGATGCATGCACTAGTGATTTCATCTCCATCAGAGGCTGAAGCACGGCAGCAAAGTGCAGAAAGGGCAGTATCATATGCTACAAATCGATCGTCAAGATGTATCCTACTGTTGATGTACATAAGCCAGAGAGCATAAGATCCTTCATTGTTTTTGACCTGAGGACCAAGAAGAGAAGTGTTTCCAAGCAAAATTTGTATTTCAATTTTACTTTTGACAAGGGAGCAAAGGTTAAAAAAATTGGCATAGAAAAACCTTTCCACACTTATATGCATAGATGCAAACACTGACATGCACACAGCACAACAAAGATACACAGGAAAAAGTTATATTAGTACCCATAGGCACTAGTCATCTATTTAGCAGCTGTACAGGGTGCCACATGTACAATAATAACTAATCACAGGACACCAATTTAAATGTTCCCATATCCCAAGTTTCTTTAACTCTCTTCTCTAACCTCTCTACAACTCTCTACATCCAAATTTGTTTCTGAAGTCTAAACAGAACATCAACCTCTTTGTTATTCTATGGAATTTCTGGTTTAAATAGCCAAGTTCTGATAAATCCTTATTGTTAACTCATAACATAAATAATACCACAGCTTGAGGCATGCCTGATTCTCAGAAATTTCCACAATTAGTTTCCTTGAATTATAGATTTCCACTCCAACCATTTGAACAAATCACCAGAATAAGTTTGTGTGTGCATGTGCTAAAAAATGAGTTATGTCTTTCATTCTCCCTTGCTCCTCCATCGAACATAGAGGCATTATTTGAAAAACCGATCTGAGGCGTCACCTTAAGGTGCACCTTAGCTACCTCATTGCTGAAAGTGCCCTCCTCAGCCACCTCAGTACACGAGGCTGACTCAGTTGATTGAGGTGACCGCCTCCTCAACTCGGGCTGAGGCAGTTCTGGAAAAAAAAAAAAAAAGGTATATATTGCAGCAGACTCAAAGACAGCCTTTTTCTTCAAGAATGAGCCGACTTAAGTCAATATTATCTCCTCCAAACTGTACTAGGTTAAACCTCCATTGAATCCCTCTCAACTCAATATTTTTGCTCCTTTCACTCGAGAAATCTCCTACTCCACTCAAGGTTCACTCAATATTTTCTATGTCAGTTTTTATTTATTTATTTATTTATTTATAAAAATTATCCTTTTCGGACTGAGGCAGCCACCTTGCTTTGCCAGGGTTTAACTGCCTCACACATCCTTTCGCATTTTAAAACATTGCAAAGATGAGTGAATTAAAACAGTATTTGTGTTTGATGGTCTCTCAGTCCACATAACACAATTTTATTGTGAACTAGACACCCCATATATAGTATCGCTTATAAGCTTTGCCCATATATTGCACAAGCGTATCTCAGGATGAACGATGGAAAAAGCTTTCCACTAAGAAGAAAAATTTAATAATTAATTCTTGGAAATGTTCAATAGGCATGCTCTTCCCTTATTTTCCTGGATTTCCAAGAACGTCATCCACCTAGATTACTAGTGCATCCACCTAGATTTGTGTGCAGTTTACACAAAGGAATAGCTACACAAAGGAGCATTCCAGCCCATAACTGTTTTTGTAACTTCATCTTACTATTCGCCTCAGATTACTAAAACTGTTGCATGTATATCAAAGATTTAAATTACTAAAACTGTTGCCTGTATATCAAAGATCCCAAGTTCAGCCACCTACAACTTCCAAGATGAGCTATTTCTCATCTTTTGTAAAAGCTCAACTACATAGTGTTTTTTTTTTTTTTTGTGGTGGTGGGGGCGGGCGCACGGCGTGGGTGCTACAAATTCTAGAAATGCTCAATGTTATAAGCTATTTCTCATCTAAATTCAAATTAAATCTAGTGCTATCAATGAAACGGTCAGGAACATTAATATTTGATAGCTTAAGCATGATCAGACATCATGCCAAGTCAAGCGGTTTGAAGGAGACACCAGAGCAATTTTGATTCATAAATAACCAAAACTCAGAAGTTCAAGGAAACCTATTCCAGGGAAATTTTATATAAACTTTTACCTAAGTATAGTGTGAGTATATAGAGTACCCAAAAAGCATCTGAATTCAAAACTGACACAACAGATGTCTGCTACATAAATATCTATGATTAAATCTGACTCAATTGAGAACAAAGAGCAGAGCTATGGAAAAATAGGATGTCCTTAGAGGGTTAGCTAGTCAGCTATCATATTTAATATCTTCTATAATCTGGACAAACCAAATAGACAATATGCAACTTCAAACTCTTAAACTACCATAACATTAGAAGCAGCTAGGAACAGTCACCAGAGATGCAAATCCAACACCCTTAGTACACATTCACAGAATAACATACCGCATAAGAGAACATGTCATCCTTCCCAACTGACTTTCTACTGCCATAGTATATAAGCAGATAAATTATCCAAAGAGATTCAGATGTTCGATCAGCCTCAAGAGCTCGCGATAACACCGAGAGAGCCTGCAAAACTTAAGAATTTAAGATAATGACCATAAAAAATTATGACTATGATTAGATGCTGGTTAATAATTTAAACAGCCATTGTCACCTTTTTTTTTTTTTCTCCATAGGAAACAAAGACTTAATTAATAAAAAGAGAGAAGAAACAAATGTTTGTCACCTTCTTAACACCCTCTACTTTGCTAGCTTCTTGATTGACAATAAGTAGAGCCATTTCCACAGATTGGACCTTATCAAGCAAAGCTTGTTTAAGTTGATTCTAGGCAGATCATGCAAGAACAAGACCAAAATGAGAATGTAGACCAAATATATCAAGATAAATCCATTTACCAGTGATATTACAGAGAGTTTCAAAGAAAGAATATAAACATAATCATTCAGGCTTAAAATATTACTAGTCGAACTAGTAGCAACATCAGAGTCCAGATGCCGACTTCTTTTGCTGGGAATAGGACTTGGGTCTTCCTTTTTCTATTTTTCAGGGTGCGTCTGTGTGCATGTGGGAAAGAAATATGGGGAGGGTGGGGGGAAGTCATGCCAAAGAAATAAAAAACATATGCAAAATTATCTTCAAACAGAAGAACTAGAAAATTCCCAGATAAAGTACAAACCTGCATATTATAACCTGGGTACGTGTGTAATAACTGATCAGTTACAACAATGATATAATTCTATCCAAGGCATGTGACTAAAGTGACACTCAATGTCTACAACATGGTTACAAAGATTACAAATGATGAACATGCTTACAGCAAATGCAATGAAACAAAAATATAAGAAAAAAAGAAGTAAAAAGCAAATAAATAGAATGTTATCGACAAACCATTACGCCATTTCTACTCTGAAAATACGATGACTGTCCACTCCAACCACCATGCACCTCAATACGTCCATCACTGGGATGCAAGAGTTCCGTAGGTAAGTCCTTTTGAAACATACTGGATAAAGCTAAGGACATACTGAAACTCTTTTGCCAGCATTGCCCATGTCTCCTAGTCCTAGCTACAACTGACTCATTTGAATGTGAACCAGCTTTTAACATATCTAGGCTGATTATATACATCGGTGGAGTCAAAATATTCTGAAACTTGGAGAGTTTAGTTGCACTATCACAATTCTGTTGAGGTATAGTTAATCCACCTACACGCATTGATGTAAGGATGTAAGCAAAAAATAAATATATAAATAACAGAAATTACTGTGGGGATAATCATACCAGAACTATCAGAATCATCATGCCGATGCTGAAACACGTTTTCATTAGAGATGTTATTGACATGTTGCCAAGGACATTCATCATTGTTGCATTTTCCTCGGAGCTCATACATACAGATTGGCCAAAAAGGGTCAAGAGCAAGATTGCAGGTATAAGAGCCAATTTTGTTTCCAAAGTAAACCATAGCAGTCTCCTCCTCTGAGTTGGCTATCAAGCAGCCGTCCAGGGTTTCATTAGAGTTGACACGACCATACTCTTCAACATACAAAGTACACTTCTGATTCTGTTCATTTTCAGGCTGATCTGATACAGTTATTGATGATCCAACTTTCAGATGATCAAATGCACTCCTTAAAACCAATGGAGGTGACAATAATTCAGATGTTGAACAGTTAACTCCGAATGGAAACTCATTTTCCTTAGGATCAGCAGTAAAGTGAAATTTTGAAGAATTGTCTTCAGAAAGGCACTGATCCTGCGCCTGGATCTGGATAGAAGTCTCATGGATACTTCGCTCTGGCTTATCAGTCCCTAAATTAAAAACATATATTATGTAAAGATTTTCATTAAATATTAAAAAATAAAAATTGTATTAAAAAATCCAGCATGATAACAGGATTACCTATTTAGAAAAAAATATATATACATAGACACACACACACACACACACACATACACACACATATATATATATGTATATATAACAGGATTACCTATCAAACTTTAAAATCAGCATAAAACACTAACAGCTAAAAATATATGTCCAAATCGCTACCTCAAACACTGACCCATCTGCACAAAATTTACCTCCAGTATCATGCTGCTGGTTTTGTCCTCCTTCTGAAGACGGAACACTGCCATTACTCATCTGCATTTTGTCACTTTCAAAGTCATTGTCAGGCCCACGATCAATTGGATGTTCCACATTATATGAATCACTATTTTTTGACAAAGTTCTCTTCCCTAACCGAGCAAAGAGTTCAGATCTTAATGTTGCTTCAAGAAGCAAAGGATCCTGGGAGCTATCAACAGATAACTTTTTGATGGACTCAGTATAAGTGCCCCTTTGCCTTCCATCAGAAATTTGTTTGCTTTGCTGATATTCACAGCCGGGTTGATCAGATTCATGGAGCAACGGGAATGTCTCTTCATCTTCATCTGCTGAAGCATTCAACTCATTAGATTGAGAGCTTAATCTATTCAATGCATCCTTGCTTTTATGAGGCAATGGCTCTGATGTACTAGCATCTGGTTCACTGCATGGTTCTGATCCCAAATTTTGTCTGTTTGCATGCTGATAAGGTACAGTGATGGGAGCATCATTGACACATTGGAAACTCGAATCATAGCCTTGTCGATTAAAAGTATTATCATAGCTAGGTTGCATCTGATGGCTTGACATGGCTATTAAATTCATGTTTTCAGATATGTGATTTGACAGATCCAACTGATTCCCAACAGATTCATGCGGCCTGGAAGGCCACAGTAAGTTGGAATCTTCCATTATAAAAGAGCGGAAGCGGGCTGAACACAGTTCTCTTTGACGGTAAAGTTTAGAACATCTAGCATTAGCCTCAAACAAGGCCCTCTGGGCATTACGATAAGCTTTAAGGGCATTTCTTTCTTCAATTTCACGCATAAGCCTGTGTTCTTGTGCTTGCTCTAACTCCTTGTCCAGCAATTCCTCCATGTCAATTATTGACTGTATATCCATATTGCTATGTCCTGAGACATTTACATCACTCAAACAATTCCACATGTTTGTGTTATTCACCTGAAACAAAATTTCAGTATCATTAGAAAACAATAAAGAACAAATAAGAGATCTTAAAGCAGACAACTTGGTAGACCTCCAATTTGCTATCCAAATCATGGAAATACACCTGACATAAATTATTGAATGAGGGCTCGGCTGTCTTATCACCACATATGGCTTCATGATAACCAATGCTGTTCATTTCATTATGTTTTCTTGATATTTTGTTTACAACAGAACCAGACGGATGATGTTCACCAACTTTTCTTGGATGATTTGACGCCAATCCATCCTGTAAAGTGACAATCATTAACATTATCCCCCAAAGAAATTCAGTTACATGCAAA
The DNA here is from genome assembly GCA_019925255.1 of Litchi chinensis. Classification (NCBI taxonomy): domain Eukaryota; kingdom Viridiplantae; phylum Streptophyta; class Magnoliopsida; order Sapindales; family Sapindaceae; genus Litchi; species Litchi chinensis. The sequence continues at coordinate 27,602,678 of CM034463.1, read as the reverse complement.
ATTCAAACACTGACAATTATTAGGTTATTTGAACTTCATATTAAATATCAGAAAAAATGTCACAGTTCTCTGAAGTTCTTCATAGGAGCCAAAACAAATAAGTACTTTCCCTTATCTATAAAAATAATAAATGTAATAAAGCTAACATTTCGTGCAGCTGACTAATCACTATTGCACAAGGAAAACAAATACACATAATCCTTGCACCAAATTCCTATTACTACTAAATTTGAGATACCAAAAAATTCCACAAAACCTACAATATAAAACAAGGCCACTCAAATATGGCTAAATAGATAAACACAGATGAATAGCTAACATCCCAGCAAGCCTGACAGGAGATCTGATAGGTCAACAATACAATTGAAAGAGTCCAACTTCACAAAACTTAATCAGTGCAAGTTCAGAAACATCATCTTACTAAATTCTTAAGTGAAGCACTGGACATCATATTTGATTGTGGTGCAGATTGACTAAAGTTAACACAAGGATCCACCCGCCTACTATCCCTTTCAAATTGACTGCAACTAGAGCTGATATCAGCAGCTGCAAAAAAGAACGCAATCCTATCTGTCAGTGATCTCCAATGTATTATCAGACAGATTGGATTACTGAGAAAAAGACAAATTGTTTACCATCTTTCACTGCATTAGGTGTATGCTCTGATGTAACATCAATTTGTTTACCATCTTGCTTGTGCGGTTTAGCAATGCTTGAATCGACTCTGCTTATGGGAATGTTTTTCTGACCACAATCAACCATATTTCTAAAACGGAGACTATTGTTCTCCAATGTTGGCTCTTTTGTTGGCATAACAGATTTCACAGCAGCTATTTCTCGTTGGCCATCAGAAGTTGCCTGATGAGTATAAGATCCATCAACTTTTAAGCGTTTGCTGTCTGGTTCTTTTAGTTCTGACTGTCCAACAAGAGCAGAAGTTGATTGGTAGTTCCTGGTCACATCATTGCTTAGATTCACAGCATTATGGTCGCTGCATGAAACTACAGCTACATCTTTATTTTGCTGGGCAGCTTTAAGTTTCAGTTCACTTTCCCGTAGTGCTATCTGCTGCCTCAAGTCGTGAAGTTGACTGTTTTTCCAACCAACTTCTTGGTCACTACCACGCTCTTGGCTTCCTAAATTTTTGTTGAGTGTGTTAAAATTTCTAACTCGAGATCCTTGCTCAACTGCAAAGGTTCCGGAACTTCTGGAATTGGCTCCTCCACGAGCTTTCGACCTTGATGAAATAAATGTACGATGTGAAGTTAATTTCTTGGGCATTACCTTATTTACATTTCTGGCAGTTTCCCGTAATTGGTTAGATTTTATTAGTGAAGAAGCAGGTGGCCTTCCACTTTTTTTCACCACAGCTGCATTGGATTTAACTTCAGATGGTTTTTCATGCATGGAATCTTCAGATTCACTGCCACTGTCATCATCGGAGAAACTTATTACAAGGTTACTGTTTGTAGAATTTGGAAACCATCCAGGATTCCCAGAAAATGTCACCCTATTCTTCTCGAAACTCTTTTGATTGTTTGGTTGAACAGAACTCCGGGACTGAATATCAACAGAGCTGGCAATGTTATTGCCAACAGCTGTTTTTGCTGTAAAGTACGTATAAATACAACAGAATACATCAAAGGAACAAATATTTACCTATGTAAATAAACATTATCTCAACCGACAAGGAGATCACAGCACATATTTGTGCAAAAGTACAATGAAACTAATAAAATAAACAAGAAACTAATTAGGTGCGCCATGATGGGTTCAACTCCAAACACTTTATTACAAGGTAATAGTCCGCAAGTATAAATCTTGCAGTAAGAGCAAGAAAGAAATGCAAGGAGCACAAGGAAAAACTGTCTCCCAGATCCAATACAAACGAGTTCTAATAATTCTTGTTTCTCTCGAGACATTAGGATAACATTGATTTCACCAGTAAAGTACTCACAATCTTAACATTTCCCAACATTCACTATCTAAATCACAAAATTACCCCACATCACTAATTGTGTATACAAGATAACCATTTTATAAACATTTTACCATATTAGTAACAGACAGAAGCACCAGACAGGTTGACTTCCAATTTTAAACGGAAAATAAGACCAAACTACCATTCCATGTGATACACACAAACATTAACAGTAAAAAGAACATGAAACTTACCGATCGAAGTGCCTTCGGTGGTATTCATGGCAGTAGCAAAAAGGGTACCTGCAGAAGGGGTAACGGTACCAGTGGACTGCGCACCAGAACTAACAGGATTTTCCTACAAAACAAAAATACACTCATTTAGAAACCAATAGGCGTATTTAGCAATATTTCTTATCGAAACAAACATCATACCACAACACAACTACAAATCACAAATCACCAAGCACAACTATCAAACATATACCATTACTATCAATTGACTTAATTCGCTTACCATAACCATTTCTTATCAAAACAAACATCATACTCCAAACACAACAACTAGCTTAGCATAAAACTTACAATAAAATCGTATTAACAACAGAATCGTAAAACCTTCCATTCACATCCTACTTCTTAATAATAATGAACTCAGACTAACACTTGGTTCTCAAAAAAACAGCAACAGGTAACACTAAGCAACAAAACACGAAACATTTAGATCGAATCCAGCTATTGACTTATCGACTCCACTGCTTTCACAACTAAGTAATCAAGAAAGCAGGCTCACACAAAACAAAATATCTACAAAATGAAAATAATACATGTAAAAAAAATAACAATAATTAGGGTTGGCGGAAGAGAACTATACGTCGTCGTCAAAATCAGAGAGTTCGCCTTCTTCTTTGTTGTCGTTGGAGGCGAGATATTGATTGTTGTTAGGTTTCGCATTCGTTGAACCTGACACCGTAGTAGTAGATTTGACTCTGCCCTCGTCAATTTCCTCCATCTTTCCTTTTTCTCCTTTTCGCTGGGGTGTTTTTTTTTTTTTAATTGCTTCTCTGTCTAGAAATTTCTTTGTTTATTATTTTCTCTCTCCATTGAAAAAATTATAGCACGTTGCTTTTGCAATTTTTTTTTTTTTTTTGGCTTGTGAAGCGAGACGCTGCGGGAATTGCTAAGGGAGAGGATCGAGAAAACGTACTCCAGCAGTCCAGCGACCGTTACCACTGCCCCGTTTTCAATGTGAAAATATGCTAATGCCCTTACACAGGTTGTGATATTTTATAGGAATAATATTTCATTTTTCAAAATTTTTCTCAAACTTTTTATTAAATGATATGATAAAATGATTTATAATAACCGCATAAATCATAAGTTAATGATATTATAGTAATACATAAATTTATCACGTCATTTTAGATAAAATTTTGAATAATATAACATTACTTATTTTTATAGTTATGGAAAGTAGAAACCTTTCGATCAAATTTAAGTGTAAAGAAATAAATTAGACTATAGTTCAAATGGTTACTGTATTTCTTTTTATATAGTCTATCAATAAGTGTGGAAAGTTTTCACTCATTATTGTAAGAGTAAATATTACCATTATGAGATTAAATTTTCAAGTTATATTTTTTATGTTTAATTTTAATGAGTATCGTCCATATCTAATAGTTTATGATTACTTTATAATTATTTCAAAAAAATTATAATTAAATTATGTTTAGAGAAAATTTTTAAAGAGATTTGCGAAAAAAATGAAATTTTGTTTTAAAAAGAATTATTTTTTAGCCTTAAATATTGTACTTGAAATGTTTTAAAGGATAAAAGATTTGATTAGAGATGGAATCATTTTTACCACTAACAGAATTTTTATTTTTATTTCTGATCATTCGTGAGGTTTGTCCCTTATTTTTATGTAGATAATTGATTTTTTTAACAAGAATTATTGCTTTCAATGTGTGCATGATTATTATCTAAAAAAAGTGCACATAATTATTAATTTTATTTGGGATAAATTGCATTAATTTTTTGATAAAATTACACATTGACAATTTTCGCTTTTATTTAACGTAATCTTATTTTACTTTTATAAATAAAACTTTAAATCTCTCACGATTGATAATAGAATAGTAATTTTCAATGAAGTATTTTTTTAGGTTTCGTTTGGCACGCGAGATTGAAATGATTAGATTGAATTGGAATGAAAGAGAATGGATTAGATTAGAATGAATTGGACTGAAAAAACACTATCTCATATTTGGAGAAACTTAGGATTGGATTAAAATTATACAATATTGTGTTTGCTGTAAAATAAGATTAGATTCAAATAAAATTAATTTAATTAGTTTATTATATATTAAAATTAATTAATTAAAAAAAAAAAAAAAAAAAGGGGGGGGGGGGGGGGGGGGGGGGGGGGGGGGGAAGCACAAATCATCTACCCCAATTCATCAACATCATCTCCAATTGCCTTCAACATCATCAACCACATCACGACATCATCATCTCCTATAACAACAACATCAGCAAAACAGTTTATCACCACAAAAAAAAAAAAAAAAACACATACACACACACATCAAAACAAAAGCGCAAACCTAGATGAAGAATTTCATATGAGTTCCATTGGAACTCAGGAACCTAAATGAACACCATCTGGGTTCCAATTAAACCTAAATAATTGCCACCAACAAACACAAAAAAAAAAAAAAAAAAAAAAAAAAAACAAAGAAGGTAGAGTGGTCCTCGGTTGCTATTAGTGATTTGTCACCATGGATGAAAGCGGAGATAAATAGTGGTTTGTGGTGGGGGTGGTAGGTGTGGTGGAGATGACGGAAGAGACGGAAAGATAGTAAAGATGACAGAGAGATGAAGTGTTGTGTGAAGAGATGAATTTTGTTTGATGAGAGAGGAAGAATTAAAAAAAAAAAAGAAAAAAAAATAAAGAATTCTCACTCCCAAGCTCAAGCTTTAGTTTGGGATTCCATTTTCCACATTTAGTGGGAATGAAGGTGGGCTTAGGAATGAAAAATTCATTGTCTTCCCTAGCTCCAAACGTGAGATGTGAGAGAATGTGAAAAAATGAATCTCAATCCCACCCTAATTTCCACATACCAAACATATCCTTAGAGTATGTTTGTTACGAAGGATTAGATTGAGATTGGATAATTTCCAATCCAGTCTTTTGTTTGTTGGTTGTATGGAATTGAATTTCTTCAATCTCATGCAATCATTTTATCCCACCAAAAATTGATGGGTTAAATTTATCCTATATTATTTTTAGTTAAATCCTATACAACATCAGACATATCACAGAATTAATTTATTCAATCTAATCCTATAATTTCATATCTAATCTAAACTCATCAAAATAATACAATCCAGATGTCAAACGAAGCCTTAAACTATATTATTATTTATGAAGTTCTTGTCACATGTGTTTCCCTTGGTTGGCAAGTGAAGAATATCCTATGTTTTAGCAACTCTCTCGAATACATTAATAAAGTGAAAATTTAAAAAACAAATCATTCTTATTCTATTAGGATATGAATAATTTGTTTGTTAATGTAATTTTATTGAAACAACAGTAATATTTTTTTTAAATTCTCAAAAAAATATTTTTTAAAAGATAAATATTGTTCTATGTTTAGTATTTGCATTAACTATGTAAATACTAAATATAGAACAAGAGTCATATTTATTTATTTTACATTGAAAGTTAGGGATGATGATAAATTTGTTTTCTTGAAAATTTTATCATCTTTTAATTATAGAGATATACGATGAAAGGACATGAATAATATTTATTATAAATGTAATCATCACATCTTAATACAAACGGTTGTGCATATTTCCATTCATTATACTGTTAGGAGTCCAACTCTCACCAAGCACATTTTGAAACTTCTTTACCAAACACATTTTGGAATTTGTGTGGATAGTTCTTTCCATTATTGTGAAAATAATCATCTCCTATTTATGTGTGTATGAGTTTTTTATTATTATGAAAGTAATTGCATATTTTTAAACTTATGCAGGTAGTTTTTTTCCTTTATTATGAAAATAATTGTCTCTTATTTGTGTGGGTAGTTATCTTTCAATGCTATTTATGTGGGTGATTTTGTTCCATTATTATGAAAGTAATTGCATATTTTAAAACTTATGTGAGTAGTTTTCTTCTATTATGAAAATAATTGTCTCCTATTTGTGTGAGTAGTTTTATTTTGTTATTGTTTATGTGAATGATTTTCTTCCATTATTATGAATGGGTAGTTTTCACCCATTATAATGAAAGTAAATTTTTTATATTTATGTGAGCAAATATTTGTGTTGCACAAATGGTAATTGTCTTCTATTTATGTGAAGTAATTATCTCCTATTTGTGTGGATAGTTTTCTTCTGTTATTATCAAAGTAATTGTCTCATGTGTATGTGTATAGGTATTTAAGTCTAATTATTTCTTATTTACATGAGTATATTTATAGGTTACGTAACTAGTAATTGATCTCGAGACTTGTATGAGAGTAAATATTGACTTGAGTAATGTTTGATCTCAAGACTTGTTTAGGAGTAAATATCGACTCGAGTAATGTTTGATCTCAAGACCTATATGAAGTAAATATGTTATATCCTATTTATAGAAGTAGATATCCTATAGAAGTAAATATATGGAAGTTGTTATCTCTTATTTATAAAAGTAGATATCTTTTATGTTTTTTTTATCCTCTCTTGTGGTAAGTATGGGTGTACTCGCAAGTATGTACCCATATCGTACCCTTAAAATTTGATAGGTATCGGTACGAATATGGGACTAGGTATAAAAAAATTATAGTAGGTTGGGGTGTAGGTTTGGCAAATTTGTTAGAACCCAACCCGTGGCAATTTTTTATCCTGACGATCGTGGTTTTTCCTATATTCGAGTTTTCCATGTAAATTATTGTATTGTGTGATGGGATTCATCTTATTTTTATGTGTTATTTTTTATTTATTTTTTTCCCTTTGAGATAGATATTAGACACGTTTAAACAAGTATTTCCCCATCAAGTGGTGTGAAGCTTGGTAGGGGAATGTCACTACAGTTTCATCTCAATATCCTTCCAAGTTTCAAATCTTATGTACAATGAAGCCTTTAGTAAGATCTCAATGATTTTAGAATATTTAAACAAAATTTTTAGGTTTGCATTAGTTTCAATTGAATCCAACCCTTGCACTAAAACACAAGGTGTAAGTAGTAATATTTGAATAATCCCACCTACCCCACCAAAAAAAAAAAAAAAACCACTTATGAAGAGGAAGACAAACCATAATAAAAAATAACTAAAACTTACCTGACTTGCTTTAAAGGTGAAATCCTATGTGTATATATGTAAGTTTGTAGTTTTGACCTTAATAAGTTCTCATTTTTTCTAATTTTACGTCACAACTTTGTAAAAGCATCTCCAATGCAACTATTTATTTGGGACAAATTTCTTCCTACGTATGATAGATAAAAAATAAGACCAAAAAAGTCTTCTTTAACACTGTCAACGTCTAAATTCAATCGACTCAAGTTTCTAACCTAACATTGCAAATAAAGCAAAACAAAGACAAAGACAAAAGAAAGAGAAAAGGAAAAACAGTGAATGCAAAAAGATCTTTTATGTGATTCGACTCAAAAAGATGCCTACGTCCATGACTGTTTCTCTGGTTATTTTGACAGAGTCATAGTATATTATTGATTATTGCCTCTATAATAAATTTTCAACCCCTATTTATAGTGTTCGGTGTTACAATTTGAGTACAATAAGAATAGGAACAAATTCTATGTTAATTATACTTTCAAAACCGATGTCCATCAATTTAGGGATAGATTCCACTGAAATAGGAGTTTGATTTTGCTTCCAATTCTAATACTTGACTCTTTTTCAACTTAGTCTGTTGTTTTTTTGGAAAAAAAATTTTAATGAACACTTTGACTTACGAGTTGGACGTCGTTCTGAGCGACTTAGAGCTGAGCATAAGGTAATCTTGATCATAGTTGACCAGCGACCTGAGAACTGTAACAACGAACTAAGAGCTTATTTCTGCGAGTTAACATTAGCGAACTGAGCTTTTGTTTATTGGGTCAATTTATTAAATCAGTTCGTTAGGCTTTTAACAATCCACTTATGTAGCCCCAAATACGTCCATAATAAATGCAATTATCTAACTTAAGTATGGAGCTGATGTTGCAAATTTTTTTTCTAGAAAATAAGAAGATGAATTTCTCAATTAAAAAACTCTCAATTGAATGACACATATTTTGTGTTGATTAGATAAATGTTAACATATAGTTTGCTAGTAAAAATTGCATTGTAGAAGATAATATGCATTTCTATATTTTTTTTGCCATATTAAAAAAAAAAAAGTTAATATATCACAAATAAAAACTATAGAAACTCCTTCTATTGTCAGTTGACATTAGTCCAATAACTGACCAACTTTTGAGGAGAAATGTTTAAAAAACCCTTATTTACTTATTTTATCATAATTTTTAATTTCATTACTTTTGAGCATATATATACATATATATATACACACTTAAATACATGAAAAAAAAGAAAAAAATTTTACACTATTTGGTGGTGCATGTCAAATTATATAGGGCCCATCTGGTCTAACCAGCTGAGCCCCCATGGTCCTTTGTGTAGAATTGTTACTTCATGAAAGGAGTAGTTTGCTCCTTCAATAGAGGAGCATATCATTGCTTAAAGGAACGGTCTGTTCCACCATCGAAAAAGTAAAACATTTTTCTATGAAAGTGCAATTTGTTCCTTCAAGAGAGTTTGTGTTGTATTAGAGAGCTTTCATATTTTTGGCTTCCAACAAAATACTTTACCAGTTAAATATAGGTGATTGGATATTTACTATGTACCTGTGCACAAATTTGCACTTTTTTCGTCATAACCTTTTTTTGTTTGTTTCTCTCTTTGCTTTCAGATGGTTTAGATTCCCTTATACTTTTTAGAGCTCATTTTCATCTCTTCTAGTGATTCATTTTCTCCTCCTTTAATGGTCTTGTGCAAACTTAACATTCAAGAAAGTTGGAACATTTCACGTCTCCAAGACTGAGTGAACTCGATTTGTCAAGTGATACTAAACTCGATTTCACTTGCCATTTAAAGCTAATGCCTGCTAGGTTTTTGTTATAGTTGATATTGTGTTAGAAAACTTTAATATGTTTAGCTTCTAATAAAATATTTTTCCAGTTAAACAAAGGTGATTAAACATCCGATTTGTCCCTCTACACAAAGTTACTTTATTTCCTTCACAATTTTTTTTTTTGTTTCCCTCTTTACTTTCGATAGTTTAGGTTTCTTTATATTTCTTAGAGCTCATTTTCTTCTCCTCTGGTGATATGGTACAAACTTAGCATTTAAGGAAGTTGGCACGTTCCATGTTTCCAAGATTGAGTGAACTCAGTTCACTGAGTGATGCTGAACTCAATTTCACTTGCCTTTTGATGCTGGTGTCCACTTGGTTTAGTTGGTGCTATGTTAAATAAGTTTCATATTTTTGGCTTCCAACAAAATACTTTTATGTTTCAACATTGGTGATTAAAAATCTACTATGTACTTCTACATAAAGTTACTCCATTTTTATCATAACATTATATATTGTATGTTTCTTTTTTTACATCTAAACGGTTTAAGCTTGTTATGAGCATTTTCACGACATGGATAAATGAGCTACTAAAAACCCAATGGATAAGCCTAATGGTAAGAGGTCTAGGAAGCCCAGTACTCAAGTCATAATATTAAGTTCGTTTCCTGTTTTTTCAACTCGTGTCTTAAACCAAAGCTATCTTGATTCATCTTCAGCTCGTGAGAATGATGTGTCAGCTCGTTGAGCTCACGCCAGATAATCTTCTAGAAGCTTGAAGCAACCAAGTCCAAAAGGGATTCAAACTTCTGATTTTATGCAAATCAAATCTCTACAATCTTGGATTCGATTTTAGGAATTTTTTCTAATTCAAAGGAGATTATTATAGAATACAGTTAATATAAAATTTACTTTCTAATTTGTGTTGCATTCAAATTGTAAATTCTCATACTATAAATATGGGTGAAATTATTTGTATTGAGGACAATTTAATTAGTGATACTATTACTCTATCGGATTATTCAGAGTGACACTCGTTGATGTAAGTATATTTGTTGAACCACGTTAAAAATCTTTCTTTGCATTGTTCTTCCTCTTTTTTTTTTCTTTTATCTGCTTTTACTATTTCTTGTTGTTAAAATTATTGTCTGGGTCTAGAATCTTTGGGTCGACTAAATTCCAATGTCGACAAAGTTCTTTTGTGCTTCTTAGACCTCATTTTTTCTTTCTCTAGTGAGACATTTTCTTCTCCTCTGGTAGTATGATACAAACTTGTTATTCAAGGAAGTTGGTATCTTTCATATTTCCAAATTTGAAGAAACTCAGTTTATTGAGTAATAATGAACTCGATTTTATCTGTCTTTTAAAGTTAGTGCCTATTGGGTTTCAGTTACAATTTGTGTTGTGCTAGAGAACTTTTATAATTTTTTATTTCCAAAAAAATACTTTCTCAATTAAACACAAGTGATTAAATATATACTTTGTACCTCTGCACAAAGTTACTCCATTTTCTTCAGAATTTTGCTTGCATGTTTTTCCACTTTGTTTTCAAACGATTTAGGTTCTTTTGTGTTTTTTGGAACTCATTTTCTTCCCTTCTGGTGAACCATTTTCTCCTTTTTCTAGTCGTATTGTTCAAGCTTGTCATTCAAAGAAATTGGTACTTTTCATATTTCCAGGATAGAGTGAACTCGATTTGTTGAATGATAGTGAACTTTATTTTATTTTGCTTTCTAAAATTAGTGTCTGCTCAGTTTTAGTTATAGTTGGTACTATGTTAGAGATCCTTTATATTTTTGACATCCAATAAAATAATTTTCCAGTTAAACAAGGGTGATTGGATATTTATTTTGTACTTTTGCACAAAATTACCATTTTTTCTCAACTTTTCTTTTCTTTGTATATTTTTTTACTTTTAAATAATTTACGTTCCTTTATGTTTCTTAGAGTTCATTTTATTCTCCTTTGATAAAACATTTTCTCCTCTTCTAGTGATATTATACAAGCTGAGTATTAAAGAAAGTTGGTATTTTTCATATTTTCAGGACTGAGTGAATTCAATATGTTAAATGACAGTGAATTCGACATCACTTACTTTTTGAAGCTAGTGCTTGCTCGATTCAGTTACAATTGATACTATATTAGAGAACTTTCATATATTTGCTTCTAAAAATATACTTTACCGATTAAATGCAGGTAATTGGACACCTATTTTATACCTCTGCACAGAATTACTTATTTTCTTCAAAAAGTTTTTTTGTCTATTTTTTTCTCTACTTTTAGACAATTTAAGTTTCTTTATGTTTCTTAGAACTTATTTTCTCTTTCTTTGGTGGTATTATGTAAGTTTGACATTGAAAAAAATTGGTATCTTCCATATTTCTAAGATTAAGTGAACTCAATTTACTGAGTGATAATGAAATTGATTTCACATGCCTTTTGAAGTTGATTCTTGCTCGATTTCTGTTGCATATGGTGCTATGTTAGAGAACTTTCAAATTTTAGGCTTTTAACAAAAAAACTTTCCTGATTAAACATAGCTGATTGCACATTTACTTTATACCTCTACACAAAGTTACTCTCTTTTCCTCACAAATTTATTTTTATCTGTTTTCCTCTTCGCTTTCAAGCTATTAAGGTTCTTTTGTGCATTTTACAACTCATTTTCTCCTCCTCTGCTAAGTCATTTTCTTATCTTCTTATGGTATTATGCAAGTTTAGAATTCAAAGAAATTGATACATTCCACATTTTCAGGGTTG